>OZ017739.1:237544656-237939656 GCA_963969285.1 Odontomyia ornata
GTCTTTAATTATTTTTTTGTTCCCGAGTACAATCACAGTGCGATTCGGATATTCAGGCACTTCCGGCTCCCGTTTCCGATGATTTTACTGCTGTATGGTTTCGGAATCAAAAGTATCCCAACCACGCAAAAAACTGCAACTGCTGGTATCGCGAAGCTGCCTGAATGCATTTTTATTTAATTTTATTCACCACTAGCTTTCGTTTCACACCCCAAATATTGAAATTGGAGAAAGTATGAAAAACGGCCGTTCAAAATGGGCAGCAACGCCATCCTTGAAATCCGAAAGTTCCAAGGAACTCCAGAATATCGTTGTAGTGAAAATCGTTAACTGTTTTATGTTACTGAGTACAATAACAATGCGATTCTGATATCTTTCATTTTTTAATGTTCCGGTGTACAATAGCAGCGCGATTTTGATATTCAGGCACTTCCGGCTCCCAATTCCGATGATTTTACAGCTGTATGGTTTCGGAATCAAAAGTATCCCAACCACGCAAAAAACTGCAACTGCTGGTATCGCGAAGCTGCCTGAATGCAATTTTATTGAATATTACTCATCACTAGCTTTCGTTTGACACCCCATATATTGAAACAGGAGTGAGTATGAATATCGGCTGTTTTCCCAGCAACGTACTCCTTGCAATCCGATCGTTTTCTGAGGAACTCCAGAATATCGTTGTAGTGAAGATTTTTAATTTTTTTATGTCCCTGAGTGCAATAACAGCGCGATTTTGATATTCTTGAAAAACGGCCGCTATTCCAGCAACGCACTCTTCGCAATCCTATCGTCTTCTGAGGAACTCCAGAATATCGTTGTGGTGAAGATCTTTAATTTTTTATGTTCCTGGGTACAACAACAGCGCGATTTTGATGTTCAGGCACTTCCGATTCCGATGATTTTACAGTTGTATGGTTTTGAAATCAAAAGTATCCCAACCACGCAAAGAACTACAATTGCAGGTATCGCGAAGCTGCCTGAATGCAATTTTATTGAATCCTACTCATCACTAGCTTTCGTTTGAACCCCCAGTTATTGGAATTGGAGAAAGTATCAAAAACGGCCGTTTTTTCAGCAACTCACTCCTTGCAATCCGATCGTTCCCCGAGGAACTCCAGAATATCGTTGTAGTGAAGATCTTTAATTTTTTTATGTTCCTAGGTACAATAACAGCGCGATTTTGATATTCAGGCACTTCCGGCTCATGTTTCCGATGATTTCACAGCTGCATGGTTTCGGAATCAAAAGTTTCTAAACCACGCAAAAACTGCAATTGCAGATATTGCGAAGCTGCCTGAATGCAATTTGATTGAATTCTACTCATGATTGGCTTTCGTTTGACACGTTAAATATTTTGAAATTGGAGAAAGTATGAAAAACGGCCGTTTTTCCAGCAACGCACACCTTGCAATCCGATGGTTTTCCGAGGTACTCTAGAATATCGTTGTAGTGAAGACCTTGAATTTTTAGGGTTTTGTACTAAACTACAAAACCTCTTGAAATTTGCAGTGTAAGAAAATATTTTAAAGTGTTTAAGGAAGTCTCCCAATACCGGGGGGACATAAACTTTTTTTTTATTTCTGTAGCCCTCTAGCAGCCAAGTTTCTCAACAGATTCCGATAAAACTTGAAATCATAAGTTATTAAGGCAAGTTAATTTAATTTAATTATGCAAATCGGATGACAAATGAAAAATTCGAAAATTTACAGCTTAAAATTTTTAAGCAGTCGTTTTCAATAAAAATTCAAAATGACGGCCCCTGGTGGTTCAGAAAAGAATCGAAAATGTATATATTAATGGCAAGGCAAGTGCTGATTAAATTTTTATGGAAATCTTTTGAAATGAACTATTTTAGCTATTTAAGCCGACAAGTTATCACCTTTGTGTGGTTACCACTGTGAAATGTATAAACAGCAAATGTGAGAAGGGCGACACGAGTATAAATATGTTTATAACAATTTATCACCCGCCGATTTTCAACATGTGATCCATACGAACGCAACTCAATTTAATTGGCAAAATATTTGCGCCTTTTTGAAGGTTCTCCAAAAACGACCGGTGGCAGATCGCTTCCGTTAAAAAATACCCATGTAGTGCTACACAAATTCCAGTAAGAAGTCCAGTAGTAGGCAAGCCAAATTCTTTTTCGGGTCCTTACGCTACATACGAGAAATTTACCTTTCCGGCTGGTGCTGCCAACGGGAATTTTTGAATTCTACTTATCGCTAGCTTTCCTTTGACACACCATATAATGAAATTGGAAATTATCCCAACCACGCAAAAAACTGCAACTACAGGTATCACGAAGCGGCCTGAATGCATTTTTGTTGAATTCTACTCATCACTAGCTTTCGTTTGACAATCCATGTATTGAAATTGGGGAAAGCATGAAAGACGGCCGTTTTTCCAGCAACGCACTCCTTGCAATCCGATCGTTTTCCGAGGAACTTCAGAATATCGTTGTAGTGAAGATCTTTAATTTTTTTATGTTCCTGAGTACAATAACTGTGCGATTTTGGTATTCAGGCGCTTCCGACTCCCGTTTTCGATGATTTTACAGCTGCATAGTTTCGGAATCAAAATTACCCCAACCACGCAAAAAACTGCAACTGCAGGTATAGCGAAGCTGCCCGAATGCAATGTCCTTGAATTCTACTCATCACTAGATTTGTTTGACCTGGAGAATGTGTGAAAAACGGCCGTTTTTTCAATAACGCACTCCTTGCAATACGATCGTTTTCCGACGAATTCCAAAATATCGTTGTAGTGAAGATCTTTAATTTTTTTATGTTCCTGAGCACAATAACTGTGCGATTTTGGTATTCAGGCGCTTCCGACTCCCGTTTTCGATGATTTTACAGCTGCATAGTTTCGGAATCAAAATTACCCAAACCACGCAAAAAACTGCAACTGCAGGTATCGCGAAGCTGCCCGAATGCAATGTCCTTGAATTCTACTCATCACTAGATTTGTTTGACCTGGAGAATGTGTGAAAAACGGCCGTTTTTTCAATAACGCACTCCTTGCAATCCGATCGTTTTCCGACGAATTCCAGAATATCGTTGTAGTGAAGATCTTTAATTTTTTTATGTTCCTGAGTACAATAACAGCGCGATATAGATATTCAGGCACTTACGACTCCCGTTTCCGATGATTTTACAGCTATATGGTTTCGGAATCAAAATTATCCCAACCACGCAAAAAACTGCAACTAAAGGGAGCGCGAAGCTGCCTGAATGCATTTTTATTGAATTCTACTCATCACTAGCTTTCGTTTGACACCCCATGTATTAGAATTGGAGAAAGTATGAAAGACGGCCGTTTTTCCAGCATCGCACTCCTTGCAATCCGATCGTTTACCGAGGAACTCCACAATATTGCTGTAGTAGAGATTCTGAATTTTTTTATGTTCCTGAGTACAATAACACCGCGATTTTGATATTCAAGCACTTCCGACTCCCGTTTCCTATGATTTTACAGCCGTATGGTTTCGGAATCAAAAGTATTCAAACCACGAAAAAAACTGCAATCGCAGGTATCGCTGAGCTGCCTGAATGCAATTATATTGTATTCTACTCATCACTAGCTTTCGTTTGACACCCCATATTTTGAAATGGGAGGAAGTATGAAAAATAGATTTTTTTGCAGCAACGCACTCCCCGCAATCCAATCATTTCCCGAGGATCTCCAGAATAATATTTTTGTGAAGATCTTTAATTTTTTATGTTCCTGAGTACAATAACAGCGTGACTTTGATATTCAGGCCCTTCCGACTCCGTTTCCGTTGATTTTACAGCTGTATGGTTTCGGAATCAAAAGTATCCCAACCACGCAAAAAACTGCAATTGCAGGTACCGCGAAGCTGCCTGAATGCAATTTTATCTAATTCTACTCATCACTCGCTTTTTTTTGACACCACATATATTGAAATTGGAGAAAGTGAGAAAAACGGTCGTTTTTTCAATAACGCACTCCTTGTAATCCGATCGGTTTCCGAGGAACTTCGGAGTATCGCTGTAGCGAAGATCTTAAATTTTTTATTTTCCTGTCTACAATAACAGCGCGATATTGATATTCAGGCACTTCCGCCTCCCGTTTCCGGTGATTTTACAGCTGTATGGTTTCGGAATCAAAATTATCCCAACCACGCAAAAAACTGCAACTGCAGGTATCGCGAAGCTGCCTGAAGGCATTTTTATTTAATTTTATTCACCACTAGGTTTTGTTTGACACCCCAAATATTGAAATTGGAGAAAGTATGAAAAACGGCCGTTCAAAACGGCCAGCAACGCCATCCTTGAAATCCGAAAGTTCCGAGGAACTCCAGAATATCGTTGTAGTGAAGATCGTTAACTGTTTTATGTTACTGAGTACAATAACAATGCGATTCTGATATCTAGGCACTTTTGACTGCCGTTTCCGATGATTTTACAGCTGTATGGTTTCGAAATCAAAAGTATCCCAACCACGCAAGAAAGTGCAATTGCAGGTATCGTGAAGCTACCAGAATGCAATTGGATTGAAAGTACTCATCTCTAGCATTCGTTTGACACCCAATATATTGTAATTGGAGAAAGTATGAAGAACGGCCGTTTTTCCAGCAACGCACTCGTTGCAATCCGATCGTTTCCCGACGAATTCCAGAATATCGTTGTAGTGAAGATCTGTAATTTTTTATGTTCCTGAGTACAATAACTGCGCGATATAGATATTCAGGCACTTTCGACTCCCATTTCCGATGATTTTACAGCTTTATGGTTTCAGAATCAAAATTATCCCAACCACGCAAAAAACTGCAACTAAAGGGATCGCGAAACTGCCTTAATGCATTTTTATTGAATTCTACTCATCACTAGCTTTCGTTTGACATCCCATGTATTGAAAGTGGAGAAAGTATGAAAGACGGCCGTTTTTCCAGCAACGCACTCCTTGCAATCCGATCGTTTCCCGAGCAACTCCAGAATATCGCTGTAGTAGAGATCTTTAATTTTTTTTATGTTCCTGAGTACAATAACACCGTGATTTTGATATTCAAGCACTTCCGACTCCCGTTTCCTATGATTTTACAGCCGTATGATTTCGGAATCAAAAGTATCCAAACCACGAAAAAAACTGCAATCGCAGGTATCGCTGAGCTGCCTGAATGCAATTTTATTGTATTCTACTCATCACCAGCTTTCGTTTGACACCCCATATTTTGAAATGGGAGAAAGTATGAAAAACGGATATTTTTGCAGCAACGCATTCCCCGCAATCCAATCGTTTTCCGAGGAACTCCAGAATAACGTTTTTGTGAACATCTTTAATTTTTTATGTTCCTGAGTACAATAACAGCGTGACTTTAATATTCAGGCCCTTCCGACTCCGTTTCCGTTGATTTTACAGCTGTATGGTTTCGGAATCAAAAGTATCCCAACCACGCAAAAAACTGCAATTGCAGGTACCGCGAAGCTGCCTGAATGCAATTTTATTGAATTCTATTCATCACTTGCTTTTTCTTGACACCACATGTATTGAAATTGGAGAAAGTATGAAAAACGGTCGTTTTTTCAATAACGCACTCCTTGTAATCCGATCGTTTTCCGAGGAACTTCGGAGTATCGCTGTAGCGAAGATCTTAAATTTTTTATTTTCCTGTCTACAATAACAGCGAGATATTGATATTCAGGCACTTTCGACTCCCGTTTCCGGTGATTTTAGAGCTGTATGGTTTCGGAATCAAAAGTATCCCAACCACGCAAAAACTGCAATTGCAGGTATCGCGAAGCGGCCTCAATGCAATTTTATTGAATTCTACTCATCCCTAGCTTTCGTTTGACACCCCATATATTGAAATTGGAGAAAGTATGGAAAACGGCCGTTTTTCCAGGAAGGCACACGTTGCGATCTGATCATTTTTCGAGGAACTTCAGAATATCGTTGTAGTGAAGATCTTTAATACTTTTATGTTCTTGAGTACAATAACAGCGCGATTTTGATATTCAGGCAATTCCGACTCCCGTTTCCTATGATTTTACAGCCGTATGATTTCGGAATCAAAAGTATCCAAACCACGAAAAAAACTGCAATCGCAGGTATCGCTGAGCTGCCTGAATGCAATTATATTGTATTCTACTCATCACCAGCTTTCGTTTGACACCCCATATTTTGAAATGGGAGAAAGTATGAAAAACGGATATTTTTGCAGCAACGCATTCCCCGCAATCCAATCGTTTTCCGAGGAACTCCAGAATAACGTTTTTGTGAACATCTTTAATTTTTTATGTTCCTGAGTACAATAACAGCGTGACTTTAATATTCAGGCCCTTCCGACTCCGTTTCCGTTGATTTTACAGCTGTATGGTTTCGGAATCAAAAGTATCCCAACCACGCAAAAAACTGCAATTGCAGGTACCGCGAAGCTGCCTGAATGCAATTTTATTGAATTCTATTCATCACTTGCTTTTTCTTGACACCACATGTATTGAAATTGGAGAAAGTATGAACAACGGTCGTTTTTTCAATAACGCACTCCTTGTAATCCGATCGTTTTCCGAGGAACTTCGGAGTATCGCTGTAGCGAAGATCTTAAATTTTTTATTTTCCTGTCTACAATAACAGCGCGATATTGATATTCAGGCACTTTCGACTCCCGTTTCCGGTGATTTTAGAGCTGTATGGTTTCGGAATCAAAAGTATCCCAACCACGCAAAAACTGCAATTGCAGGTATCGCGAAGCGGCCTCAATGCAATTTTATTGAATTCTACTCATCCCTAGCTTTCGTTTGACACCCCATATATTGAAATTGGAGAAAGTATGGAAAACGGCCGTTTTTCCAGGAAGGCACACGTTGCGATCTGATCATTTTTCGAGGAACTTCAGAATATCGTTGTAGTGAAGATCTTTAATACTTTTATGTTCTTGAGTACAATAACAGCGCGATTTGGATATTCAGGCAATTCCGACTCCCGTTTCCGGTGATTTTACAGCTGTATGGTCTCGGAATCAGAAGTATCCCAACCACGCAAAATCGTCAATTGCAGGTATCGCGAAGCTGGCTGAATGCGATCTTTTTGACTTCTACTCATTAATAGCTTTCGTTTAACACCCCATATATTGAAACTGGAGAAAGTATGAAAAACGGCCGTTTTTCCAGCAACGCACTCCTTGCAATCCAGTCGTTTTCCGAGGAGCTCCAGAATATCGTTGTAGGGAAGATCTTTAATTGTTTTATTTTCCTGAGTACAATAACAGCTTGATGTCTACATTCAGCCACTTTGAATCGTTGAATCAAAAGTATCCCAACCACGCAAACAACTGCAATTACAGGTATCGCGAAGCTGCCTGAATGCAATTTCATTGAATCCTACTCATCAATATATTTCGTTTGACACCCCATACTTTGAAATTAGAGCAAGTTTGGAAAAGGGCCGTTTTACAGCAGCGCTTTCCTTGAAATCCGATCGATTTCCGAGGAACTCCGGAATATCGCTGTAGTGGAGATCTTTAATTTTTTCTGTTCGTGAGTACAAGAACTGCGCGATTGTTTTATTCAGGCACTTCCAACTCCCGTTTCCGATGATTTTACAGCTGTATGGTTTCGGAATCAAAAGTTTCACAACCACGCAAAGAAAACTGCAATTGCAGGTATCGCCTGCTGCCTGAATGTACTTTTACAGAATTTTAATCATCACTAGCTTTCGTTTGACACCCAATATATTGAAATCGGAAAAAGGTTGAAAAGTGGCCGTGATTTGAGCAACGCAATATTTGCCACCCGGTCGTTTTCCAGCAACGCACTCCTTGCAATCCGATCGTTTTCCGAGGAACTCCAGAATATCGTTGTAGTGAAGAACTTTAATTTTTTTATGATCCTGAGTACCAGAACAGTGCGATTTTAATACTCAGCCAATTCAGACTCCCGTTTCCGATAATTTCACAGCTATATGGTTTCGGAATCAAAAGTATCCCAACCACGCACAAAAACTGCAATTGCAGGTATCGGAAAGCTGCCTGAATGCAAATTTATTGAATTCCATTCATCACTAGCTTTCGTTTGACACCCCATATATTGAAATCGGAGAAACCCTGAAAAACGGCCGTTTCTTCAGCAACGCACTCCTTGCAATCCGATCGTTTTCCGAGGAACTCTAGAATATCCTTGTAGTGAAGGTCTTGAATGTTTTTATATACCTGTGTACAATAACAGCTCGATTTTGATATTCAGGCACTTCCGACTCCCGTTTCCGATGATTTTACAGCGGTATGGTTTCAGAATCAAAACTATTCCAACCACGCAATAAATTGCAATTACAGATATCGCGAAGCTGCCTGAATGCAATTTCATTGAAGTCTACTCATCACTAGCTTTCGTTTGATACTCAAACTTTTCAAGTTTTCTCCACTTTCAATATATGTTCTTAAAGTGGAGCAAGTTTTAAAAACAGCCATATTTCCAGCAACGCACTCCTTGGAATCCGATCGTTTTCCGAGGAACTCCAGAATATCGTTGTGGTGAAGATCTTTAGTTTTCTGTGTTCCTGAGTACAATAACGGCGCGATTTTTATATTCAGGCACTTCCGACTCCCGTTTGCGATGATTTTACAGCTGTATGGTTTCGGGATCAAAAGTATCCCGACCACGCAAAAAAACTGCAATTGCAGGTATCACGAAGCTGCCTGAATACAATTTTATTGAATTCCACTTATCACTGGAGTTCGTTTACACCTCATATATTGAAATTGGAGAGAGTATGAAACACGACCGGTTTTCCAGGAACGAAATCCTTGGAATCCTATCGTTTTCCGAGGAGCTCCAGAATATCGCTTTACCGAAGATTTTTAATTTTTTTATGTTTTTGAGTAAAATAGCATTGCGGTATGATATTCAGGCATTTCCGACTCCCGTTTCCACTGATTTTACAGCTGTATGGCTTCGGAATCAAATCTAACCCAACAAGCAAAAAACTGCAATTGCACGTAACGCGAAGCTGCCTGAATGCACTTTTATTGAATTCTACTCATCACTAGCTTTTGTTTGACACCCCATATATTGAAATTGGAGAAAGTATTAAGAGCAGCCCTTTTTCCAGCAACGCAGTCCTTGCAATCCGATTGTATTCCGAGTAACTCCAGAATATGGTTGTAGTGCAGATCTTGAATTTCCTTATGTTCTTGAGTACAATAACAACACAATTCGGATATTCAGGCACTTCCGACTCCTGTTCCCGATGATAATGCGGCTGAGCGGTTTCGGAATCAAAAGTATCCCAACCACGGAAAACTGCAATTGAAGGTATCGCGAAGCTGCCAGAATGCAATTATATTGAATTCTACTCATCACTGGCTTTCGTTTGAGACCCCATATATTGAAATTGGAGAAAGTATGAAAATCGGCCGTTTTTCCAGCAAAGCACTCCTTGCAATCCGATCGTTTCCCGAGGAACTCCAGATTATCGTTTTGGCGAAGATCCTTAATTACTTTTTGATCCTGAGCACAATAACATCGCGGTTTTGATATTAGGCACTTTCGACTCCCGTTTGCGATGATTTTACAGCTATATGGTTTCGGAATCAAAAGTATCCCAACCACGCAAAAAACTGTAATCACAGGTATCGAAAAGCTTTCTGAATGCAATTTTATTGACTACTACTCAAAACTAGCTTTCCTTTGACACCCCATATATTGGAATTGGAGTAAGTATGAAAACCGGCCGTTTTTCCAGCAACGCACTCCTTGCAATCCGATCGTTTTTCGAGGAACTCCAGAATATTGTTGTAGTGAAGATCTTTCATTTTTTTTCTGTTCCTGAGTACAATAACACCGCAGTTTTTATATTCAGGCACTACCGACTCCCATTTCCGATGATTTTACAGCTGCATCGTTTCGAAATCAAGAGTACCCCAGCCACGCAAAAAACTGCAATTGCAGGTATCGCAAAGTTACGTGAATGCAATTTTATTGAATTCTACTCATCGCTAGCTTTCTTTTGACAATCCATATATTTAATTTGGCGAAAGGATGAAAAAAACAGCCATTCTGCCAGCAACGCACTCCTTGCAATCCAATCGTTTCCCGAGGAACTCCAGAATATAGTTGTAGTGAATATTATTAATTTCTTTATGATCCTGAGCACAATAACAGCGCAGTTTTGGTATTCAGGCACTTCCGACTCCCATATCCGATGATTTTACAGCTGTATGGTTTCGAAGTCTAAAGTATCCCAACCACACAAGAAACTGCGATTGCAGGTATCGCGAAGCTACCTGAATGCAATTTGATTGAATTTACTCATCACTAGCTTTCGTGTGACACCCCATATATTGAGATTGGAGAAAGTATGAAAAACAACCGTTTTTCCAGCAACGCACTCCTTGCAACTCGATCGTTTTCCGAGGAACTCCAGAATATCTTTGTATTGAAGATCTTTAATTTTTTAAAATTCCTGTTTATAATGAAGTATGAAGAACGGCCCTTTCTCCAGCAACGCACTTCTTGCAATCAGCTCGTTGTCCGACGAACTCCAGGATATCGTTGTTGTGAAGAACTTGAATTTTTTATATTCCTGAGTACAACAACAGCGCGATTTTGATATTCAGGCACTTCCGACTCCCGTTTCCGATGATTTTCAAGCTATACGGTTTCGGAATAAAAAGTATCCTAACCACGCATAAAACTGCAAATGCAGGTATCGCAAAGCAGCCTGAATGAACTTTTATTGAATTCTACTCATCACTAGTTTTCGTGTGACACACCATAAATTGAAACTGGAGAAAGTATGAAAAACAGCCCTTTTTCCAGCAACGCAGTCCTTGGAATCCGATTGTATTTCGAGGAGCTCCAGAATATCGTTGTAGTGCAGATCTTGAATTTTCTTATGTTCCTGAGTACAATAACAGCGCATTTCGGATATTCAGGCACTTCCGACTCCTGTTTCCGATGATTTTGCGGCTGAATGGTTTCGGAATCAAAAGTATCCCAACCACGCAAAAAACTGCAATTGCAGGTATCGCGAAGCTGCCCAAATGCAATTATATTGAATTCTCCCCATCACTGGCTTTCGTTTGACAGCCCGTATATTGACATTAGGGAAAGTATGAATAACGGCCTTTTTTCGGCACCGCACTCCCTGCAATCCGATCGTTTTCGGAGGAACTGCAGGATATCGTTGTAGTGAAGACCTTGAATTAATTTATGTTCCTGAGTACAATAGCAGCGCAATTTTGATATTCAGGCACTTCCGATGATTTTACAGCTGTATGGTTTCGGAATCAAAACTATCCCAACCACGCAAAAAACTGCATTTGCAGGTATCGCGAAGCTGCCTGAATGCACATTCATTGAACTCTACTCATCGCTAGCTTTCGTTTAACATCGAACAGCCTTTTCTCTAGCAACGCACTCCTTGCAATCCGATCGTTTTCCGAGGAACTCCAGAATATTGTTTTAGTGAAGATCTTTAATTTGTTTGTGTTCCTGAGTACAATAATAGAGCAATTTTTATATTCAGGCACTTCTGATTCCCATTTCTGATGATTCTACAGGTGTATGGTTTCCGAATCAAAAGTATTCCAACCACGCAAAAAACTTCAAATGCAATTTCATTGAATTCTACTCATCACTAGCTTTCGTTTGTCATCAAACGGCCTTTTCTCCAGCAACGCACGCCTTGCAATCCGATCGTTTTCCGAGGAACTCCAGAATATTGTTGTAGTAAAGATCTTGAATTTTTTTGTATTCCTGAGTACAATAACAGCGCGGATTTAATATTCAGGCACTTCCGACTCCCGTTACTGATGATTTTACAGCTGTATGGTTTCGGAATCAAAAGTATCCCAACAATGCAAGAAACTGCAATTGCAGGTACCGCGAAGCTGCCTGTATGCACTTTTATAGAATTCTACTCAACACTAGCTTTTGTTTGACACCCTATATATTGAAATTGGAGAAAGTATGAAGAACGGCCGTTTTTCCAGCAAAGCACTCCTTGCAATCAGGTCGTTTTTCGAGGAATTCCAGAATATCGTTGTATCGAAGATCTTTAATTTTTTAATATCCCTGAGTCCAAGAAAGTTTGAAAAATGGCTGTTTCTCCAGCAACGCACTCCTTGCCATCCAATCGTTGTCCGAGGGACTCCAGAATATCGTTGTAGTAAAGATCTTCAATTTTTTATGTTCCTGAATACAATAACCGCGAGATTTTGATATTCAGGCTCTTCCGACTCCCGTTTCCGATGACGTTACAGCTGTGTGGTTTCGGAATCAAAAGTATCCCAACCACCCAAAAAACTGCAATTGCAGGTATCGCAACGCTGCCTGAATGCAATTTTATCGAATGTCTTCATCATTAGCTTTCGTGTGACACCCCATATATTGAAGTTGGAGAAAGTATGAAAACCGGCCGTTTTTCCAGCAACGCACTCCTTGCAATCCGATCGTTTTCCGAGGATGTCCAGAATATCGTGGTAGTGAGATCTTTAATTTTTGTATGTTCTTGAGTACAATTACTGCGCGATTTTGATATTCAGGTACTTCCGACTCCCGTTTCCGATGATTTTACAGCTATATCGTTTCGGAATCAAAAGTATCCCAACCATGCAAAAACTGCAATTGCAGGTATCGCGAAACTGCCTGAATGCAATTTTATTGAATTCTACTCATTCTTCGCTATCGTTTGACACCCCATATATTGAAATTGGAGAAAGTATGAAAGACGGCCGTTTTTCAGCAACGCACTCCTTGCAATCCGATCTTTTTCCGAGGAACTCCAGAATATCGTTGTTGTGAAGATCTTTAATTTTTTTATGTTCCTGAGTACAATAACAGCGCGATATTGATATTCGGGCACTTCCGACTCCCGTTTCCGATGATTTTACAGCTGTATTGTTTTCAGAATCAGAAGTATCCCAACCACGCAAAAAACTGCGATTGCGGGTATCGCGAAACTTCCTGAATGCACTTTTTTTGAATACTACTCATCACTAGCTTTCGTTTTAAACCCCATATATTGAAATTGGAGAAAGTATGAAAAACTGCCATTTGTTCAGCAACGGACTCCTTGCGATCCGATCGTTTTCCGAGGACTTCAGGATATCGTTGTAGTGAAAATTTTTTATTCTTTTCTGTTCCTGAGTACAGTAACAGCGCTATTTAGGTATTCAGGCACTTCCAACTCCCGTTTCCGATGATTTTACAGCTGTATGGTCTCACAATCAAAAGTATCCCAACCTTGCAAAAAACTGCAATTGCAGATATCGCAAAGCTGGATGGTATTTTATTGAATTCTACTCATCACTAGCTTTCGTTTGACATCTCACAAATTGAGTGCACTTTTATTGAATTCTACTCATCACTAGCTTTATTTTGACACCCCATGTATTGGAATTGGAGATATAATTTTTACATGTACAAATAATTCTGCGAGCTAGTGTCGTTTTCACAACCATTGAGAACATCAACCAAATGAATTTACTCGAAACCACGAGAACCTACCATGCATGATCAACATTTGGAAGTGAGTCACTGTTCCATTCATCTGCTCGAATATACCAGATACCTCTCGGCAGAACATTCGCCAATGTACGAGAAATGCATTGAACGGATGGAGACCCTATATAAAGGCGAGTTGAATGAATGGGGGGATCAATTCATTCAACCGCGATACTAAAAACGGCGATAGTGTGTGGAAAGCGATATTGATCGAGTAATAGTGAAGTGATTTTAGAAGACAATTGCGATAAGAAATTTATGGACAAGTGTTAGACTTTTAATTGTGAAAATAAAAATTGTGAAATGGTTAAATAAGTGATTGTGAATTTTTTTTGTAATTAAATAAACTCTTTAACATTGGTATCAAGAAGTGAGATAGAAAATTTTGGAAGTGAAAATGTTTAAACATTTTTAAAGTGCACAATTGTGTGAATTAACGTGGAAACTGGTGGAAAACTAGCTAAAACAATAAAAATGCCAGGAAACTTAGATTCAAAAATTAATTATTTGAGCATATCGGAACTCAAAGAGGAGTTAGAACAACGAAATCTGGCCATGCAAGGTACAAAGGCCATACTGATTGCATGCTTGCGTGACGCGATCGAGTCGGAAGATGGAAATCTGGATTTGGGTGAGCTCTCAGATGCAGAAAAAGGCGCACAAGGTGGAGGAGTGGAAACACCAAAATCAAAGGAGCCAGAAAATGCGCTAATGCAAATGTAAATACTGATGTCATCCAGTCTAACTGCGAAGCTAGATGAACAATCAGCGAAGCTAAATGAACAATTAGCGCAGCTAAATTAACAGACATCCAGTTTAGCTGCGAAGCTAAATGAACAATCAGCGAAGCTAAATGAACAATCAGCGAAGCTGGATCAACAAGCGATCGCAATCAAGGCAGACATCACACAGAAGCTGGAGAAACAGTCAACCGAAATAAAAGCGGAGCTCGGTTATCTGAACAAGCAAATTAAAGGTGTCGAGGAAAAGGTTGACCAGGTCGAGGAAAAGGTCAGCCAGGTCAAGGAAAACGTCAGCCAGGTCGAGGAGAGAATCAACCATGAGATGGAAAACATGAAAAAGGAATTGGAAGCAGCAAAGGCAGTAGCAACTACCTCACGAGTCTTGCTTATAACCGCAGCACAAAGCTCATCCAGAAATGAGAAGCACCAATATTCGACGGGCAAACGGTGTGGACTATTTACAAAACCCAGTTTGAAGCAGCCGCTCGCATAAATCACTGAAATGAGCAGGAACGAGCAACTGCATTGACTCTTGCTCTAAGAGGCCCAGCTGCCGAGCTGTTACAGATCATCCCTGTCGAGTTGCATTCAAACTCGGCTGCTTTAATGAATGCGCTGGAATGGAGACGATCATCTGAAGCAGATTTGGCGGGCACAGCTACGGCATCGGATGCAGAAGTCTGGTGAAACCTTACAGTAGCTAGCCCAAGACATTGAGCGACTGGCACTTTTGGCTTATCCAGCTTACGACCCAGAACATCGAGATGACGTAGTGACAGAAGCATTTATCAGCGCCTTAGAGGACCAGGAATTGCAAGAAGCCGTACAATTAGCTCAAAAGCAAATGGTTAAGGACGCATTGGTTTATAGTCTGAACTTTGAGGCAGCGAAAAATGCAACCCGTAGCACAGCCTGGGTCCAAGAGGTAGTGGCAGACGACTGTAGGTGTGAGCGCGTGGAAAATGAGTGAGAGCGGCAGGTTAAATGGTGCGCCTAGATGCTGGGATTGCGGTTAGAAGAGGCACCTGCAAAGAGACTGCAAGAAGCGAGGAAAATGGAGCTATTGTTCAGAACGGTGGAGATCCAAACCGTGTCAGGAGGCCAAAATAGAAGCCCATCAATCTGAAAGAGCCAACTTCGTGCGACGGACGTCGACTAGGAGGATCGACATCCCCAGCACCCCCATCACCGTGTCAAGGCAACATCGTGGAGAAGCAGACTTATGCCTTCCTGGTCAAGTTGATGAAGAACCTTGCACCATAACAAGCTACACTAGTGCAACCCGATCGACTATCCGACCAGCCTCAGTGAGACCCCAACTTCTTCACAAGGGCAGAGCTCATGTAAATGCTGACGCCTTATCTCGTCATCCATGTCCAGCTAACTGCAAGCATTGCCGACAGATTGAGGAAAAGGAGCCAACCGTTGATCTGCAAGTGATAATGGCCGAATTTGATGAAGGTTGGTCATCGGAAGGGATTCAAAATGCCCAGTTAGCCGATGAAGACGTCGGACCATTGCTCGTATGGAAGGAGACAACTGGGCAACCTGAGTGGAAAGACGTTTCGATGCATGGCGCAACCCTGAAAAGCTATTGGGCACAATGGAACTCCCTTCAGGTGGAGGGTGGCGTACAAAAGCGGAAATGGGAAATGGCGGATGGCAGCTCCTATAGGATGCAAACTATACTACCCAAAAGCCGAATCCACGATGTGATTAAGGAAATGCATGAAGGATCCTCGGGAGGCCACCTAAGTGTTAACAAGACCTTAGCAAAATTGCGGGAAAGGTTGGGCTGGCTCCATGTACGAGAAGACGTATAGGACTGCTGCCACAGATGCACAATTTGCGCTTCCGTCAAAAGTTCAACCTATAACGTGGGGGTACCGTTTGAAAGGATTGCTGTTGACATCGCAGGACCCTTTCCTGAGTCTGAATGGAGAAATCGATACATGCTGGTTGTAGCCGATTATTTCAGCAAGTGGCCCGAGGTCTACCCCATTCCCAACCAGGAAGCAACTATTGTAGCCGAACAGCTAGTGTTAAATTGGGTCAGTAGGTACGGCGTACCTTGTGAACTACATTCAGATCAAGGCCGAAACTTCGAGTCACTAGTTTTTAGCGAGATGTGCGAGCTGCTGGGAATACGGAAAACGACGACAACACCGCTGCATTCCAAATCCGATGGAATGGTCGAACGTTTCAACGGCACTCTCAATAAACATCTCGCCAAGTTGGTTGACGAGAAACAAAGGGACTGGGACCAACACATCCCACTATTTTTGATGGCGTACAGAGCTGTCAAACATGCATCGACGGGCCAAGCCCCAGCCAAAGTCATTCTTGGAAAGACTATTCGTCTGCCAGCTGATATAAAGTTCGGAACATCCCCCGAGAAACCCCAAACATCTCGGAGTACGCAAGTGAACTAAGGCAACGGTTGAACCAGATACATTGGACAGTGCGAATACACTTCGAATTGGCTACTGACCGCATGAAGACCAGGTATGATCTAAAGGCAAATTCTACTGGCTTCCAGAAAGATGACTTAGTGTGGCTATATAACTCGCAACGGCGAAAGGGTAGGTCTCCAAAGTTGCAGCGCAATTGGGAGGGACCATACCGGGTTGCAAAGCGAATCAATGACGCCATATATCGCATAAAGGAACACCGTATGTCGAGAGCTAAAATGAAAATCGTGCACCTGGACCGTCTTGCCCCATACTACACCCAGGGAGAATTGACTACAAATGGCGACGTATCTTTTCGGGGCGAAAAAGAACTGAGGTGGGGCAGTCTTACATGTACAAATAATTTTGTGAGCTACTGTCGCATTTTTTTTCACAACCATTGAGAACATCAAAAAAGTGAATTTACTCGATACCACGAGAACCCACCAAGCATGATCAACATTTGGAAGTGAGTCACTGCTCCATTCATCTGCTCGAATATACCAGATACCTCTCGGCAGAACATTCGCCAATATACGAGAAATGCATTGAACGGATGGAGACCCTATATAAAGGCGAGCTGAATGAATGGGGGGATCAATTCATTCAACCGCGATACTAAAAACGGCGATAGTGTGGGGAACGCGGTATTGATCGAGTAATAGTGAAGTGATTTTAGAAGAAAATTGCGATAAGAAATTTATGGACAAGTGTTAGACTTTTAATCGTGAAAATAAAAATTGTGAAATAGTTAAATAACTGATTGTGAGTTTTTTTTTGAAATTAAATAAACTCTTTTGACTCAAATTAAAAGACATTGCGTTTTCACTTTCCCGGAACATTAAAATTATCGGCCGCGAACCAGAACAGGCGACAGTTTGAAAAACGGCCGTTTTTTCAGCAGCGCACTCCTTGCAATCCGCTCGTTTTCCGAGGAAATCCAGAATAATGTTGTTGTGAAGATTTTTAATTTTTCATGTTCCTGAGTACAATAACAGCGCGATTCTGATATTCAGGCACTTCTGATTCCCGTTTCGAATGATTTTACAGCTGTATGAATGCGGAATCAAAATAAACACAAACAAGAAAATGACTGCAATTGGTGGTATCGCGGAGCTATCTGAATGCACTTTTATTGAATTCTATTCATCACTGACTAGCTTTCGCTTGACACCCCATTTATGGAAATCGGAGAAAGCTGAGAGAACGGCCGATTTTCCAGCAACGCACTTCTTGCAATCCGATCGTATTCCGAGGAATTCCACAATATCGTAGTAGTGATGATCTTGAATTTTTCATGCTCCTGAGTACAATAACAACGCGATTTTGATATTCAGGCACTCCCAGCTCCCGTTTCTGATGATTTTACAGCTGTATGGTTTCGGAATCAAAAGTATCCCAACCACGCAAAAAACTGCAATTGCAGGTATCGCGACGCTGCCTGAATGCAATTTTATTGAATTTCACTCATCACTAGCTTTCGTTTGACACCCCATATATTGAAATTGGAGAAAGTATGAAAATCGGCCGTTTTTCCAGCAACGCACTCCTTGCAATCCGATCGTTATCCGAGGAACTCTAGAATATCGTTGTACTAAAGATCTTTAATTTTTTTCATGTTCCTGAGTACAATAACAGCGCGATTTTCATATTCAGGCACTTCCGACTCCCATTTCCGATGACTTACAGCTGTATGGTTTCGGAATCAAAAGTATCCCAACGACGCAAAAAACCGCCACTGCAGGTATCGCGAAGCTGCCTGAATGCAATTTTATTGAATTTTGCTCATCACCAGCTTTCGTTTTACACCCCATATATTGTAATCGGAGAAAGTATGACACATCATATATTGTATTGTATTCGTCACTAGTTTTCGTTTGACTCCTCATATATTGAAATTGCAGAAACTTCGAAGAACGGTCGTTATTCCAACCACGCACTCCTTGCAATCCGATCGTTTTCCAAGGAACTCCAGAATATCACTATACAGAAGATCGTTAATATTTTAAATGGTCCTGAGTACTGTATCAGCGCGATTTGTATATTCAGTCACTTCTGACTAGCGCTTTCGATGATTTTACAGCTCTATGGTCTCGGTATCAAAAGTATCCTAACCACGCAAAAATCTGCAATTGCAGGTCTCGCGAAGCTGCCTGAATGCAATTTTGGTGAATTCTACTCATCACTAGCTTTCGTTTGACACCCCATATATTGAAATTAGAGAAAGTATGAAAAATGGCCGTATTTCCAGCAACGCACTCCTTGCAAGCCGATTTTTCTCCGAAGATCTTTAATTTTGTTGTGCTCCTGAGTACAATAACAGCGCGATTTTGTTATTCAAGCACTTCTGACTCCCGTTTCTGATGATTTTACAGCTGTACGGTTTCGGAATCAAAAGTATCCCGACCACGCAAAAAACTCCAGTTGCAGGTATCGCGACGCTCCCTGAATGCAATTGTATTGAATTTTACTAATCACTTGCTTTCGTATGACACCCCATATATTGAAATTGGAGAAAGTATGAAGAGCGGCCGTTTTTCCAGCGATGCACTCCTTGCAATCCGATCGTTTTTCAGGGAACTCCAGAACATCCTTGTAGTGAAAAACTTTAATTTTGTCATGCTCCTGAGTACAATAAAAGCGCGATATTGATATTCAGACACTTCCGACTAGCGTTTCCGATGATTTCTCAGCTGTATGGTTCCGGAATCAAAAGTATCCCAACCACGCAAAAAACTGCAATTGCAGGTAGCGCGGGGCTGCCTGAATAAAATTTTATTGAATTCTACTCATCACTAGCTTTCGTTTGACACCCCATACATTAAAATTGGAGAAAGTATGAAAAACGGCCGTTTTTCCGGCAACGCACTCCTTGCGATTCGATAGTTTTGCGAGGACCCCAGAATATCGTTGTGGTGAAGATCTTTAATTGTTTTATGTTCCTGAGTACAATAACTGCGCGGTTCCTATATTAAGGCACTTCCGAATCCTGTTGCCGACGATTTTACAGCTGTATGGTTTCGGAATCAAAAGTATCCCACCCACGCATAAAACTGCAATCACAGGTATCGCGAAGCTGTCTGTCTGCAATTTTTTTGAATTCTACTCATCACTAGCTTTCGTTTGACACCCCATATATTGAAATTGGAGAAAGTATGAAAAATTGCCGTTTTTCCAGCAACGCACTCGTTGCAATGTGATCATTTTTGGAGGAACTCGAGAATATCGTTTTGGTGAAGATCTTTAATTTTTTAATGTTCCTGAGTACAATAACAGCGCGATTTTGATATTCAGGCATTTCTGACTCCCGTTTCCGACGATTTTACAGCTGTATAGTTTCTGAATCAAAAGTATCCCAACCACGCAAAAAACTGCCATTGCAGGTATCGCGAAGCTGCCTGAATGCACTTTTATTGAATTCTACTCATCACTAGCTTCCGTTTGGCACCCCATATATTGTAATTGGAGAAGGTATGAAAAACGGCCGTTTTTCCAGCAATGCACTCCTTGCAATCCGATCGTTTTCCAAGGAACTCCAGAATATCGTTGTAGTGAAGATCTTTAATTTTGTTATGCTCCTGAGTACAATAACAGCGCGATATTGATATTCAGACACTTCCGACACCCGTTTGCGATGATTTCATAGCTGTATGGTTTCGGAATCAAAAGTATCCCAACCACGCAAAAACCTGCAATTGCAGGTAGCGTAAAGCTGCCTGAATGCAACTTTATTGAATTCTTCTCATACTAGCTTTCGTTTGAGACCCCATACATTGAAATTGGAGAAAGTATGAAAAATGGCCGTTTTTCCAGCAACGCACTCCTTGTGATTCGATAGTTTTGCGAGGACTCCAGAATATCGTTGTAGTGAAGATCTTTAATTTTTTTATATTCTTGAGTCCAAGAAGAGCGCCATATTTATATTTAGACACTTTCGACTCCCGTTTCCGATAGTTTTACAGCTGTATGGTTTCGGAATCAAAAGTATCCCAACCACGCAAAAAACTGTAATTACAGGTATCGCGAGGATGCACTTTTATTGAATTCTACTCATCACTAGCTTTCGTTTGGCACCCCATATATTGAAATTTGAGAAAGTATGAAAAACGGCCATTTTCCAACAACGGACTCCTTTCAATCCGATCATTTTCCGAGGAACTCCAGAATATCATTGTTGTGAAGATCTTTAATTTTTTCATGTTGCTGAATGCAATAACAGCACGATTTTGTCTCAAACGAAAGCTAGTATGAGAAGAATTCAATTAAAGTGCAGTCAGGCAGCTTCGCGCTACCTGCAATTCCAGTCATCGCAAACGGGAGTCGGAAGTGTCTGAATATCAATATCGCGCTGTTATTGTACTCAGGAGCATAACAAAATTAAAGATCTTCACTACAACGATATTCTGGAGTTCCTACTAACGATCTTCACCATAGCGATATTCTGGAGTTCCTTGGAAAACAATCGGATTGCAAGGATTGCGTGGTTGGAATAACAGCCGTTTTTCGAAGTTTCTGCAATTTCAATATATGAGGAGTCAAACGAAAGCTAGTGACGAATAGAATACAATATATGATGTGTCATACTTTCTCCGATTACAATATATGGGGTGTAAAACGTAACCTGGTGATGAGCGAAATTCAATAAAATTGCATTCAGGCAGCTTCGCGATACCTGCAGTTGCAGTTTTTTGCGTCGTTGGGATACTTTTGATTCCGAAACCATACAGCTGTGAAATCATCGGAAACGGGATTTGGGAGTGCCACAATATCAAAATTGCGCAGTTATTGTACTCAGGAACATAAATAATTCAAGATCTTTACTACAACGATATTCTGGAGTTCCTCGGAAAACGATCGGACTGCAAGGAGTGCGTCGCTGGAAAAACGGCTGTTTTTCATACTTTCTCCTATTTCAATTTCTGGTTGTCAAACGAAAGCTATTGACGAGTAGAATTCAATAAAACTGCATTCAGGCAGCTTCGCGATACCACGATTGCAGTTTTTTGCGTGGTTGGGATACTTTTGATTAAGAAACCATACAGCTGTAAATCATCGGAAACGGGAGTCGGAAGTGCCTGAATATCAATATCGCGCTGTTATTGTACTCAGGAACATGAAAAAAATTAAAGATCTTTAGTACAACGATATTCTGGAGTTCCTCGGATAACGACGGATTGCAAGGAGTGCATTGCTGGAAAAACGGCAGTATTTCAAACTTCTCCAATTTGAATTCATGGGTGTCAAAAGAAAGCTTGTGATGAGTAGAATTCAATAAAATTGCATTCAGACAGCTTCGCGATACCTGCAATTGCAGTTTTTTGCGTGGTTGGGATACTTTTGATTCCGAAAACCATACAGGAAACGGGAGTCGCAATTGCCCGAGTATCAAAATTGCGCTGTTATAGTTCTCAGGAACATAAGAAAATTAAAGATATTCATACTAACGATATTCTGGAGTTATTTGGAGCTGTTTGGTTTCGGAATCAAAAGTATCCCAACCACGCAAAAAACTGCAATTGCGAAGCTGCCTGCATACAATGTTATTGAATTCTACTCACCACTAGCTTTCGTTTGCCAACCCATATATCGAAATTGGAGAAAATTTGAAAACCCTACGTTTTTCCGGCAACGCACTCCTTGCAATCCAATCGTTTTCCGAGGAAATCCAGAATATGATTAGTGTGAATATCTTGAATTTTCCTTTGTTCCTGAGAACAATAACAGCGCAATTTTAATACTCAGGCAATTGCGACTCCCGTTTCCGATGATTTCTCAGCTGTATGGTTTTGGAATCAAAAAAACCCCAGCCACGCAAAAAACTGCAATTGCAGGTATCGCGAATCTGTCTGAATGCAAGTTTATTGAATTCAACTCATCATTAGCTTTCGTTTGACACCCAATATATTGCATGCAATTTTGATGAATCCTACTCATCACTAGCTTTCGTTTGACACCTCATATATTGAAATTGGAGAGAGAATGAAATTCGGCCGTTTTTCCGTCAACGCACCCCTTGAACTTCGATCATTTTCTGAGGAACTCCAGAATATCATTATAGTGAAGATCTTGAATTTTCTTACGTTCTTGAGTGCAACAACAGCGTGGTTTTGATATTCAGGAACTGCCGACTCCCGTTTCCGATGATTTTACAGCTGTATGGTTTCGGAATCAAAAGTATCCCAACCACGCAAAAAACTGCAGTTGCAAGTATCGCCAAGCTGGCTGATTGCAATGTTGTCTAATTCTACTCATCATTAGCTTTCGTTTGACACCCCATATATTGAAATTGGAGAAAGTTTGAAAAACGGCCGATTTTCCAGCAATGCACTCCTTGCAATCCGATCGTTTTCCGAGGAACTCCAGAATATCGGTGAAGTGAAGATCTTTATATTTTTTTGTTTCTGAGTACAATAACAGCGTGATTTTGATATTCAGGCACTTCCGACACCCGTTTCCGATGATTTGACAGCTGTTTGGTTTCGGAATTAAAAGTACCC
Source organism: Odontomyia ornata (assembly GCA_963969285.1). Classification (NCBI taxonomy): domain Eukaryota; kingdom Metazoa; phylum Arthropoda; class Insecta; order Diptera; family Stratiomyidae; genus Odontomyia; species Odontomyia ornata. The sequence goes on from OZ017739.1 coordinate 237,567,816, forward strand.
CAACCACGCAGAAAACTGCAATTGCAGGTATCGCGAAGCTGCCTGAATGCGATTTTATTCAATTCTACCCATCACTAGCTTTCGTTTGACACCCCATATATTGAAATTGGAGAAAGTATGAAAAACGGCGGTGTAGTAATCGAGCAGTTAGTTAAATTTATTATGTTATTATTTTAAATTATTTGATAATTTCATGTAAATTTTAAATTTTATCTTATTTTTATATAAATTTTTAGATTTTATAATATTTTATTTTTCAATATAAAAAAAAGGAAAACTTCTCGATTAGAATCAGGCGCAGGCAAAGGGTTAAAGGGAATTCCTACATAGTAGAGGCCAAACCTGTTAAATCACTACACAATCATGAAATAGGAAACCCTGCTACGTCTTGGTAGTATGGAAATTATACATGCTTGCATTCCGCTCATCGTCATCATGATCATACCCAAAAATATACACTTGCACTCAACGAACTGTTAGTAACAATTCGTATGAGTGTATAGTCCACTCAACACAACTGGAGACTGGATGATCGTGGAGCGGAGAACCTGCCGCGAGACACTTGGGGAGTGTTGATTGATACGTTGCCCATGCCGGATGGGCTGGAGACGGTATTGGTGATTGTATACGTCGGCCGTCGTAATAACGTTGTTCGATACGCACGGTTCATTCCTTGAATGACTCTTACTAGCTTCATGGAAATTTAGCTTTCGATTGTTTATTAAAGACTAGTTGTAGTGCATGAGGAACTGGTATTTTATTCGCATTGCCACGAGCACGCGATTCTGTCGGTTCGGTTGAATTTCAACGTGTCCCACATTGAACCGAAGCTAGAACACGGTTCTGTGTCAAATTTTCTTAGCATTTGCCGCTGCGTTCGTTGACGCTCTGTCGTTCTTGTGCATTATATGATTTCTGCTTTGAGATCAGTGCGACCGTGAAGGGGTTATTTGGATCTTGGGGAAAAGGAGACAAAAAGTCGAGCGAATAATTCACGAACTGCTGTGTCCGCGCGCATAACCAGAGTTGACGTGAATAAAAAGACGGGCGAAGAGAGCCCATTATATTTGCGGGCGATATATTCTAGCGTGTAGCAGCCATGCGTTGGCGTGGACATGGGAGTCCTGCCTTTTTATTATAAGGCGTGTTACACGTAAATTACTAAGCAACGAGGGTGCGTCGCACGCACTTTTCCTGTGTCGCGCAGTCCGAAAAAGTGAAAAAAACTCGTGCTCCGGGAAAATGCATGGTGGAAGTGTTTTCGCTTGTACGTGCAAATTTTGGCGTGGACACATCTAACTGTTTTTAAGACATTTAAACGGTGGGGGCTTAGCAACTTAAATTCCCTGAATCTATTCTAAATATATGATAGCATTTTATGAGAGTAACGGTTTTACAATACGGGACATTGTTAAATGTCGAATGAGAGAAAATATCAGCGGTCTCTTGCAAGCATCCTCCATTGAAGGATCGAATCTCGTGTTTGAATAAAAAAATACAAAAACTACGAGACACTGGTTTGATTTTTGGGTCATTTAAATCGAAATGTTAAGTTTCCTCTATATTAAACCGGGGGATATTGTTACAAATGAATTTATATAGTGTCACTAGTTTAAAAATGGTCGGACGTTGCGGGAAAATTGGTTAAAACTGTATCTTTATTGGGTCATAATTTTCGTTTGCTATCCGACCCTTTACCAGTACTCTGTGGAGCATCCTTCAGTTGTTTGTGAAATGCACGATATTTGCTGATCAAAAACACTTTTTCTCGCGTCATTTGTTTCGTAAGGGATTTTTCGATATTTAATAAGGCAGTTCCAATTCGACATTTTTCACGAGCTGCGGTTCTTTTGACGAGACACATCTTGGGCATGATTGAGGAAAAACGATAGCATCCTTCGACTTGTTCTTCTTCCACGCCAAAAAGGCTGAATAGTCAGTGTTCAACGTATACTGAGACGATTGGAGATAGATTTTGCGTGCATCATGTACCGCTATACATACAAAAATTCCGTTCCGACTAGTTGGGGGCCTTATACCATAGAACACCTGTCAAATCAGATCGTGACACAGACATTGTAATTAAGCGCAAAAAAAAAAATGAAAATCCGATTTCAAGAAAACTCTTCAAATAGTAAAATGATGTTGAATTGTCGGGTATCCAATACTGTATTTAAAGTAGGAGGGCAATAGATTAAAATAATTAATCAAGCACGGAACCGAAATCAAAATTTACAAAAGCTGTTGCTAACGTTAAATAGCGCTATAAGATGAGTCTTAGGCGAGGAAAATATTTTTATTTATAAACCGTATTGAACACGACCTACATAAATTTTATTTTCGTTGTTCGCTTAGTTTTCCCGTTAAGTAATTCCTTTCCGTTAAACGTAAAAAGTGTATAGTTAGAACTCGTGGAAGAAAGTTTGTGAATCGCGAAAATCAAAATCATAAAACACCCAAATTTTAGTCAACCAAATAAGTGAGGCCCAGTGTTTGGCGTTAATCAAATTTCATCAAAATGATGTGGAATTTTAGAGGATACCTGCATCGTCGTCGAGCGCTCGAAGGACCATGCGGGTAAGTACACCATTTGTTTCAAATTTTCTGCATGTTTTTTTTCATTTTTCTTTTACAAATTTTATAAAAGTATTTATATTCAAATTATTAAACTAAATATAAAATATATGTTTTAATGAAAAAAAAACATAAATACAAAAATTGATGATTTGGAGGAAAAAGTGAAAGATGGAAAACCGATAAGAGAATGTGTGTCTGAACCTTTCCTAGCAATCGCATTTTACAATGCATTCCAATTTGCACACAAATTAAGAAATATTAATAACATGTTGTGTCGCAGATTTTCTTGAAAACAACTTTGTAGTAGATTCAGTTTTTTTTTACAACCAGCAGCACTGAAACAGCAATAGGTTATCAAAAGATTGAGAATTGTATGATCAAGTAAGCTTTTGAATTCATTTGATTTGTAGCGATAGTTAACATTTGTTAAATTTAACGGAGAATATCATAATGGTAATGTGTATCTATTTTAATATAATACTTAATTTAAATACAATAATGTTCTAGTTTCTGGCACAAACTCGGTCTTTCTATTTTGTTTCCTTTTGACCGGGTGTGAGACCCGGTACGGTGGCAGGCTTTCCCCAAAAAACATGAGCCAGCCGCCGGGTACCTTCTTTGTTTCAGGTGACGACGCGGGTTGAGTGGCCCGAGCAAGGTGCCTCTTTATGACATATGATTATGTAATCAAATTGCATAATTCTATGGCATAAATTGGTCACCGGGGTACTTCTCTTCTGATGGGAAGGCTTATGCAAGTTAAGTTGTATGAGTTTTCCACTCAGAAGAGAAATACCTGGCCACTGCAACAATTATGGATTTTAATCCGGTTGGGTGGGTGCGCGGGGGCTCCATCACCACTCGGTTGCCCCTCTCTCATTTGTGGACCATGAGCCTCTCCGGGTAAGGACAAGGTTACCCTCCTTCCACTTCTTTCTACTTGTTTCTCTTGTTCCATGAACCAGTCAGTTGCCCCTGGTGTAGTTGCCTACGATTTTAGCGACTTCGGTCGCCTTGCTTTTCTCGACCCCAGAAATTCATGAATGCAAAATTCTTTGTAGTGGGTCCTTGTGCTGGGGGAATGAACATGCTTCACGACACCGCAATGCTAGCCTACCAGCGCGTTCAAGCGTCCCCAGACAAGGGCTTTTCGGCAGATACTGACACCTTCTTCTGCTGAGGCAGCAGACCATCGCTGCAGTCCTTCATGGACTTTGAACTTACACTTACTTTTCACTACAAATGGCACCCAACGTCGGGCTCCGAAAAGCCCGGCTGTATCATCAGTCGTGAGCACGAGACAGTCCCTTGTCTCTAGGTGTCCCTACAAGGTGTCCAAATCATTGGCGGGTAGGTAACTCTGAGGGCTTTTGCACTAACCGTCTCCAGCAACTTAGTAACTTCCGGACGTGTGTTGTCTTTGGACATCAATATCGTTTGGTCCTGCTTCTGATTTATACTTTGGTGGTTTACCACCATTGTATGACTAGTAAGGCCAAATGATATTAGAGTCCCTATTTGTATTCGGAGGTTATCATTTCAACATCTATTTTGCGGAGGATTCTGATCTGCTCCCCAAACCAAGCGGTGCCTGAGTGTCTTACATTACATGGATCTTGATTTCATGTGATTGGCTGATTAGCTAATCTATGGCTATCCATGACAAGACACGCGCTGCTTGTGGGTCAGAATTCAACCCTGGGCTGACAAGTTGTAACTTGTAAACACTTGCGGAGGAGGGAACACTTCTGAACCCTGATTCCCATGGTGCCGCAAGAGGATAGTCCCTGCTACGCCTTAGGAGGAGTATGCCATGGGTGTCCGTACTTGAGAAGAAGGATTGAATGGAAAGACCGATTATTTGTTTTGATAACATAAAATTTTTTTGACAATTCACCTAAAAATACTTACTTATTTTTTTTTGATAGGAGTGTTATATAGTGCGCCACTTATGGCCACTCACATAACTTTATATTTAATTCTTTTTTTCGCACATAACTTACTCTTAATATTCATAATTTTAAGTTTCTTTTCTATATATTTATTTCTGTTCCAGCTGACTGACACGCAGGCCCACATTATTTGACGAAAATGTCAACCAAACGCAGGCCAGACAAGCGTCGGTTGCGTTCGGACGCAGGGTCCACGGCATTATGCGTCATCCGCCAGCAAACACGAAATGACGGGACGTCCGTACAAACTTTGGGGTGTGGACATGAGTTCAATGAAGCCTGCATGACCCAGCATTTACTAGTCAGCCGGACTTGCCCTTTATGCCGACAACCAGCCACGTCATCGGGTCTAACTTCCAGCCACCTAGAGCTTCCAGCTGCTCAAGGGGCGGTTCCCAAACCAAAGGACCGGCGGGATCAAGTTCCACCAGCGGCCGATGAGCCTGACTTAATGAGCAGAGCTGAAGCAGTGCCGCCTGTGGAAGGGCAGAGATCCACTGTGGCTGTGGAGGTGACCGTCCTACAAGATCTGATGGCACTTATGCAAGGCTTGATCACCCGGGTAGCCTCGCTGGAAAGCAAGAAGGAAGATCCATACCACCTCGTCCAAGAACGCCTCTGATGTGGGATTCGGACTTAAATCTCTGGTATTTTCCGGTAGACCCGTGGTGCGATCCCGAAAGAATCCGGCCCAGTGCGGCAATGAATCCGTTGGATCTAGTGTACCGGCCCGGACTGAGCCAAGCACCGCCATCAACTCAGGCTCTAGTGGCTCCTCCGGACCAACGTATCCATCCACACGCTACGTATCAGCTGAAGCCGACGCAGATTCCCAGCATCATCCAGGGCTGGAGTCTGCATTTCAGCGGGGAACTCAACACCATAACTGTGGAGGTTTTCATTGGTCGGGTGGAGTCGCTGATTGAGCAAATGTTGGCAGGAGACCACACGGCGCTGACAGGAAACTTGCCAATGCTGCTTAGGGGGGCAGCACTTGAGTCATATTGGCGAATACATTCGGCCTCACCATCAATACGCTGGTCCCGGCTGAAGGAGGTACTCCGCATGGAGTACCCTACGATCGATATGGATGAAAGGGTCCTGGACAAGATCCATGCTGAATGGCAGCGTCCGGATGAGCCCTTTCTTCAATAACGAGCCGACATCCTTCGGCTGAATGACCAGTTGTCAGAGCCGATGTCTTCCACGCAACTGCTTTGGCCGCTAAAGCGCAATCTACGGCCGGAGCTTCGTCGCCATATCGTGGACTTAGATCCGTAGAGTATGGAGGCACTGCTGAGGACTGTGAGTCGCCTGGAGGGGGTTGAGGAAGACCTCCGGGAACGGCCCTACTTACTAGCTAGGACGGGTCCTCGGCGCGGAATCGCGGAAGTGGCCCCAGATTATACCACCATGAATCTGGAGGCAGATATGGACCGGAACCAGCTTGCTGTAGCAGCGGTGGGAAGCCTCACGACCTGCTGGAATTGCGATCAAACCGGACACCGGTTCATTTCATATCGAGCAGAGCGTAAGGTTTTCTGCTACGGTTGCGGTAAGCCGGACACCTACTTTTCGGATTGCCTTGAAAGTGCCGCGCAAAAAAACGGCCGAAAGAGTACCGACCACCTCAGCAGTACTCGAAACCCCCACAGTAGCTCCCCAGCCAGCTGCTCACCCCAGCAAACCTGACGACAACCCACCAGCCATGACCACTATGATTGCGGATGTTCACTCTCTTCCGGAGGCATCGCCAACGACAGTATTGAAGCGACCACCGCAGTCACAGCCTAAAGAACCTCGGCAGCCTCAAATATGCATTCTGAAACCTTATCATGTTCGACTGCAGGAATATTGGGTGGCTCGAGAGCGAATATTTGCTTCCGAAGAAGTCACTTCTCGCCCGCGCAAAACAAAATGGTCAACCCGTCGTTGGCGGAATTTCCGCAAGAGAGTGCGCACCTGCCGTCAAACACTAAACTTTTGTAACATCTCGGAGGTTGCTGAGAATGATATCAGACCCTATCACCCAATTAAGGTGTTGGGCGAAATCATGTTCGCATTGATTGATACGGGTGCCAGCATCAGTTGTCTTGCCTCGAGCCTTGGCTCGAAGGTGCTCCATGAATATCCTACCTTGATTTAGCCCTGGCGCACTGAAATCAATACAGCTGATGGCACCAAACACCCTATACAAGGTAGACTAACAACACCCGTGACGTTAGAGGTCAGACGAAGGATATTACTTCCTACATTATCCCGTCCCTGACTCAGAATGTGTACCTTGACGTCGATTTTGTCCTTCGTTTTGGATTGGCCTCCGATTTATTCACAGATTTGTCTTTAAATACCAGATATGTCAACGAACTCACTTCTATTCCCGATAGGCATGAACTGACGCCTAACCAACGGCAACGCCTGGAAGCATCCATCGCTGCTTTTCCATCTTACGCTACCCAAGGCCTTGGCCGCACCACCCTAGTCTCACAAGTCATTGACGTTGGTAATAGTAAGCCAATTAAGTAGAGACACTATGTCATCTCACCGGCCATGAAGAAGTTGGTGTATGCGGAGCTGGATAGGATGCTCAAGTTGGGGGTTATAGAGGAGTCCCAAAGTGCCTGGTCTTCACCGGTAACCTTGGTGGTGAAACCAGGTAAAGTCCGTCTTTGTATAGATGCCCGTGAGGTCAACGCGGTGACCATCAAGGACGCTTACTCTCTTCCGCTCATCGATGGAATTCTAGGGAGACTGCTGAAAGCCAATTATATTACCAGTCTCGACCTAAAAGACGCCTTCTGGCAAATTCCACTCGATGAGGGGTCGAGGTATAAGACCACCTTCACAGTGCCTGGATGACCATTATACCAGTTCGTCATAATGCCCTTTGGCCTGTGTAACGCGCCACAAACGATGACTCGGCTGATGGACAAAGTCATCCCACCTCACCTGAAACACCAAGTGTTCGTCTACCTGGATGATCTTTTACTCATCACGGAAACGTTCGACCAACATCTCCTACTCCTGCAAGAAGTAGCCCTGCACATCAGTAAGGCGGGGCTCACCATCAACGTACAGAAAAGTAAGTTTGTCATGAAAGAAGTCCGATACTTAGGACATGTCATAGGACATGGCACTATCAAAACGGATTCAGACAAAACTCGTGCAATTGATGAGTTCCTCTTACCAAAAACAGTTAAGCAGCTACGACGTTTCCTTGGTGTGTGCGGTTGGTACCGAAGGTTTGTTCGGAATCATGCAACAGTTTCAGCGCCCCTGCCAGATATGCTGCGGAAAGGAAAGTTCATTTGGACCGAGCCCAGCCGAAAGGCATTTGAAGAGCTAAACAAGCCCTCACATCAGCTCCGGTCTTGCACAGCCCCGACTTTATGACGCCCTTCTCCATTCATTGCTACGCAAGTCAACATGGAGTTGGAGCCGTGCTGGTGCAATTGACCGAAGAGAGAGAGGAAGCTCCCATCGCCTTTGTTTAATATTAAACCAATTATTCTAATGAATATTCTATGTACTCATATCAAAAAAAAAATTTTATTTTGTTTGTATCTTGTATGCATATTGTCTTTAATTTCTAAAAAATTAATTACTCTTCAGCAAATAACTTTGTTCAAATACTCGTATGTCTGGTTCATGTAATTCAACGCGCGTCGCGAATTCTTCAGTCTCAAAATAAATATCATTTTTCGTTTCCAAAAGACTGGAGAATTCGCGACGCGCGTACATGCATTGTCGCATCGTCAGCGGAAACCTGTTCCCATGAACCACGTTGGATCGTGGGAGCATGTTCATATGGTTGACGATGTGTCTTATGCATGTGCAGCGTCAGCGATATGCTCGCTCATGATGAATGCTACATCGTGGGAGCGAACTTAGAATAGTAATGTGTATTTAAAGAAGATAGAAGAAAATAAAATTGTCATTTATTCATCACACGTCAAAGGTGTTCTTTCGTGTTTCTATTTTTTAGAGAAAACTTGACCATTTTTTCTTTGGGATATCGGTATTGTACCGAGATTCAAAACTCGACGCACCGACAGATTTTGTATCTGGCGGCCAATCTAAAGTTTTAATTGACCCACCGACAGATTTTGTATCTGACGGCAAATCTAAACTTCCAATTAAGCGGCGAAAGAAAAGCCTTTCGTCGCGGTATAAACATTTTGGTGACCCCGACGTGATCCTTCACGCAATTAAGTTGAAGAAAAATCTTCCCCGATCAGAATTTTAAGAGAATTCGTTCGGTATAAAATCCATTTGAATTTTTAAATCCATTTGAAGAAAAAATTCTTCCCCGATCAGAATTTTAAGAGAATTCGTTCGGTATAAAATCCATTTGAATTTTTAATCCAGTTGAAGAAAATATTCTTCCCCGATCAGAATTTTAAGAGAATTCGTTCGGTATACCATCCCGTTGTAATTTTGCAATTGTTTTCAGCCTAGTACTGAACCGCCATCTCTGGGTCAATATATATTATTAACATGGAAGAATTAGCCAGTGAGCAAGACCAAACTGGTTTTGAGATCGAGCGGTTAATCACAAATTACCGCAAGGATGGTCCCACACGAAGAACAGTGAGTTACCTGAACAGGAGACTTACCGAACTTAATGAACTTTGGGCATCCTTCTGTGCAAGAGATGAACAGCTACAAGAATACGCTACAGCCTCGGCAAATCATCCCTATTTTGCAAATAATTATTTTACGGTCATGCAGCGAGAATACATGACTGCAAGAGACGCTATCACTGGTCTCTTGAAAGAGGCGCAAAAAGAAGAGTTGCCAGCAAAGGTAACAACTCCAAACCCAAGCGTGAACAAGCCAGGCGCTAGTGTGGAACTTACCCAACCGATTACACCGCCAATGAAGGTACAGCATGGTGAAAATAATATCGGGGGTTTAAGATACCAGCTTGATGCGATAATCAGTTCAATAAATTTCATGATTGATGGAATCTACAAGGCCCCATTGAAGAACAAGTCTTATTGTGAGCTGAAAATAAGTACGTTAACAAAGTACTGGGATGAACTGCGAGACGTGCATCGAACCATATGCAGGTCCCAAGGCGACAAGGCTACGTATAGTACCGTGGATTACAATCAAACGGAAGAGCGCATACAGGATGCGCTCATATTCCTTTCCACGAACAAAGACAAGGCAGAGCCAGGGCAACATGGTTTGGTCAACCCACAGTCATACATTAAGCTTCCAGAAATGTCTATCCCGAAATTCGACGGAAATTATGGGCAATGGACATCATTTCATGACCTCTTCCACCAAATCATTGATTCACAACCACTTGGAAATGCCCAAAAAATGTGGTATTTAAAAGCCAACTTAATGGGCGAGCCGGAACGGCTTATCAAGCACATGCCAGTATCGGATGAAAACTACAAGGATGCTTGGACTATCCTGCGAAGCCGATACGACAACAAAAGGCTAATGGTCACAACTTTTCTAGAAAAGCTACTATCCCAACCAACTATCGTAGCTGACTCAGCTGCCTCAATAAAACAGTGCCATGATACCACAAAAGAGTGCATGTTGGGTCTGCGAAACATAAAGGTAGACACGACAAACTGGGACCCGATTCTGATTCACCTGTTGTTGAAAAGGCTCGATAAGACATCACACAACTTATATGAGCAATCGCTGAAGTGTCCCCGGGAGTTACAATCCCTAGATTCCTTCCTAACATTCTTGGATCTAAGATTCCAGGCTTTGGAGGCCTTCGGCAACGAAAAACGTTCGGGAATTAAGAATGAACCTAAGAAACTATCGGCCTTAGTGTCAACTAATCAAACGTCATCTAGTGGCTGTAAAAATTGTAATGGCAACCACAAAATATACGCCTGCGAACAGTTCAAAAGGCTAACAATACCAGACCGTATTAAAAGGGCCAGCAAACTAAAGCTCTGCATGAACTGCCTACGTGCTGGACATAGGAGTTCCGAGTGCAGTTCTCGCGCCTGTATGAAGTGCAACAAACGGCATAACACCTTGCTGCACAAACCGGAAGGCACAACCTCAACACTCAGTCCTTATACCACAAGTGGACAACCTCAACAAGCAGAGCTTAAGCCGCAAGCAACTGAATTTAAGCCAAAAGAAAGGATATCGCTAGCCACGGAAGATACAAGGGCTGAAGTATTGCTCAGCACGGTGATGGTTCAGACAACCGACAGCAGGGGTAAAACAGTAGACCTCCGAGCGATCCTAGACAGCGGCTCACAAGTAAACTTGATCACCGAAGCTGCCCTTAAAAAGCTTAACCGCAAGTCACAAGCCGCTAGCATTGCAATCAGTAGCGTTGGAGGAGTGATTCAAAAGGCCACTAGACAAATAAAGCTACCAATACAATCCAAGCAAACGAACTACAAGATCCAGGTGGATGCCTACGTGGTAAGGCAAATAACGACATACCAGCCATCCGAAACGTTTAGCAGAGAAGACTGGCCGATCCCGGGGAATATCTCCTTGGCCGATCCAAGCTTCAATCAAGCGGGACCAGTGGAGATGCTGATCGGAGTAGAGTGGTATTACCAGTTATTGTCAATCGGTCAAATCAAAATGGGCGAGTTCCTTCCTACGCTACAAAATACCCTCTTTGGTTGGATTGTTGGTGGAAGATTTAGCACCCCCAAAATTCCAACAGCTAGTCCGAAAATAGCTACATGTGGAATGTACCGTACGGAGGGTCAGAGACTGGATGCAGAACTGGAAAAATTCTGGAAGTTAGAAGAAGGGGAGAAACCAACCACCACGATGACCTCCAAGGAGTGCCAATGTGAAGCACATTTTTATCAAAACGTGAAACGAGACGACAATGGGCGTTTCATAGTTAGATTGCCATTTGTACTGGATCCAAAACAACTAGGACAGTCAAAAGATATGGCCTTAAAAAGGTTTGTTCAGCTTGAAAAACGCTTAGCAAAAGATCCTGAGGTCAAAAGAGCCTACCAAGAATTTATGGAGGAGTATCTCAAGCTAGGTCACATGGAAGAAATAAACATGCCAAACAGCTCAGAGCCACATTTTGTTTTGCCCCACCACTGTGTACTCCGACCAGACAGTTCTACTACTAAACTCAGGGTAGTTTTTGATGCGTCTGCAAAGACTACGACCAACACAAGCTTGAATGATGTGCTTCACACCGGTCCTACGATACAAGATGAGCTGTTTACTATCCTGCTTCGCTTCCGCTTATTTAAGTACGTCTTCTCCGCTGATATTGAGAAGATGTACCGACAAATTCAGATAGACAAACGTGATCGATTGTTCCAAATCATCTTCTGGCGTAATCACCCGAGCGAAGCATTACGATGCTATCAACTTAATACCGTAACGTATGGTACTACCGTGGCACCTTACCTAGCAACTAAGTGCTTAGAGCAATTAGCGGTCAACTCAAAGATTAAACACCCCTTGGGAAGTCTCGCTGTCCAGAAAGATTTCTACATGGACGACCTTTTAACTGGTGCAAACAATCTGCAAGACGCCGTTCAAAAGAAGGAAGAAGTCCAGCAAATTTTACGCACAGCAGGTTTCAAGCTACGAAAATGGTGCGCAAATCATTCCGATTTAATCAAGGATATCAACCCTCTAGATCGAGAAGTACAGTATACTGTGACAGACAGTTCCACCGAACATGTCAAAACGCTTGGTGTGGTATGGCTGCCAAAGCAAGACGAATTGGTAATTCGTGTCCCAACCTACGAAGATCCAGCAAAGGTGACAAAGAGAACCGCGCTCTCCACGATCGCGCATATTTTTGATCCCTTGGGGCTCATGAGTCCAGTGACAGTGACAGCCAAAATCTTCATACAAAATTTATGGAAATTGAAGCTTGATTGGGATGCAGCGTTACCGATGGAACTGCACTCTACCTGGATAAATTTTCATCAAAGTTTGGCAGAGCTCAATGAAATCAGAATACCTCGACATGTATTTGGTGCCAGAGTTCCTCGCAGCACGCAGCTACATGCCTTTTCAGACGCTTCCGAGAAGGCCTACGGCGCTGCTGTCTACTTCCGGGCTAACCATTACGACGGTACAACAACTGTGCAATTACTGTGCGCCAAAACTCGAGTGGCACCAATCAAAACTATTACAATCCCACGTTTGGAGTTGTGTGCCGCCAAATTAGCAGTTGAGTTGGTTCACCGCCTTCAATCCGATTTAGAGCTTCCTGGACAGTCATGTTATTTTTGGACAGATTCTGAAGTGGTGTTGCATTGGATCCATAGTGAAGCGGCGTCCTACCAGACATTTGTAGCAAATCGGATAGCTGCTATTCAACAATATTCAACACCCAATCAATGGCGCCACGTGAGTTCCAGTTGTAACCCAGCAGATTTGGCTTCCCGAGGCACTGTCCCTGCAAAATTAAAAGAAAGCCCATTGTGGTTCTATGGGCCCTTGTTTCTTCATGGCCACCCTGACATGTGGCCCGCTAAACCAGCCGAAAAAGAAATTAACTTGGAAAAAAAGAAGGCAAAAAGGATTCTAGTAGTCACGGAAGCAGAACCACATTTCATACACAGAATAAATCATGGCAATTCATTTCGGAAGCTGAAATGCATCGTAGCATTGGTCATTCGATTCACCAGAGTGATCAGCGGTAAGGTCAACTCAAGGCGGAAAACAAATCCACCGACGGTATCCGAACTAGAAGCAGCTTCTTCCATCATTATTAGGGAGATTCAGCAGCAAGAGTTCAGTGAAGAAATTAAAACCCTTGAAGCAACGAACCAGCTAAGTGTTAGTAACCGACTAAGCAGCCTAACTCCCTTTCTCGACAGCCAAGGATTATTACGAGTAGGTGGACGCCTTGAACTTTCCGACCTAGAATACAACCACAAACATCCTGTGCTGCTCCCCTACGCGCATCCAATCACGAAACTGATTCTTAATCAGATTCACAAGGACCACCAGCATGCCGGCCCTCAAGCCTTGCTAGCAATTGCGCGGCAGCGTTATTGGCCAACCAAGGGAAAAACACTCGCTCGTTCAGTAGTACAAAATTGCGTCACTTGTGCCAGAGCAAAGCCCAAGCTGCTCACTCAACTGATGGGAGACCTACCCGCAAATAGAGTCCATCAAGCTAGGCCCTTTGTCAACACGGGAGTAGACTTTGCGGGACCTTTCTACACACATTTCAAAGGTCGTGGTAAGCAACCCCATAAGTCTTATTTAGCAGTATTCTGCTGTTTTGCAACGAAGGCCGTGCATTTCGAACTGGCTACCGAACTGACAACCGAGGCTTTCATGGGCGCACTCAAACGATTTGTTTCACGAAGAGGAAATTGTAGAAACATTTATTGTGACAATGCCACAAATTTTGTGGGAGCGAACAATCAGCTAACTGAATTAAAACAGCGAATACTAGACAAGCAATCCCAGGAGAGCATAATCAGGTTCTGCACAGCAAGGGGAACCGACTTCCACTTCATATCACCAAGAGCTCCTCACTTTGGTGGGCTATGGGAAGCGGCCGTCAAATCAGCTAAACACCTAATAGTCAAAAATTTAGCTAATGTTAATTTAACCTACGAAGAGCTCGAAACCGTTGTTATCGAAGCAGAAGCAATACTCAACTCACGGCCTTTAACACCACTATCCTCCGATCCTAACGATCTTCAGGCTCTAACTCCAGGTCACTTCTTAATTGGAGAGCCGCTCACCAGCTCCGTAGATGTGAATGCTGAAATACCTCGCCTATCTTTGGGACACAGATGGAAACTAGTTATGGATCTGAAGTATAAGCTTTGGCAGAGATGGTCAAATGAGTATTTAAACGAGCTACAACATAGACATAAATGGAAGCAGCAATGCAACAACATAACACCTGGAATGATGGTTATTTTAAAGGAAGAAAACACGCCAGTTCTGAAATGGCCCCTAGGCAGAATCGTGAACATCTTCAAAGGAAATGATGGATTGGTTCGAGTAGCCGATGTGAAGACGTCTTCCGGTATCCTAAGGCGTCCTATCCATAAACTTGCACCACTGCCCGTGAATCACCAACCACCGTTAGAGGAAGAAGGATTCCACGAACCTCCCACTTACACCACTGAAGCACACAATAATAACAGTGAAACCTGCAGTAAAAAGAATAAGAGCACCGACAAGGCCAAGGCTGGTCCATCAGGTACGAAACGGCGTCGATTGGGAAACCTGGTTCTACAGTCACTACTTTTGGTAGGACTTTTCATACCTGGATGGGCCACTGCAGTTACAACACATCCCTTTGAAACTTCTCCTGGCGTGTACGTAGAAAACTTGGGACCTGCACACTTAATCCTAAATGAGTGGAAGTTGCTAGTCTATTACGATCTTACGTCCTATTGGAAAGAGCTAGATACAATAAAGCTAGGAATAAACCAACTACAGTTCCTAAACCAGCTTCTGAATACTGATGCCACTTGCCAGGGTATCATCTCGCAGTTTCAGTCACTCGTAAGGGAGGCCGACAAAATTAATGCTCTGATGCAGCGCAGAACGAAAGAAAAGGTCAGACGAACAAAACGTGGGGCTTTCAACATCGTAGGGAATATAGCTAGTTCTCTATTTGGAGTTCTTGACTCTGAGTACGCTGAACATATGAGCAATGTTATCAACCGATTAGAGGATAGTGATCAACACTTACAAGAGCTAATAAGAAACCAAACTTTAGTGATCAACTCCACAGTTAATATCATGACCGAATCAAACAGATTTAATGAACAACGCTTAAGCGAACTTCGGGAAGCAATCAACACCAATATTCAGCAAGGGAACAATATGACGCACGAAATACATAAACAAAAAACCTTCCAATCCTTTACACTTTTAGCCACACGTCTCACGTTGACTTTGAACAACTATCAACGAACACAAGCTGCGCTCTGGGACTCCTTTATCGACACGAACCATGGGAAACTAAATTCACTATTATTGACACCAGATCAACTACAATCAGCGATCTCCTCCATAAGGGAAGGTTTACCAAATACCGTGCGATTGCCAATATCATCAGGAGATTTAGCGGACTTCTACAGAATCATTACGATACATGGATGCTCCCTGCATAAGAAGATGATGTTTCTATTGAAGATACCATTGGTATCATATGATCAATACGAAACAATGCACCTTGTTCCGGTTCCTTTGATGATGAATGGAACTATATCGGAGATAGAGCTTCGGGTAGATTTTTTGATTATAAACCTACATCGAGACACTTACTATCCAATAGCAGAACGCGAATTAAAATCCTGCAGAGCTGTTAATGAACATGGTTACATGTGCAATCAAGTACGACCACTATATCGACGAGGTTCACCAGTCGCAGCTTGTGAATTAAGCTTCTTCAATCATTTCGCTTGGCCAAATAAGTGTCATTTGAAACCTGTTGCCGAGCCAAGGAGATGGATACCCTTAATCGAGTCCAATCACTGGATCTATTTTATGATAGCAGCTTCAATGATCAATATCGACTGTGGAAAAGAAATATCATCCATAACCCTGAACGGCACTGGAATTCTTGAAATACCAGAGGATTGCTCGATAAAGGAAGAAAGCCTGACCATCCAAGCGCACAAGCTATTCTCGTCCTCTTATAAAACCCATTTTGTCTCCACTAGGAACTTTTCAACTTTATCTTTTACATCAGATGAGCCGATATTGTCACCGATCCAAGCTCCTAATGTTTCGAAGGAGAATCATCTACACGAGCTGCAACAGAGGATAACAACATTGTTGGAATCAGAGTTACCATCTACGAGAAATCAATCCCGAGAAGTGCATCATTTTGTAGTAGGCTACATGGGGCTAGTTATCGGTAGTTGCCTGCTTGCTTACTTATTGTGGAATAAACTTTTCCATCAATATAAAAAACCCGAAACTCCATCCTCAACGCTTCCTCCAATACCAGCTCCAAGATCGACACCAGGAGAAGCCTTCAGTTTACGACTTAAAAGTTAAACTACCGTTTAACGCCGGGAGTATGTTTAATATTAAACCAATTATTCTAATGAATATTCTATGTACTCATATCAAAAAAAAAATTTTATTTTGTTTGTATCTTGTATGCATATTGTCTTTAATTTCTAAAAAATTAATTACTCTTCAGCAAATAACTTTGTTCAAATACTCGTATGTCTGGTTCATGTAATTCAACGCGCGTCGCGAATTCTTCAGTCTCAAAATAAATATCATTTTTCGTTTCCAAAAGACTGGAGAATTCGCGACGCGCGTACATGCATTGTCGCATCGTCAGCGGAAACCTGTTCCCATGAACCACGTTGGATCGTGGGAGCATGTTCATATGGTTGACGATGTGTCTTATGCATGTGCAGCGTCAGCGATATGCTCGCTCATGATGAATGCTACATCGTGGGAGCGAACTTAGAATAGTAATGTGTATTTAAAGAAGATAGAAGAAAATAAAATTGTCATTTATTCATCACACGTCAAAGGTGTTCTTTCGTGTTTCTATTTTTTAGAGAAAACTTGACCATTTTTTCTTTGGGATATCGGTATTGTACCGAGATTCAAAACTCGACGCACCGACAGATTTTGTATCTGGCGGCCAATCTAAAGTTTTAATTGACCCACCGACAGATTTTGTATCTGACGGCAAATCTAAACTTCCAATTAAGCGGCGAAAGAAAAGCCTTTCGTCGCGGTATAAACAGCCTTCATGCCCAATAAGCTGAACTCGGCCCAAAGAAACTATACTGTGTCTGAGCAGGAATGTTTGGCAGCGGTAATGGCTGTGAAGAAATTCCGGGCCTATGTCAAGGGCCACCAGTTCGAGATCATCACGGACCACGCTTCGCTACAATGGTTGATGAACCAAGCAGACTTACATGGACGCCTAGCAAGATGGGCTCTTAAACTGCAAGGGTTCAAGTTTTCCATCAAACATCGGAAAGGGACCCAAAACATCGTACCTGACACTCTCTCACGAATGTTTTCACCAGAGGGAGCCGAATTAACAACAAGCAACGAGGACCCCATCGAGATGGATTTGGACAGACCACATTTCGAATCAGACAGCTAGAAAGAGTTGAGGCAAACCATCGCGACCCAACAATCGCAGCTGCCTGATTTGAAAGTAATAGACGGCTACGTGTATAGACGAAATGAATACGCCACTGATGATCCATGGCAGGAAGAAGAGTCCTGGAAACTCTGGGTACCGGAGGAAATGACACAACATCTGATCTTCCGCGCACATGACCATCCTTTAAGTGCCCACGGAGGTTGCGGTCGGACGTTACGGCGACTCAAGAAATACTTCTTTTGGCCTAAAATGGCATCCCAGGTCAAAGACTACGTGAGCGCCTGTGAGACCTGTAAAGGCACTAAAGCGCCCAACCAGCCCCTTCGACCTCCTATGGGTCAACTCAATGTCCCAGAACGCGTATTCCAACGTCTATACATAGATCTACTTGGTCCATATCCTCGATCATCCATGGGACACATCGGAGCTATATTCGTTCTAGACGAGCTCTCAAAATTCCCACTGGTGGAACCTATTCGTAAGTTCACAACTCCATCTATCGTAAAATTCCTAGAGAGCCGGGTAGTCCACGTGTTTGGGGTTCCTGGGAGTGTGTATTCGGACAACGGATTACAGTTCCGGTCGCGGCAGTTTAAGGGCCTACTCGAACAGTATGGCATTGAACACCAACTGACGCTCATATACTCTCCTCAGTCTAACGCCTCCAAACGGTTGAATCGCGCCCTGTTGGCCGCGATCCGTTCTTCCGTCCACCCATCTCAAAACGTTTAGGACCACAGATTGTCCACCATCACATGCGCCCTGTGGTCATCGTATCATTCCGTCACCGGTGTCGCACCTTACTTTGCCGCCTTCGGGCAGCACATGATTTGCCATGGTAAATCATACCGACTGTTACGGCAATTAAAGTGTTTGGGAGACCCCGTCGTTGCGCTGGAGCCCCACGAGCGCTTAGGAGACCTCCGCCAACAAATCGGACGGAAGATTAAGGCCGCGGGACATGCAAATGAGGCGCAGTACAATCTCAGGTCACGATCTGCCAATTTTAAAGAAGAAGATGAGGTTTTCCGTCACAATTTCCGCCAAAGTGACGCCGCTGGGCATTACAACGCCAAGCTGGACCGGCGCTTCTTGTAAAGCCGTATACAGAAGGTAGTGGGACCCAATCGCTATATGATAACGGACCCATCGGGAGAAGAAGTTTGGATATACCACGCAAAAGACCTGCGCCGATAGATAATTAGCCACGTCTGTTCTGTCCGTCCGCACACAGTTTCAAAACGTGCAAGGTTTGTATACTTCGGCAAACAAACATACATACGTATCAGTCCGTCCGTCTGTCAATTTTGTTTTCTTTTATTGCTCGTCACTCCATACTCCGACGCTAAAAATAACCCATACTATAATGAAAGATCTTTCAGCTCCTTTTTCGCAATCCTCATCGCCTTGGGATGTCGAGGAAGTTAGCTGCCCTGTAGTAATCGAGCAGTTAGTTAAATTTATTATTTTAAATTATTTGATAATTTCATGTAAAATTCAAATTTTGTCTTGTTTTTATGTCAATTTATAGATTTTATATTTTTTATTGTTCAATATAAAAAAAAAGAAAACCTGCTCGATCAGAATTCGACGCAGGCAAAGGGTGAATGGGAATTCCTGAATAGTAGAGGCCAAACCTTTCAAATCACTACACCATCAACAAACCATTTTCTTATAGGAAATCCTGCTACGTCTTGGTAGTACGGAAATTATACATGCTCGCATTCCGCTTCTCGTCATTATGATCATACCCAAAAATATACACTTACACTCATCGAACTGTTAGTAACAATTCGTATGAGTGTATAGTCCACTCAACACAACTGGAGACTTGATGATCGTGGAGCGCAGAACCTGCTGCGAGACACTTGGGGAGTGTTGATTGATACGTTGCCCATGCCGGATGGGCTGGAGACGGTATTGGTGATTGTATACGTCGGCCGTCGTAATAACGTTGTTCGATACGCACGTTTCATTCCTTAAATGACTCTTACTAGCTTGAGGGAAATTTAACTTTCGATTGTTTATTAAAGGACTAGTTATAGTGCATTAGGAACTGGTATTTTATTCGCATTGCCACGAGTACGCGATTCTGTCAGTTCGGTCAAATTTCAACGTGTCCCACATTGAACCGAAGCTAAAACACGGTTCTGTGTCAAATTTTCTTTGCATTTGCCGCTGCGTTCGTTGACGCTCTGTCATTCTTGTGCATTATATGATTTCTGCTTTGAGATCAGTGCGACCGTGGAGGGGTTATTTGGATCTCGGGGAAAAGCAGACAAAAAGTCGAGCGAATAATTCACGAACTGCTTTGTCCGCGCGCATAACCATATTCTAGCGTGTAGCAGCCATGCGTTGGCGTGGACATGGGAGTCGTGCCTTTTTATTATAAAGCGTGTTACACGTAAATTACTAAGCAACGAGGGTGCGTCGCACGCACTTTTCCTGTGTCGCGCAGTCCGAAAAAGTGAAAAAAACTCGTGCTCCGGGAAAATGCATGGTGGAAGTGTTTTCGCTTGTACGTGCAAATTTTGGCGTGGACACATCTAACTGTTTTTAAGACATTTAAACGGTGGGGGCTTAGCAACTTAAATTCCCTGAATCTATTCTAAATATATGATAGCATTTTATGAGAGTAACGGTTTTACAATACGGGACATTGTTAAATGTCGAATGAGAGAAAATATCAGCGGTCTCTTGCAAGCATCCTCCATTGAAGGATCGAATCTCGTGTTTGAATAAAAAATTACAAAAACTACGAGACACTGGTTTGATTTTTGGGTCATTTAAATCGAAATGTTAAGTTTCCTCTATATTAAACCGGGGGATATTGTTACAAATGAATTTATATAGTGTCACTAGTTTAAAAATGGTCGGACGTTGCGGGAAAATTGGTTAAAACTGTATCTTTATTGGGTCATAATTTTCGTTTGCTATCCGACCCTTTACCAGTACTCTGTGGAGCATCCTTCAGTTGTTTGTGAAATGCACGATATTTGCTGATCAAAAACACTTTTTCTCGCGTCATTTGTTTCGTAAGGGATTTTTCGATATTTAATAAGGCAGTTCCAATTCGACATTTTTCACGAGCTGCGGTTCTTTTGACGAGACACATCTTGGGCATGATTGAGGAAAAACGATAGCATCCTTCGACTTGTTCTTCTTCCACGCCAAAAAGGCTGAATAGTCAGTGTTCAACGTATACTGAGACGATTGGAGATAGATTTTGCGTGCATCATGTACCGCTATACATACAAAAATTCCGTTCCGACTAGTTGGGGGCCTTATACCATAGAACACCTGTCAAATCAGATCGTGACACAGACATTGTAATTAAGCGCAAAAAAAAAATGAAAATCCGATTTCAAGAAAACTCTTCAAATAGTAAAATGATGTTGAATTTTCGGGTATCCAATACTGTATTTAAAGTAGGAGGGCAATAGATTAAAATAATTAATCAAGCACGGAACCGAAATCAAAATTTACAAAAGCTGTTGTAAACGTTAAATAGCGCTATAAGATGAGTCTTAGGCGAGGAAAATATTTTTATTTATAAACCGTATTGAACACGACCTACATAAATTTTATTTTCGTTGTTCGCTTAGTTTTCCCGTTAAGTAATTCCTTTCCGTTAAACGTAAAAAGTGTATAGTTAGAACTCGTGGAAGAAAGTTTGTGAATCGTGAAAATCAAAATCATAAAACACCCAAATTTTAGTCAACCAAATGAGTGAGGCCCAGTGTTTGGCGTTAATCAAATTTCATCAAAATGATGTGGAATTTTAGAGGATACCTGCATCGTCGTCGAGCGCTCGAAGGACCATGCGGGTAAGTACACCATTTGTTTCAAATTTTCTGCATGTTTTTTTTCATTTTTCTTTTACAAATTTTATAAAAGTATTTATATTCAAATTATTAAACTAAATATAAAATATATGTTTTAATGAAAAAAAAACATAAATACAAAAATTGATGATTTGGAGGAAAAAGTGAAACATGGAAAACCGATAAGAGAATGTGTGTCTGAACCTTTCCTAGCAATCGCATTTTACAATGCATTCCAATTTGCACACAAATTAAGAAATATTAATAACATGTTGTGTCGCAGATTTTCTTGAAAACAACTTTGTAGTAGATTCAGTTTTTTTTTACAACCAGCAGCACTGAAACAGTAATAGGTTATCAAAAGATTGAGAATTGTATGATCTAGTAAGCTTTTGAATTCATTTGATTTGTAGCGATAGTTAACATTTGTTAAATTTAACGGAGAATATCATAATGGTAATGTGTATCTATTTTAATATAATACTTAATTTAAATACAATAATGTTCTAGTTTCTGGCACAAACTCGGTCTTTCTATTTTGTTTCCTTTTGACCGGGTGTGAGACCCGGTACGGTGGCAGGCTTTCCCCAAAAAACATGAGCCAGCCGCCGGGTACCTTCTTTGTTTCAGGTGACGACGCGGGTTGAGTGGCCCGAGCAAGGTGCCTCTTTATGACATATGATTATGTAATCAAATTGCATAATTCTATGGCATAAATTGGTCACCGGGGTACTTCTCTTCTGATGGGAAGGCTTATGCAAGTTAAGTTGTATGAGTTTTCCACTCAGAAGAGGAATACCTGGCCACTGCAACAATTATGGATTTTAATCCGGTTGGGTGGGTGCGCGGGGGCTCCATCACCACTCGGTTGCCCCTCTCTCATTTGTGGACCATGAGCCTCTCCGGGTAAGGACAAGGTTACCCTCCTTCCACTTCTTTCTACTTGTTTCTCTTGTTCCATGAACCAGTCAGTTGCCCCTGGTGT
Organism: Odontomyia ornata; assembly: GCA_963969285.1. Classification (NCBI taxonomy): domain Eukaryota; kingdom Metazoa; phylum Arthropoda; class Insecta; order Diptera; family Stratiomyidae; genus Odontomyia; species Odontomyia ornata. The sequence goes on from OZ017739.1 coordinate 237,590,217, forward strand.
AGTTGCCTACGATTTTAGCGACTTCGGTCGCCTTGCTTTTCTCGACCCCAGAAATTCGTGAATGAAAAATTCTTTGTAGTGGGTCCTTGTGCTGGGGGAATGAACATGCTTCACGACACCGCAATGCTAGCCTACCAGCGCGTTCAAGCGTCCCCAGACAAGGGCTTTTCGGCAGATACTGACACCTTCTTCTGCTGAGGCAGCAGACCATCGCTGCAGTCCTTCATGGACTTTGAACTTACACTTACTTTTCACTACAAATGGCACCCAACGTCGGGCTCCGAAAAGCCCGGCTGTATCATCAGTCGTGAGCACGAGACAGTCCCTTGTCTCTAGGTGTCCCTACAAGGTGTCCAAATCATTGGCGGGTAGGTAACTACTGAGGGCTTTTGCACTAACCGTCTCCAGCAACTTAGTAACTTCCGGACGTGTGTTGTCTTTGGACATCAATATCGTTTGGTCCTGCTTCTGATTTATACTTTGGTGGTTTACCACCATTGTATGACTAGTAAGGCCAAATGATATTAGAGTCCCTATTTGTATTCGGAGGTTATCATTTCAACATCTATTTTGCGGAGGATTCTGATCTGCTCCCCAAACCAAGCGGTGCCTGAGTGTCTTACACTACATGGATCTTGATTTCATGTGATTGGCTGATTAGCTAATCTATGACTATCCATGACAAGACACGCGCTGCTTGTGGGTCAGAATTCAACCCTGGGCTGACAAGTTGTAACTTGTAAACACTTGCGGAGGAGGGAACACTTCTGAACCCTGATTCCCATGGTGCCGCAAGAGGAAAGTCCCTGTTACGCCTTAGGAGGAGTATGCCATGGGTGTCCGTACTTGAGAAGAAGGATTGAATGGAAAGACCGATTATTTGTTTTGATAACATAAAATTTTTTTGACAATTCACCTAAAAATACTTACTTATTTTTTTTTTTTGATAGGAGTGTTATATAGTTCGCCACTTATGGCCACTCACATAACTTTATATTTAATTCTTTTTTTCGCACATAACTTACTCTTAACATTCATAATTTTAAGTTTCTTTTCTATATATTTATTTCTGTTCCAGCTGACTGACACGCAGACCCACATTATTTGACGAAAATGTCAACCAAACGCAGGCCAGACAAGCGTCGGTTGCGTTCGGACGCAGGGTCCACGGCATTATGCGTCATCTGCCAGCAAGCACGAAATGACGGGACGACCGTACACACTTTGGGGTGCGGACATGAGTTCAATAAAGCCTGCATGACCCAGCATTTACTAGTCAGCCGGACTTGCCCTTTATGCCGACAACCAGCCACGTCATCGGGTCTACCTTCCAGCCACCTAGAGCTTCCAGCTGCTCAAGGGGCGGTTCCCAAACCAAAGGACCGACGGGATCAAGTTCCACCAGCGGCAGATGAGCCTGACTTAATGAGCAGAGCTGAAGCAGTGCCGCCTGTGGAAGGGCAGAAATCCACTGTGGCTGTGGAGGCGACTGTCCTACAAGATCTGATGGCACTTATGCAAGGCTTGATCACCCGGGTAGCCTCGCTGGAAAGCAAGAAGGAAGATCCATACCACCTCGTCCAAGAACGCCTCCGATGTGGGATTCGGACTTAAATCTCTGGTATTTTCCGGTAGACCCGTGGTGCGATCCCGAAAGAATCCGGCCCAGTGCGGCAATGAATCCGTTGGATCTAGTGTACCGGCCCCGACTGAGCCAAGCACCGCCATCAACTCAGGCTCTAGTGGCTCCTCCGGACCAACGCATCCATCCACACGCTACGTATCGGCTGAAGCCGACGCAGATTCCCAGCATCATCCAGGGCTGGAGTCTGCATTTCAGCGGGGAACTCAACACCATAACTGTGGAGGTTTTCATTGGTCGGGTGGAGTCGCTGATTGAGCAAATGTTGGCAGGAGACCACACGGCGCTGACAGGAAACTTGCCAATGCTGCTTAGGGGGGCAGCACTTGAGTCATATTGGCGAATACATTCGGCCCCACCATCAATACGCTGGTCCCGGCTGAAGGAGGTACTCCGCATGGAGTACCCTACGATCGATATGGATGAAAGGGTCCTGGACAAGATCCATGCTAAATGGCAGCGTCCGGATGAGCCCTTTCTTCAATAACGAGCTGACATCCTTCGGCTGAATGACCAGTTGTCAGAGCCGATGTCTTCCACGCAACTGCTTTGGCCGCTAAAGCGCAATCTACGGCCGGAGCTTCGTCGCCATATCGTGGACTTAGATCCGTAGAGTATGGAGGCACTGCTGAGGACTGTGAGTCGCCTGGAGGGGGTTGAGGAAGACCGCCGGGAACGGCCCTACTTACTAGCTAGGACGGGTCCTCGGCGCGGAATCGCGGAAGTGGCCCCAGATTATACCACCATGAATCTGGAGGCAGATATGGACCGGAACCAGCTTGCTGTAGCAGCGGTGGGAAGCCTCACGATCTGCTGGAATTGCGATCAAACCGGACACCGGTTCATTTCATGTTGAGCAGAGCGTAAGGTTTTCTGCTACGGTTGCGGTAAGCCGGACACCTACTTTTCGGATTGCCTTGAAAGTGCCGCGCAAAAAAACGGCCGAAAGAGTACCGACCACCTCAGCGGTACTCGAAACCCCCGCAGTAGCTCCCCAGCCAGCTGCTCACCCCAGCAAACCTGACGACAACCCACCAGCCATGACCACTATGACTGCGGATGTTCACTCTCTTCCGGAGGCATCGTAAACGACAGTATTGAAGCGACCACCGCAGTCACAGCCTAAAGAACCTCGGCAGCCTCAAATATGCATTCTGAAACCTTATCATGTTCGACTGCAGGAATATTGGGTGGCTCGAGAGCGAATATTTGCTTCCGAAGAAGTCACTTCTCGCCCGCGCAAAACAAAATGGTCAACCCGTCGTTGGCGGAATTTCCGCAAGAGAGTGCGCACCTGCCGTCAAACACTAAACTTTTGTAACATCTCGGAGGTTGCTGAGAATGATATCAGACCCTATCACCCAATTAAGGTGTTGGGCGAAATCATGTTCGCATTGATTGACACGGGTGCCAGCATCAGTTGTCTTGCCTCGAGCCTTGGCTCAAAGGTGCTCCATGAATATCCTACCTTGATTAAGCCCTGGCGCACTGAAATCAATACAGCTGATGGCACCAAACACCCTATACAAGGTAGACTAACAACACCCGTGACGTTTAGAGGTCAGACGAAGGATATTACTTCCTACATTATCCCGTCCCTGACTCAGAATGTGTACCTTGACGTCGATTTTGTCCTTCGTTTTGGATTGGCCTCCGATTTATTCACAGATTTGTCTTTAAATACCAGATATGTCAACGAACTCACTTCTATTCCCGATAGGCATGAACTGACGCCTAACCAACGGCAACGCCTGGAAGCATCCATCGCTGCTTTTCCATCTTACGCTACCCAAGGCCTTGGCCGCACCACCCTAGTCTCACAAGTCATTGACGTTGGTAATAGTAAGCCAATTAAGTAGAGACACTATGTCATCTCACCGGCCATGGAGAAGTTGGTGTATGCGGAGCTGGATAGGATGCTCAAGTTGGGGGTTATAGAGGAGTCCCAAAGTGCCTGGTCTTCACCGGTAACCTTGGTGGTGAAACCAGGTAAAGTCCGTCTTTGTCTAGATGCCCGTGAGGTCAACGCGGTGACCATCAAGGACGCTTACTCTCTTCCGCTCATCGATGGAATTCTAGGGAGACTGCTGAAAGCCAATTATATTACCAGTCTCGACCTAAAAGACGCCTTCTGGCAAATTCCACTCGATGAGGGGTCGAGGTATAAGACCACCTTCACAGTGCCTGGATGACCATTATACCAGTTCGTCACAATGCCCTTTGGCCTGTGTAACGCGCCACAAACGATGACTCGGCTGATGGACAAAGTCATCCCACCTCACCTGAAACACCAAGTGTTCGTCTACCTGGATGATCTTTTACTCATCACGGAAACGTTCGACCGACATCTCCTACTCCTGCAAGAAGTAGCCCTGCACATCAGTAAGGCGGGGCTGACCATCAACGTACAGAAAAGTAAGTTTGTCATGAAAGAAGTCCGATACTTAGGACATGTCATAGGACATGGCACTATCAAAACGGATCCAGACAAAACTCGTGCAATTGATGAGCTCCTCTAACCAAAAACAGTTAAGCAGCTACGACGTTTCCTTGGTGTGTGCAGTTGGTACCGAAGGTTTGTTCGGAATCATGCAACAGTTTCAGCGCCCCTGTCAGACATGCTGCGGAAAGGGAAGTTCATTTGGACCGAGCCCAGCCGAAAGGCATTTGAAGAGCTAAACAAGCCCTCACATCAGCTCCGGTCTTGCACAGCCCCGACTTTATGACGCCCTTCTCCATTCATTGCTACGCAAGTCAACATGGAGTTGGAGCCGTGCTGGTGCAATTGACCGAAGAGGGAGAGGAAGCTCCCATCGCCTTCATGCCCAATAAGCTGAACTCGGCCCAAAGAAACTATACTGTGTCTGAGCAGGAATGTTTGGCAGCGGTAATGGCTGTGAAGAAATTCCGGGCCTATGTCAAGGGCCACCAGTTCGAGATCATCACGGACCACGCTTCGCTACAATGGTTGATGAACCAAGCAGACTTACATGGACGCCTAGCAAGATGGGCTCTTAAACTGCAAGGGTTCAAGTTTTCCATCAAACATCGGAAAGGGACGCAAAACATCGTACCTGACACTCTCTCACGAATGTTTTCACCAGAGGGAGCCAAATTAACAACAAGCAACGAGGACCCCATCGGGATGGATTTGGACAGACCACATTTCGAATCAGACAGCTAGAAAGAGTTGAGGCAAACCATCGCGACCCAACAATCGCAGCTGCCTGATTTGAAAGTAATAGACGGCTACGTGTATAGACGAAATGAATACGCCACTGGTGATCCATGGCAGGAAGAAGAGTCCTGGAAACTCTGGGTACCGGAAGAAATGACACAACATCTGATCTTCCGCGCACATGACCATCCTTTAAGTGCCCACGGAGGTTACGGTCGGACGTTACGGCGACTCAAGAAATACTTCTTTTGGCCTAAAATGGCATCCCAGGTCAAAGACTACGTGAGCGCCTGTGAGACCTGTAAAGGCACTAAAGCGCCCAACCAGCCCCTTCGACCTCCTATGGGTCAACTCAACGTCCCAGAACGCGTATTCCAACGTCTATACATAGATCTACTCGGTCCATATCCTCGATCATCCATGGGACACATCGGAGCTATATTCGTTCTAGACGAGCTCTCAAAATTCCCACTGGTGGAACCTATTCGTAAGTTCACAACTCCATCTATCGTGAAATTCCTAGAGAGCCGGGTAGTCCACGTGTTTGGGGTTCCTGGGAGTGTGTATTTGGACAACGGAGTACAGTTCCGGTCGCGGCAGTTTAAGGGCCTACTCGAACAGTATGGCGTTGAACACCAACTGACGCCCATATACTCTCCTCAGTCTAACGCCTCCAAACGGTTGAATCGTGCCCTGTTGGCCGCGATCCGTTCTTACGTCCACCCATCTCAAAAGGGTTAGGACCACAGATTGTCCACCATCACATGCGCCCTGTGGTCATCGTATCATTCCGTCACCGGTGTCGCACCTTACTTTGCCGCCTTCGAGCAGCACATGATTTGCCATGGTAAATCATACCGACTGTTACGGCAATTAAAGTGTTTGGGAGACCCCGTCGTTGCGCTGGAGCCCCACGAGCGCTTAGGAGACCTCCGCCAACAAATCGGACGGAAGATTAAGGCCGCGGGACGTGCAAATGAGGCGCAGTACAATCTCAGGTCACGATCTGCCAATTTTAAAGAAGAAGATGAGGTTTTCCGTCACAATTTCCGCCAAAGTGACGCCGCTGGGCATTACAATGCCAAGCTGGACCGGCGCTTCTTGTAAAGCCGTATACAGAAGGTAGTGGGACCCAATCGCTATATGATAACGGACCCATCGGGAGAAGAAGTTTGGATATACCACGCAAAAGACCTGCGCCAATAGATAATTAGCCACGTCTGTTCTGTCCGTCCGCACACAGTTTCAAAACGTGCAAGGTTTGTATACTTCGGCAAACAAACATACATACGTATCAGTCCGTCCGTCTGTCAATTTTGTTTTCTTTTATTGCTCGTCACTCCATACTCCGACGCTAAAAATAACCCATACTATAATTAAAGATCTTTCAGCTCCTTTTCCGCAATCCTCATCGCCTTGGGATCGCGAGGAAGTTAGCTGCCCTGTAGTAATCGAGCAGTTAGTTAAATTTATTATTTTAAATTATTTGATAATTTCATGTAAAATTCAAATTTTGTCTTGTTTTTATGTCAATTTATAGATTTTATATTTTTTATTGTTCAATATAAAAAAAAAAGAAAACCTGCTCGATCAGAATTCGGCGCAGGCAAAGGGTGAATGGGAATTCCTGAATAGTAGAGGCCAAACCTTTCAAATCACTACACCATCAACAAACCATTTTCTTATAGGAAATCCTGCTACGTCTTGGTAGTACGGAAATTATACATGCTCGCATTCCGCTTCTCGTCATTATGATCATACCCAAAAATATACACTTACACTCATCGAACTGTTAGTAACAATTCGTATGAGTGTATAGTCCACTCAACACAACTGGAGACTTGATGATCGTGGAGCGCAGAACCTGCTGCGAGACACTTGGGGAGTGTTGATTGATACGTTGCCCATGCCGGATGGGCTGGAGATGGTATTGGTGATTGTATACGTCGGCCGTCGTAATAACGTTGTTCGATACGCACGTTTCATTCCTTAAATGACTCTTACTAGCTTCATGGAAATTTAACTTTCGATTGTTTATTAAAGGACTAGTTGTAGTGCATTAGGAACTGGTATTTTATTCGCATTGCCACGAGTACGCGATTCCGTCAGTTCGGTCAAATTTCAACGTGTCCCACATTGAACCGGAGCTAAAACACGGTTCTGTGTCAAATTTTCTTTGCATTTGCCGCTGCGTTCGTTGACGCTCTGTCGTTCTTGTGCATTATATGATTTCTGCTTTGAGATCAGTGCGACCGTGGAGGGGTTATTTGGATCTCGGGGAAAAGCAGACAAAAAGTCGAGCGAATAATTCACGAACTGCTGTGTCCGTGCGCATAACCAGAGTTGACGTGAATTAAAAGACGGGCGAAGAGAGCCCATTATATTTGCGGGCGATATATTCTAGCGTGTAGCAGCCATGCGTTGGCGTGGACATGGGAGTCCTGCCTTTTTATTATAAGGCGTGTTACACGTAAATTACTAAGCAACGAGGGTGCGTCGCACGCACTTTTCTGTGTCGCGCAGTCCGAAAAAGTGAAAAAAACTCGTGCTCCGGGAAAATGCATGGTGGAAGTGTTTTCGCTTGTACGTGCAAATTTTGGCGTGGACACATCTAACTGTTTTTAGACATTTAAGCGGTGGGGGCTTAGCAACTTAAATTCCCTGAATCTATTCCAAATATATGATAGCATTTTATGAGAGTAACGGTTTTACAATTCGGGACATTGTTAAATGTCGAATGAGAGAAAATATCAGCGATCCCTTGCAAGCATCCTCCATTGAAGGATCGAATCTCGTGTTTGAATAAAAAAAAAAAAAACTACGGAACACTGGTTTAATTGTTGGGTCATTTAAATCAAAATGTTAAGTTTCCTCTATATTAAACCGGGGGATATTGTTACAAATGAATTTATATAGTGTCACTAGTTTAAAAATGGTCGGACGTTGCGGGAAAATTGGTTAAAACTGTATCTTTATTGGGTCATAATTTTAGTTTTCCATCCGACCCCTTTTCTTTTTTTTTTTGGTGGTAGGGAGGTGAAAGCATTTACGTCCGCCAAGTCTGGCAGTGTGGGACTCCCATGGAGGATACCCTTGGGCTACCCACTAAACACCTCCCCTGTCAATCTGAGAACCTAGCCTGGAACCGTTTGACACATTACTTCGGGCCAGGTCTCGTTTTGTTACGCCGTGGGGCGCCTTCAAGCTGGGGAGTCCCTTTCCTAGCAGGAGGGGAGAAGGGAAGAGGAAATGCCAGAAGGGCGATCCCCCAGCCCCAGCGCCTCCGGCTGCTGTGAGTCCCTTTTATATTTTAGGACTGCCCGAGCATAATATGCCACCTGGTTCCATTTGTCAACCGATTCGAGCATCACCGCAACTATATTATCCGGAGTGAGCTCTCCCGTCTCCCTGTAGAGTTCCCTTTGCAGCCTGACCCATTTTGTACACGCAAAAAATGTGTGACAGGCATTGTCCTCCCCTCCTGGCAAAACCGACAATCGGGAGACCGTGACTTACCGATCTTGTGCAGGTAAGACTGAAATCACCCGTGCCCGCTCAAAAGCTGGGTCTGATAGAAGTCAGTCTCACCATGCCTTCGATTTAGCCACGGTCTCACATCCGGGATGAGGCGCGCAGTCCACCTTCCCTTCGTGCGATTCTCCCAAGACTGCTGCCAATCGTTGAGCGAGCGTTGTCTCTCCTCGCGGACAACCATCTCCCTCGCATCTTCGTTACGGCGCAGGTAAATAGCGCGGCGCTCTCTAGCAAGGAGAGCGACAGGTATCACGCCTGCAATCACACCCACCACCGAGTCGGAGACTGTTGGATACGAAGATGCAATTCTCAGTGCTCCTCTTCTCTGCACCCGTGCCAAACGTTTCCGGTATACCTCCTTGCTGAGAGCTCCGTACAAAAGCACTGACCCTACAGCACTCATCAAGAGGCGTCTTCTGGATGGGCTGGGTCCCCCTACGTTGGCCATAAGTTGACTCAGGGCCGATATTCCCGAAGCAGCCTTCTCAGCCGTTACCCTGATTTGCTCAGAGAAACTCATCTTCGAGTCGATCAGTAGCCCCAGGTACTTCACCGCTGGCTTCAATTGGATTTGTATGTCTCCAATACTGATCGTCCTTACTCTAGGGATTCTCTTTTTTGTCAAGATGACCACTTCGGTTTTCTCCAGTGCTAAATTCAGCCCACAAGCAATCATTCAGTCCCTCACTCGGCGCATAAGCATACCTAGCCTAAGTTGCGCTTGTTCAACGGTGCGTCCGGCAACCAGAGCCGCAACATCATCCGCATAGCCGACCAAGCGCGACTCATCTGGTATCTGAAGTCTCAGTAGCCCGTCGTAAGACACGTTCCACAGGTCCGGACCAAGGATAGATCCCTGGGCAACACCCGATGTAATTTCCATCCTTCGTTGGCCCTGTGTCGTGTCGTAGAGCAGGCTTCGGTCCTTTAGGTAGTTCCTGAAAAGCCGCATTAGATATTCTGGAACTTGAAAAGAGTTTTCCAGCGTGTCCAGAATATCCACCCTTCTAGCGGAGTTGAAGGCATTCTTGACGTCGAGTGTCACCAACAGGACGATCCGTCGCTTGGTGCGACTATATGCCTCTGCCTTTTGGACCGCGTTCACCACCTCTGCAATCGCATCAATGGTAGAACGTCCTGCTCTAAAGCCGTACTGCCGAGGAGATAGGTCCCCAGCAGCACGAATCGTGTCAGTGAGTCTTCCCTTGATGAGTTTCTCTAGCACTTTCCCAGCCGTGTCTGCATGCATAACGGGCGGTATGCAAACTGCGATTCGGGATTTCCCTTCCCCTTGCTGATCAGCACGAGCCTCGCCACCTTCCATCGTACCGGGAAAACCCCGTCCCGTAGGCAAGCGTTGAATGTGCTGAGCAGCAAGTCAGGACAATGGTGATAGACGAGCCGCAACACCTCAGCTGGAACACCATCTGGACCTGGAACCTTCCTCGCTTTCAAGGAGAGGACTGCCTCCTCCAGTTCCAGCTGTGTGAAGAGTGGGCACTCTACTGCTGTTTCACCATGGCTAGCGTCAACACGGACGGGATGGGCGGGGAAGAGTCCCCGCACTATCGCGTCCATCTTTTCCGCGTCATGTACACAAGGCTTCCGTAGGGCACCAAGTTTCCCCATGACCAGCTTGTAGCCAAGGCCCCACGGATCCTTGTTCACATTGTCCACTAGGTCTTGCCAGCAGCGAGCCTTGCTACTGTTGATCAGACCTGGTTGCATGCCTCGTCACGGTTCCGCACCCTTTGAGCCTCACGTCGAAGCTTGTGACACTCCCTCCGCTTCTCAGCGGTTTCAGTAGACCACCAGTACACTGGGGGCTTGCCGTGCCGGGGTCTTCGACGAGGCATAGAAGCGCTGCAAGCAGTCGTGATTATGCTCATAGTAGAGTTCACCACGTCTTGAGCTGCCAGTTCTTCCGTCCCCTCCGGAGCTCCCTGCAGCGGCTCACCTGCTGTGAGAACCTTGACGAACCTCTCGACGTCCATTCTTCCAATGTTCCATCCAGTTGTAGAAGGCCGAGAGCACGGACGTTGGGAGATAGCATCACTTATCTCAAGCAAAATGCACTGGTGATCACTGGCTGAGTAGTCCTCTAATACTTTCCAGTTGTGTATCCTCGGTACTACGGACTCCGAGGCAAATGTCACGTCCGGTATGGTTCCCTCACAGCCAATACGGTGGAAAGTTAGCGTATTTCCGGAGTTTAGCATGACGAGGGCCGTCCTGGCCGCCATTTCCAGGATTCGTTTTCCCCGCGGATCCGTCTGAGGCATGCCCCATTCGATTGCCTTAGCATTGAAGTCGCCCCCAACGAGCACTTTACCCTCTGCGTTCGAGACAGCGCCCTCCAGAGCATTAAGCTTGGCTTGGAAAGATGATATCGACTCGTTTGGCGTTAGGTACACACTAAAGAAGGTGATCCCTGAGCACCGAACCCACACGAAACCATCCCCCCATCCACAACTCTCCGCTTGAAAGTCACTGTTCCGAACCCAGATAGCGGCAGTACCAGTTTCATCAGAGTACCATAATGCAGGACTTTTATTATGGTGTTGCTCAGTCAGCAGCAAGAAGTCGGATTTCCTGTCCCTCGCAAACTGCTCAAGCAGATTTTGGGCGGTTGAACTGCGGTGTAGGTTTAGCTGCAGAATGCGGGTCATCGAAGCTCTGATTTTGCCTTGGCTAGGGCTTCCTGGAACACCCGGAATTTTCCTGATCCCAAGACGTGTCCGAAATCAGGTTTTCTATCAGCATCCTTGCAAAGAACACAGTGTGCGTCCCTCGTACACTCTTTTCTTTTATGTCCCATTTCACCGCATTTGTAACATAGGAAACTCCTATCGGGTCCTTTGCATACTTGTGTGGTGTAACCATAACCAAGGCATTTGAAACATTGAAGAGGCGTTGCTCTTCGGCGTATCCTACAGACAACCCACCCAATTCGCACTTTGTGCTTGTTCAGGAATTTTTCGGCGTCCTTTTCGGTCAAGTCCACTATGGCCATGCGTTGTCCTCTGTTGTTTTCTGGTGTCAGTCTCGCTTTGATCCTTCCCACGCTAGGGAACTCCCTTTTGATGGCCTCTTCTACCTCAGCAAGGTCCGTCACGCAGTCTATGTCTCGTATTTCGATCGTTGCCATCGGCTCGAGCGGGGCTATAGTTGCGCTGTTGCCGAGGACTTTCTTTACTGCGTCACAGAATGCATCTTTATTGCCGACCTCTGCTCCGAATTCGACCAGTATGTGGCCCGACCGCGTTGGTCGTACTACTTTGATGGTAGTATTGGTGTCCTCGGGCCTTACGTTTCCCCTGATGTCCCGCAGCACCTCCACGTAGGATCGGCCAACTTAGGGCTTTACAAGCAGTGCCTGCTGCCGGGGTCTTCGTCGGGGCTTCTGCCTCTCCTGTTTTGCATCAGGTCCTTTTTGTCATTGGGCGTCCGTGCGAATTTTATTTTCTGGCTTTTTTTGAAGGAGTTTCTTTGCGGCTTTCTTCGCTCCTTTTTTAAGCACTGTCTGGAACCCCTGATCTGGTGCTCCACGCCCGTCAAGTGCCTCTTCTTTCCTGCTTTTATCCCGATCTCCTTCGATTGGGCTAGACGCCATTTTTTATTGACTTTTAATGATGGAGCTATCTGCATGTCGCCTTTAGATTTTGCCCCAAGCACCTCTTTAGCCTCCTGTACATCTTCGGCCCTTAACCAGCTCCTCCGATAGTGCCCTATGTGATCTAGGAGCTCCTCTAGTTCAAGGAGCCCTTCCTTTGCTACTTTGCTAATTTTTGGGGAGTCGCATGCAGCTTGTATTCTTTTCAGAACATCTCCCGCTTTTCGAAGTAGTCTTTCCTCTTCGTATCGTTTGTCGACCGGCATTCCCCCTGCGGAATTTCCTCGGGTACGTGGGGGCGGAACTCCCCAAAGAATGCTAGCCTCCAAGAGTGCTCTTGTCGACCGGCATTCCCCCTGCGGGGAACCCTTTACCAGTACTCTATGGAGCATCCTTCAGTAGTTTGTGAAATGCACGATATTTGCTGATCAAAAACACTTTTTCTCGCGTCATTTGTTTCGTAAGGGATTTTTCAATATTTAATACGGCAGTTCCAATTCGACATAGCATCCTTCGATTTGTTCTTCTTCCGCGCCAAAAAGGCTGAATAGTCAGTGTTCAACGTTTACTGAAACGATTGAAGATAGATTTTACATGCATCATGTACCGCTATACGTACGAAAATTCCGTTCCGACTAGTTGGGGGCCTTATACCATAGAACACCTGTCAAACCCGATCGTGACACAGACATTGTAATTAAGCGCAAAAAAAAAATGAAAATCCGATTTCAAGAAAATTCTTCAAATAGTAAAATGATGTTGAATTGTCGGGTATCCAATACTGTATTTAAAGTAGGAGGCCAATAGATTAAAATAATTAATCAAGCACGAAACCGAAATCAAAATTTAAAAAAGCTGTTGTAAACGTTAAATAGCGCTATTAGATGAGTCTTGGGCGAGGAAAATATTTTTATTTATAAACCGTATTGAACACGACCTACATAAATTTTATTATCGTTGTTCGCTTAGTTTTCCCGTTAAGTAATTCCTTTCCGTTAAACGTAAAAAGTGTATAGTTAGAACTCGTGGAAGAAAGTTTGTGAATCGCGAAAATCAAAATCATAAAACACCCAAATTTTAGTCAACCAAATGAGTGAGGCCCAGTGTTTGGCGTTAATCAAATTTCATCAAAATGATGTGGAATTTTAGAGGATACCTGCATCGTCGTCGAGCGCTCGAAGGACCATGCGGGTAAGTACCCCATTTGTTTCAAATTTTCTGCATGTTTTTTTTCATTTTTCTTTTACAAATTTTATAAAAGTATTTATATTCAAATTATTAAACTAAATATAAAATATATGTTTTAATGAAAAAAAAACATAAATACAAAAATTGATGATTTGGAGGAAAAAGTGAAACATGGAAAACCGATAAGAGAATGTGTGTCTGAACCTTTCCTAGCAATCGCATTTTACAATGCATTCCAATTTGCACACAAATTAAGAAATATTAATAACATGTTGTGTCGCAGATTTTCTTGAAAACAACTTTGTAGTAGATTCAGTTTTTTTTTACAACCAGCAGCACTGAAACAGCAATAGGTTATCAAAAGATTGAGAATTGTATGATCTAGTAAGCTTTTGAATTCATTTGATTTGTAGCGATAGTTAACATTTGTTAAATTTAACGGAGAATATCATAATGGTAATGTGTATCTATTTTAATATAATACTTAATTTAAATACAATAATGATCTAGTTTCTTGCACAAACTCGGTCTTTCTATTTTGTTTCCTTTTGATCGGGTGTGAGACCCGGTACGGTGGCAGGCTTTCCCCAAAAAACATGAGCCAGCCGCCGGGTACCTTCTTTGTTTCAGGTGACGACGCGGGTTGAGTGGCCCGAGCAAGGTGCCTCTTTATGACATATGATTATGTAATCAAATTGCATAATTTTATGGCATAAATTGGTCACCGGGGTGCTTCTCTTCTGATGGGAAGGCTTATGCAAGTTAAGTTGTATGAGTTTTCCACTCAGAAGAGGAATACCTGGCCACTGCAACAATTATGGATTTTAATCCGGTTGGGTGGGTGCGCGGGGGCTCCATCACCACTCGGTTGCCCCTCTTTCATTTGTGGGCCATGAGCCTCTCCGGGTAAGGAAAAGGTTACCCTCCTTTCACTTCTTTCTACTTGTTTCTCTTGTTCCATGAACCAGTCAGTTGCCCCTGGTGTAGTTGCCTACGATTTTAGCGTCTTCGGTCGCCTTGCTTTTCTCGACCCCAGAAATTCGTGAATGAAAAATTCTTTGTAGTGGGTCCTTGTGCTGGGGGAATGAACATGCTTCACGACACCACAATGCTAGCCTACCAGCGCGTTCAAACGTCCCCAGACAAGGGCTTTTCGGCAGATACTGACACTTTCTTCTGCTGAGGCAGCAGACCATCGCTGCAGTCCTTCATGGACTTTGAACTTACACTTACTTTTCACTACAAATGGCACCCAACGTCGGGCTCCGAAAAGCCCGGCTGTATCATCAGTCGTGAGCACGAGACAGTCCCTTGTCTCTAGGTGTCCCTACAAGGTGTCCAAATCATTGGCGGGTAGGTAACTACTGAGGGCTTTTGCACTAACCGTCTCCAGCAACTTAGTAACTTCCGGACGTGTGTTGTCTTTGGACATCAATATCGTTTGGTCCTGCTTCTGATTTATACTTTGGTGGTTTACCACCATTGTATGACTAGTAAGGCCAAATGATATTAGAGTCCCTATTTGTATTCGGAGGTTATCATTTCAACATCTATTTTGCGGAGGATTCTGATCTGCTCCCCAAACCAAGCGGTGCCTGAGTGTCTTACACTACATGGATCTTGATTTCATGTGATAGGCTGATTAGCTAATCTATGACTATCCATGACAAGACACGCGCTGCTTGTGGGTCAGAATTCAACCCTGGGCTGACAAGTTGTAACTTGTAAACACTTGCGGAGGAGGGAACACTTCTGAACCCTGATTCCCATGGTGCCGCAAGAGGATAGTCCCTGTTACGCCTTAGGAGGAGTATGCCATGGGTGTCCGTACTTGAGAAGAAGGATTGAATGGAAAGACCGATTATTTGTTTTGATAACATAAAATTTTTTTGACAATTCACCTAAAAATACTTACTTATTTTTTTTTGATAGGAGTATTATATAGTTCGCCACTTATGGCCACTCACATAACTTTATATTTAATTCTTTTTTTCGCACATAACTTACTCTTAACATTCATAATTTTAAGTTTCTTTTCTATATATTTATTTCTGTTCCAGCTGACTGACACGCAGACCCACATTATTTGACGAAAATGTCAACCAAACGCAGGCCAGACAAGCGTCGGTTGCATTCGGACGCAGGGTCCACGGCATTATGCGTCATCTGCCAGCAAGCACGAAATGACGGGACGTCCGTACAAACTTTGGGGTGCGGACATGAGTTCAATGAAGCCTGCATGACCCAGCATTTACTAGTCAGCCGGACTTGCCCTTTATGCCGACAACCAGCCACGTCATCGGGTCTACCTTCCAGCCACCTAGAGCTTCCAGCTGCTCAAGGGGCGGTTCCCAAACCAAAGGACCGGCGGGATCAAGTTCCACCAGCGGCCAATGAGCCTGACTTAATGAGCAGAGCTGAAGCAGTGCCGCCTGTGGAAGGGCAGAGATCCACTATGGCTGTAGAGGCGACTGTCCTACAAGACTTGATCACCCGGGTAGCCTCGCTGGAAAGCAAGAAGGAAGTTCCATACCACCTCGTCCAAGAACGCCTCCGATGTGGGATTCGGACTTAAATCCCTGGTATTTTCCGGTAGACCCGTGGTGCGATCCCGAAAGAATCCGGCCCAGTGCGGCAATAAATCCGTTGGATCTAGTGTACCGGCCCCGACTGAGCCAAGCACCGCCATCAACTCAGGCCCTAGTGGCTCCTCCGGACCAACGCATCCATCCACACGCTACGTATCGGCTGAAGCCGACGCAGATTCCCAGCATCATCCAGGGCTGGAGTCTGCATTTCAGCGGGGAACTCAACACCATAACTGCGGAGGTTTTCATTGGTCGGGTGGAGTCGCTGATTGAGCAAATGTTGGCAGGAGACCACACGGCGCTGACAGGAAACTTGCCAATGCTGCTTAGGGGGGCAGCACTTGAGTCATATTGGCGAATACATTCGGCCCCACCATCAATACGCTGGTCCCGGCTGAAGGAGGTACTCCGCATGGAGTACCCTACGATCGATATGGATGAAAGGGTCCTGGACAAGATCCATGCTAAATGGTAGCGTCCGGATGAGCCCTTTCTTCAATAACGAGCCGACATCCTTCGGCTGAATGACCAGTTGTCAGAGCCGATGTCTTCCACGCAACTGCTTTGGCCGCTAAAGCGCAATCTACGGCCGGAGCTTCGTCGCCATATCGTGGACTCAGATCCGTAGAGTATGGAGGCACTGCTGAGGACTGTGAGTCGCCTGGAGGGGGTTGAGGAAGACCTCCGGGAACGGCCCTACTTACTAGCTAGGACGGGTCCTCGGCGCGGAATCGCGGAAGTGGCCCCAGATTATACCACCATGAATCTGGAGGCAGATATGGACCGGAACCAGCTTGCTGTAGCAGCGGTGGGAAGCCTCACGACCTGCTGGAATTGCGATCAAACCGGACACCGGTTCATTTCATGTCGAGCAGAGCGTAAGGTTTTCTGCTACGGTTGCGGTAAGCCGGACACCTACTTTCCGGATCGCCTTGAAAGTGCCGCGCAAAAAAAACGGCCGAAAGAGTACCGACCACCTCAGCGGTACTCGAAACCCCCGCAGTAGCTCCCCAGTCAGCTGCTCACCCCAGCAAACCTGACGACAACCCACCAGCCATGACCACTATGACTGCGGATGTTCACTCTCTTCCGGAGGCATCGCCAACGACAGTATTGAAGCGACCACCGCAGTCACAGCCTGAAGAACCTCGGCAGCCTCAAATATGCATTCTGAAACCTTATCATGTTCGACTGCAGGAATATTGGGTGGCTCGAGAGCGAATATTTGCTTCCGAAGAAGTCACTTCTCGCCCGCGCAAAACAAAATGGTCAACCCGTCGTTGGCGGAATTTCCGCAAGAGAGTGCGCACCTGCCGTCAAACACTAAACTTTTGTAACATCTCGGAGGTTGCTGAGAATGATATCAGACCCTATCACCCAATTAAGGTGTTGGGCGAAATCATGTTCGCATTGATTGACACGGGTGCCAGCATCAGTTGTCTTGCCTCGAGCCTTGGCTCGAAGGTGCTCCATGAATATCCTACCTTGATTAAGCCCTGGCGCACTGAAATCAATACAGCTGATGGCACCAAACACCCTATACAAGGTAGACTAACAACACCCGTGACGTTTAGAGGTCAGACGAAGGATATTGCTTCCTACATTATCCCGTCCCTGACTCAGAATGTGTACCTTGACGTCGATTTTGTCCTTCGTTTTGGATTGGCCTCCGATTTATTCACAGATTTGTCTTTAAATACCAGATATGTCAACGAACTCACTTCTATTCCCGATAGGCATGAACTGACGCCTAACCAACGGCAACGCCTGGAAGCATCCATCGCTGCTTTTCCATCTTACGCTACCCAAGGCCTTGGCCGCACCACCCTAGTCTCACAAGTCATTGACGTTGGCAATAGTAAGCCAATTAAGTAGAGACACTATGTCATCTCACCGGCCATGGAGAAGTTGGTGTATGCGGAGCTGGATAGGATGCTCAAGTTGGGGGTTATAGAGGAGTCCCAAAGTGCCTGGTCTTCACCGGTAACCTTGGTGGTGAAACCAGGTAAAGTCCGTCTTTGTCTAGATGCCCGTGAGGTCAACGCGGTGACCATCAAGGACGCTTACTCTCTTCCGCTCATCGATGGAATTCTAGGGAGACTGCTGAAAGCCAATTATATTACCAGTCTCGACCTAAAAGACGCCTTCTGGCAAATTCCACTCGATGAGGGGTCGAGGTATAAGACCACCTTCACAGTGCCTGGATGACCATTATACCAGTTCGTCACAATGCCCTTTGGCCTGTGTAACGCGCCACAAACGATGACTCGGCTGATGGACAAAGTCATCCCACCTCACCTGAAACACCAAGTGTTCGTCTACCTGGATGATCTTTTACTCATCACGGAAACGTTCGACCAACATCTCCTACTCCTGCAAGAAGTAGCCCTGCACATCAGTAAGGCGGGGCTCACCATCAACGTACAGAAAAGTAAGTTTGTCATGAAAGAAGTCCGATACTTAGGACATGTCATAGGACATGGCACTATCAAAACGGATCCAGACAAAACTCGTGCAATTGATGAGTTCCTCTTACCAAAAACAGTTAAGCAGCTACGACGTTTCCTTGGTGTGTGCGGTTGGTACCGAAGGTTTGTTCGGAATCATGCAACAGTTTCAGCGCCCCTGCCAGATATGCTGCGGAAAGGGAAGTTCATTTGGACCGAGCCCAGCCGAAAGGCATTTGAAGAGCTAAACAAGCCCTCACATCAGCTCCGGTCTTGCACACCCCCGACTTTATGACGCCCTTCTCCATTCATTGCTACGGAAGTCAACATGGAGTTGGAGCCGTGCTGGTGCAATTGACCGAAGAGGGAGAGGAAGCTCCCATCGCCTTCATGTCCAATAAGCTGAACTCGGCCCAAAGAAACTATACTGTGTCTGAGCAGGAATGTTTGGCAGCGGTAATGGCTGTGAAGAAATTCCGAGCTTATATCGAGGGCCACCCATTCGAGATCATCACGGACCACGCTTCGCTACAATGGTTGATGAACCAAGCAGACTTACATGGACGCCTAGCAAGATGGGCTGTTAAACTGCAAGGGTTCAAGTTTTCCATCAAAGATCGGAAAGGGACCCAAAACATCGTACCTGACACTCTCTCGCGAATGTTTTCACCAGAGGGAGCTGAATTGACAACAAGCAACGAGGACCCCATCGAGATGGATTTGGACAGACCACATTTCGAATCAGACAGCTAGAAAGAGTTGAGGCAAACCATCGCGACCCAACAATCGCAGCTGCCTGATTTGAAAGTAATAGACGGCTACGTGTATAGACGAAATGAATACGCCACTGGTGATCCATGGCAGGAAGAAGAGTCCTGGAAACTCTGGGTACCAGAGGAAATGACACAACATCTGATCTTCCGCGCACATGACCATCCTTTAAGTGCCCACGGAGGTTACGGTCGGACGTTACGGCGACTCAAGAAATACTTCTTTTGGCCTAAAATGGCATCCCAGGTCAAAGACTACGTGAGCGCCTGTGAGACCTGTAAAGGCACTAAAGCGCCCAACCAGCCCCTTCGACCTCCTATGGGTCAACTCAACGTCCCAGAACGCGTATTCCAACGTCTATACATAGATCTACTCGGTCCATATCCTCGATCATCCATGGGACACATCGGAGCTATATTCGTTCTAGACGAGCTCTCAAAATTCCCACTGGTGGAACCTATTCGTAAGTTCACAACTCCATCTATCGCGAAATTCCTAGAGAGCCGGGTAGTCCACGTGTTCGGGGTGCCTGGGAGTGTGTATTCGCACAACGGATTACAGTTCCGGTCGCGGCAGTTTAAGGGCCTACTCGAACAGTATGGCGTTGAACACCAACTGACGCCCATATACTCTCCTCAGTCTAACGCCTCCAAACGGTTGAATCGCGCCCTGTTGGCCGCGATCCGTTCTTACGTCCACCCATCTCAAAAGGGTTAGGACCACAGATTGTCCACCATCACATGCGCCCTGTGGTCATCGTATCATTCCGTCACCGGTGTCGCACCTTACTTTGCCGCCTTCGAGCAGCACATGATTTGCCATGGTAAATCATACCGACTGTTACGGCAATTAAAGTGTTTGGGAGACCCCGTCGTTGCGCTGGAGCCCCACGAGCGCTTAGGAGACCTCCGCCAACAAATCGGACGGAAGATTAAGGCCGCGGGACGTGCAAATGAGGCGCAGTACAATCTCAGGTCACGATCTGCCAATTTTAAAGAAGAAGATGAGGTTTTCCGTCACAATTTCCGCCAAAGTGACGCCACTGGGCATTACAACGCCAAGCTGGACCGGCGCTTCTTGTAAAGCCGTATACAGAAGGTAGTGGGACCCAATCGCTATATGATAACGGACCCATCGGGAGAAGAAGTTTGGATATACCACGCAAAAGACCTGCGCCGATAGATAATTAGCCACGTCTGTTCTGTCCGTCCGCACACAGTTTCAAAACGTGCAAGGTTTGTATACTTCGGCAAACAAACATACATACGTATCAGTCCGTCCGTCTGTCAATTTTGTTTTCTTTTATTGCTCGTCACTCCATACTCCGACGCTAAAAATAACCCATACTATAATGAAAGATCTTTCAGCTCCTTTTTCGCAATCCTCATCGCCTTGGGATCGCGAGGAAGTTAGCTGCCCTGTAGTAATCGAGCAGTTAGATAAATTTATTATTTTAAATTATTTGATAATTTCATGTAAAATTTAAATTTTGTCGTTTTTATGTCAATTTATAGATTTTATATTTTTTATTGTTCAATATAAAAAAAAGAAAACCTGCTCGATTAGAATTCGGCGTAGGCAAAGGGTGAATGGGAATTCCTGAATAGTAGAGGCCAAACCTTTCAAATCACTACACCATCAACAAACCATTTTCTTATAGGAAATCCTGCTACGTCTTGGTAGTACGGAAATTATACATGCTCGCATTCCGCTTCTCGTCATTATGATCATACCCAAAAATAGACACTTACACTCATCGAACTGTTAGTAACAATTTATTTATTTATTTATTTATTTCGCTTGTACGTGCAAATTTTGGCGTGGACACATCTAACTGTTTTTAGACATTTAAGCGGTGGGGGCTTAGCAACTTAAATTCCCTGAATCTATTCCAAATATATGATAGCATTTAATGAGAGTAACGGTTTTACAATTCGGGACATTGTTAAATGTCGAATGAGAGAAAATATCAGCGGTCCCTTGCAAGCATCCTCCATTGAAGGATCGAATCTCGTGTTTGAATAAAAAAATACAAAAACTACGAAACACTGGTTTAATTGTTGGGTCATTTAAATCAAAATGTTAAGTTTCCTCTATATTAAACCGGGGGATATTGTTACAAATGAATTTATATAGTGTCACTAGTTTAAAAATGGTCGGACGTTGCGGAAAAATTGGTTAAAACTGTATCTTTATTGGGTCATAATTTTAGTTTTCCATCCGACCCCTTTTCTTTTTTTTTTTGGTGGTCGGGAGGTGAAGGCATTTATGCCCGCCGAGTCTGGCAGTGTGGGACTCCCATGGAGGATACCCTTGGACTACCCACTAAACACCTCGCTTGTCAATCTGAGAACCTAGCCTGGAACCGTTTGACACATTACTTCGGGCCAGGTCTCGTTTTGTTACGCCGTGGGGTGCCTTCAAGCTGGGGAGTCCCTTTCCTAGCAGGAGGGGAGAGGGGAAGAGGAAATGCCAGAAGGGCGATCCCCCAGCCCCAGCACCTCCGGCTGCTGTGAGTCCCTTTTATATTTTAGGACTGCCCGAGCATAATATGCCACCTGGTTCCATTTGTCAACCGATTCGAGCATCACCGCAACTATATTATCCGGAGTGAGCTCTCCCGTCTCCCAGTAGAGTTCCCTTTGCAGCCTGACCCATTTTGTACACGCAAAAAATGTGTGACAGGCATTGTCCTCCCCTCCTGGCAAAACCGACAATCGGGAGACCGTGACTTACCGATCTTGTGCAGGTAAGACTGAAAACACCCGTGCCCGCTCAAAAGCTGGGTCTGATAGAAGTCAGTCTCACCATGCCTTCGATTTCGCCACGGTCTCACATCCGGGATGAGGCGCGCAGTCCACCTTCCCTTCGTCCAATTCCCCCAAGACTGCTGCCAATCGTTGAGCGAGCGTTGTCTCTCCTCGCGGACAACCATCTCCCTGGCATCCTCGTTTCGGCGCAGGTAAATAGCGTGGCGCTCTCTAGCAAGGAGAGCGACAGGTATCACGCCTGCAATCACACCCACCACCGAGTCGGAGACTGATGGATACGAAGATGCAATTCTCAGTGCTCCTCTTCTCTGCGCCCGTGCCAAACGTTTCCGGTATACCTCCTTGCTGAGAGCTCCGTACAAAAGCACTGACCCTACAGCACTCATCAAGAGGCGTCTTCTTGATGGGCTGGGTCCCCCTACGTGGGCCATAAGTTGACTCAGGGCCGATATTCCCGAAGCAGCCTTCTCAGCCGTTACCCTGATTTGCTCAGAGAAACTCATCTTCGAGTCGATCAGTAGCCCCAGGTACTTCACCGCTGGCTTCAATTGGATTTGTATGTCTCCAATACTGATCATCCTTACTCTAGGGATTCTCTTTTTTGTCAAGATGACCACTTCGGTTTTCTCCAGTGCTAAATTCAGCCCACAAGCAATCATTCAGTCCCTCACTCGGCGCATAAGCATACCTAGCCTAAGTTGCGCTTGTTCAACGGTGCGTCCGGCAACCAGAGCCGCAACATCATCCGCATAGCCGACCAAGCGCGACTCATCTGGTATCTGAAGTCTCAGTAGCCCGTCGTAAGACACGTTCCACAGGTCCGGACCAAGGATAGATCCCTGGGCAACACCCGATGTAATTTCCATCCTTCGTTGGCCCTGTGTCGTGTCATAGAGCAGGCTTCGGTCCTTTAGGTAGTTCCTGAAAAGCCGCATTAGATATTCTGGAACTTGAAAAGAGTTTTCCAGCGTGTCCAGAATATCCACCCTTCTAGCGGAGTTGAAGGCATTCTAGACGTCGAGTGTCAACAACAGGACGATCCGTCGCTTGGTGCGACTATATGCCTCTGCCTTTTGGACCGCGTTCACCACCTCTGCAATCGCATCAATGGTAGAACGTCCTGCTCTAAAGCCGTACTGCCGAGGAGATAGGTCCCCAGCAGCACGAATCGTGTCAGTGAGTCTTCCCTTGATGAGTTTCTCTAGCACTTTCCCAGCCGTGTCTAGCATGCATAACGGGTGGTATGCAGACGGCGATTCGGGATTTCCCTTCCCCTTGCTGATCAGCACGAGCCTCGCCACCTTCCATCGTACCGGGAAAACCCCGTCCCGTAGGCAAGCGTTGAATGTGCTGAGCAGCAAGTCAGGACAATGGTGATAGACGAGCCGCAACACCTCAGCTGGAACACCATCTGGACCTGGAACCTTCCTCGCTTTCAAGGAGACGACTGCCTCCTCCAGTTCCAGCTGTGTGAAGAGTGGGCACTCTACTGCTGTTTCACCATGGCCAGCGTCAACACGGACGGGATGGGCGGGGAAGAGTCCCCGCACTATCGCGTCCATCTTTTCCGCGTCATGTACACAAGGCTTCCGTAGGGCACCAAGTTTCCCCATGACCAGCTTGTAGCCAAGGCCCCACGGATCCTTGTTCACATTGTCCACTAGGTCTTGCCAGCAGCGAGCCTTGCTACTGTTGATCAGTTTGCGAAGGCATTTCCTGGCCGACTTATATGCTGCCACCTGGTTGTATGCCTCGTCACGGTTCCGCGCCCTTTGAGCCTCACGTCGAAGCTTGTGACACTCCCTCCGCGTTTCAGCGGTTTTAGTAGACCACCAGTACACTGGGGGCTTGCCGTGTCGGGGTCTTCGACGAGGCATAGAAGCGCAGCAAGCAGTCGTGATTATGCTCATAGTAGAGTTCACCACGTTTTGAGCTGCCAGTTCTTCCGTCCCCTCCGGAGCTCCCTGCAGCGGCTCACCTGCTGTGAGAACCTTGACGAACCTCTCGACGTCCATTCTTCCAATGTTCCATCCAGTTGTAGAAGGCCGAGAGCACGGACGTTGGGAGATAGCATCACTTATCTCAAGCAGAATGCACTGGTGATCACTGGCTGAGTAGTCCTCTAATACTTTCCAGTTGTGTTTCCTCGGTACTACGGACTCCGAGGCAAATGTCACGTCCGGTATGGCTCCCTCACAGCCAATACGGTGGAAAGTCAGCGTATTTCCGGAGTTTAGCACGACGAGGGCCGTCCTGGCCGCCATTTCCAGGATTCGTTTTCCCCGCGGATCCGTCTGAGGCATGCCCCATTCGATTGCTTTAGCATTGAAGTCGCCCCCAACGAGCACTTTACCCTCTGCGTTCGAGACAGTGCCCTCCAGAGCATTAAGCTTGGCTTGGAAAGATGATATCGACTCGTTAGGAGTTAGGTACACACTAAAGAAAGTGATCCCTGAGCACCGAACCCACACGAAACCATCCCCCCATCCACAACTCTCCGCTTGAAAGTCACTGTTCCGAACCCAGATAGCGGCAGTACCAGTTTCATCAGAGTACCATAATGCAGGACTTTTATTATGGTGTTGCTCACTCAGCAGCAAGAAGTCGGATTTCCTGTCCCTCGCAAACTGCTCAAGCAGATTTTGGGCGGTTGAACTGCGGTGTAGGTTTAGCTGCAGAATACGGGTCATCGAAGCTCTGATTTTGCCTTAGCTAGGGCTTCCTGGAACACCCGGAATTTTCCTGATCCCAAGACGTGTCCGACATCAGGTTTTCGATCAGCATCCTTGCAAAGAATACAGTGTGCCTCCCTCGTACACTCTTTTCTTTTATGTCCCATTTCACCGCATTTGTAACATAGGAAACTCCTATCGGGTCCTTTGCATACTTGTGTGGTGTGACCATAACCAAGGCATTTGAAACATTGAAGAGGCGTTGCTCTTCGGCGTACCCTACAGACAACCCACCCAATTCGTACTTTGTCCTTGTTCAGGAATTGTTCGGCGTCCTTTTCGGTCAAGTCAACTATGGCCATGCGTTGTCCTCTGTTGTTTTCTGGTGTCAGTCTCGCTTTGATCCTTCCCACGCTAGGGAACTCCCTTTTGATGGCCTCTTCTACCTCAGCAAGGTCCGTCACGCAGTCTATGTCTCGTATTTCGATCGTTGCCATCGGCTCGAGCGGGGCTATAGTTGCGCTGTTGCCGAGGACTTTCTTTACTGCGTCACAGAATGCATCTTTATTGCCGACCTCTGCTCCGAATTCGACCAGTATGTGGCCCGACCGCGTTGGTCGTACTACTTTGATGGTAGTATTGGTGTCCTCGGGCCTTACGTTTCCCCTGATGTCCCGCAGCACCTCCGCGTAGGATCGGCCATCTTAGGGCTTTACAAGCAGTGCCTGCTGCCGGGGTCTTCGTCGGGGCTTCTGCCTCTCCTGTTTTGCATCAGGTCCTTTTTGTCATTGGGCGTCCGTGCGAACTTTATTTTCTGGCTTTTTTTGAAGGAGTTTCTTTGCGGCTTTCTTCACTCCTTTTTTAAGCACTGTCTGGAACCCCTGATCTGGTGCTCCACGCCCGTCAAGTGCCTCTTCCTTCCTTCTTTTATCCCGATCTCCTTCGATTGGGCTAGACGCCATTTTTTATTGACTTTTAATGATGGAGCTATCTGCATGTCGCCTTTAGATTTTGCCCCAAGCACCTCTTTAGCCTCCTGTACATCTTCGGCCCTTAACCAGCTCCTCCGATAGTGCCCTATGTGATCTAGGAGCTCCTCTAGTTCAAGGAGCCCTTCCTTTGCTACTTTGCTAATTTTTGGGGAGTCGCATGCAGCTTGTATTCTTTTCAGAACATCTCCCGCTTTTCGAAGTAGTCTTTCCTCTTCGTTTCGCTGGGCCGCAATTGTACCTTGCAACCATCCTTGGGAGAGGTTTTCACGTTCCGTTTCCGAAAGCAGCACTTCCGCCACATTTTCAACGTTGGCGGTACAATCACGCGGTGTCTGGTCACTCTTTGCTTTTAGTACCGTAATCTCCTCGTTTGCTTCTGGATTTTTCGTTGCAATGTCGGGATTTGTGACCCTTGCATCGGTCGCTTTAGTAACGATCGCAGCCGTGACAATCGAATTTTCGGTGCTCTTTATGTTATCTTCCACTGCTCGGACACCTGAAGCATCCTGCCGAGTCTCTCGCTTCTCCTTAATAGGACGCTCGGGCGTTCGCATAATTTTTTTGCTGCGCCCAAATGCCGCAGGAATCTCAGTCTGCACCAGACTGTCTGCTGTTCTCCGTTTTTCGTCTACCGTCACTGTCGTCGTGTTAGTCTTCGTTTTTTTCGTGTTAGTACAGCTCTCGATGTACTGTAGACATCACGGCTGCAACCGCTGGTTGCGCCGTCGTTATTATTTTTGGATGTTTTTGATCTTTTGATTTTGTTTCCTCCATTTTATTGGGTCCCCCCTCGGAGCCGCTATCTCCGTTCGTGTGTGTAGTCGCCTTTTTAGTCCCATGGTTATCTTTGCAGAGCAGGGAGGCCATGCGAGGGTTGGCACAAGCCCTTATGGGGACAAGTGCTCAGAGCCAGACCAGCACTACTCGGGAGTCCGTCTCAACCGAACCTACACCACCAACACAATGGTGCGAACTTCGAACGTACTCTGAGGCCTGCCAAGGTTTTACCGGGACGGAGACGGTATGATAGTTGAATTGGAGCCGTTTATACACGAGCTTCACCTCGGCGCTACTGTGCAAAGCAACTAGGTCCAAACCATCACATCCGCCAGCCCAAAGCGTCAATTCCAGTTCGTTGTCCAAAGCGTAGCCCAGATATAATCAGAGTCGTTACCTGTCATCCCAGGAGGGAACCTCACGGCATCCCCCATATGCTCGGGTCGGTGGGGGTGGCACTCCCCGAAGAATGCTAGCCTCCAAGAATGTTCTTGTCCGCCGGCTTTCTCCCTGTGGGAATTTCCTCGGGTACGTGTGGGCGGAACTCCCCAAAGAATGCTAGCCTCCAAGAGTGGTCTTGTCGACCGGCATTCCCCCTGCGGAATTTCCTCGGGTACGTGGGGGCGAAATTCCCCAAAGAATGCTAGCCTCCAAGAGTGCTCTTGTCGACCGGCACTCCCCCTGCGGGGAACCCTTTACCAGTACTCTATGGAGCATCCTTCAGTAGTTTGTGAAATGCACGATATTTGCTGATCAAAAACATTTTTTCTCGCGTCATTTGTTTCGTAAGGGATTTTTCAATATTTAATACGGCAGTTCCAATTCGACATAGCATCCTTCGATTTGTTCTTCTTCCGCGCCAAAAAGGCTGAATAGATTTTACATGCATCATGTACCGCTATACATACGAAAATTCCGTTCCGACTAGTTGGGGGCCTTATACCATAGAACACCTGTCAAACCCAATCGTGACACAGATATGTAATTAAGCGCAAAAAAAAAATGAAAATCCGATTTCAAGAAAACTCTTCAAATAGTAAAATGATGTTGAATCGTCGGGTATCCAATACTGTATTTAAAGTAGGAGGGCAATAGATTAAAATAATTAATCAAGCACGAAACCGAAATCAAAATTTACAAAAGCTGTTGTAAACGTTAAATAGCGCTATTAGATGAGTCTTAGGCGAGGAAAATATTTTTATTTATAAACCGTATTGAACACGACCTACATAAATTTTATTATCGTTGTTCGCTTAGTTTTCCCGTTAAGTAATTCCTTTCCGTTAAACATAAAAAGTGCATAGTTAGAACTCGTGGAAGAAAGTTTGTGAATCGTGAAAATCAAAATCATAAAACACCCAAATTTTAGTCAACCAAATGAGTAAGGCCCAGTGTTTGGCGTTAATAAAATTTCATCAAAATGATGTGGAATTTTAGAGGATACCTGCATCGTCGTCGAGCGCTCGAATGACCATGCGGGTAAGTACCCCATTTGTTTCAAATTTTCTGCATGTTTTTTTTCATTTTTCTTTTACAAATTTTATAAAAGTATTTATATTCAAATTATTTAACTAAATATAAAATATATGTTTTAATGAAAAAAAAACATAAATACAAAAATTGATGAATTGGAGGAAAAAGTGAAACATGGAAAACCGATAAGAGAATGTGTGTCTGAACCTTTCGTAGCAATCGCATTTTACAATGTATTCCAATTTGCACACAAAATATAAATATTAATAACATGTTGTGTCGCATATTCAGTTTTTTTTTTACAACCAGCAGCACTGAAACAGCAATAGGTTATCAAAAGATTGAGAATTGTATGATCAAGTAAGCTTTTGAATTCATTTGATTTGTAGCGATAGTTAACATTTGTTAAATTTAACGGAGAATATCATAATGGTAATGTGTATCTATTTTAATATAATACTTAATTTAAATACAATAATGTTCTAATTTCTTGCACAAACTCGGTCTTTCTATTTTGTTTCCTTTTGACTGGGTGCAGGACCCGGTACGGTGGCAGGCTTTCCCCATAAAACATGAGCCAGCCGCCGGGTACCTTCTTTGTTTCAGGTGACGACGCGGGTTGAGTGGCCCGAGCAAGGTGCCTCTTTATGACATATGATTATGTAATCGAATTGCATAATTCTATGGCATAAATTGGTCACCGGGGTACTTCTCTTCTGATGGGAAGGCTTATGCAAGTTAAGTTGTATGAGTTTTCCACTCAGAAGAGGAATACCTGGCCACTGCAATAATTATGGATTTTAATCCGGTTGGGTGGGTGCGCGGTGGCTCCATCACCACCCGGTTGCCCCCTCTCATTTGTGGGCCATGTGCCTCTCCGGGTTAGGACGAAGTTACCCTGCGTCCACTTCGTTTTACTTGTTTCTCTTGTTCCATGAGCAAGTCAGTTGCCCCTGGTGTAGTTGCCTACGATTTTAGCGACTTCGGTCGCCTTGCTTTTCTCGACCCCAGAAATTCGTGCATGCGAAATTCTTTGCAGTGGGTCCTTGTGCTGTGGTAGTAAACCCGCCCCACGACACCGCAATGCTCGCCTGCTAGCGCAATCACGCGTCCCCAGACAAGGGCATTCGCGACAGATACTGACACCTTCTTCTGCCGAGGCAGCAGACCATCGCTGCGGTCCTTTACGGACATTGAAAAACCTATTCGCTGCAGCCGTTATTCCAACAACGCACTCCTTGCAATCCGATCGTTTTCCGAGGAACTCCAGAATATTCCTGTAGTGACGATATTTAATTTTTTTTATGTTCCTGAGCACAATAACAGCGCGATTTTGATATTCAGGCACTTCCGATGCCCGTTTTCGATGATTTTACAGCTGTATGGTTTCGAAATCAAAAGTTCCCCAACCACGCAAAAAATTGCAATTGCAGGTATCGCGAAGCTGCCTGAATGCAATTTCATTGAATTCTACTCATCACTAGCTTTCGTTTGACACCCCATGTATTGAAATTTGAGAAAGTATGAAAGTCGGCCGTTTTTCCAGCACCGCACTCTATGCAATCCGATGGTTTTCCGAGGAACTCCAGAATATCGTTGTAGTGAAGATCTTTAATTTTTTTATGTTCCTGGGTACAATAACAGCGTGATTTTCATATTCAGGCACTTCCGACTCCCGTTTCCGACGATTTCACAGCTGTATGGTTTCTGAATCAAAAGTATCCCGACAACGGAAAAACTGCCACTGCAGGTATCGCGAAGCTGCCTGAATGCAATTTTATTGAATTCTACTCATCACTGGCTTTCGTTTGACACCCCATATATTGAAATTTGAGAAAGCATGAATAACGGCCGTTTTTTCAGCAACGCACTCCTTGCAATCTGATCGTCTTCCAGATTATCGTTAGTGTTAAGACCTTTAATTTTGCTATGTTTCTGAACACAATAAGAGCGCGATTATGATATTCAGGCACTTCCGACTCCCGTTTCCGATGATTTTACAGCTGTATGCCTTCGGAATCAAAAGTATCCCAACCCCGCAAAAAACTGCAATTGCAGGTATCGCGCAGCTGCCTGAATGCAATTTTATTGAATTCTATTCATCACCAGCTTTCGTTTGACAGCCCCACCTTGGGTTTTTCCTTTTTCAAAGAAAAGAAAAAAAAATAAAACATTATATATTTTTACAAGGAATACCGCTTCTCTGATTATACAGTATTATTAAAAACACAGGTGAGTTAGTTTTTAGGATTAATTTTAATTTCCGTTTTTTCGATCTATACAATCTGAACGCCGATATAGTAACTAACTAAAATTAACCTCTTAGGGTCTTTCATAATTTCATTTGTGTCTTTGATTTTAATTGTCAGCACTTTCCATTTCAATAATATCATTTTTGTTTACAATCTTTATGTGTCGCAATTAATACTACCAAATCTAGTTGTCAGCATTATTTCATCTTAAGGATATTATTTCTATTTACACAGTTGTTTACAATATCAAATTTATTTCTTTCAAAGAATCTTTATGTTGGACTTTGTTTATGCTTTAGAATTTAGCTGATTTGGAAAATTGTGCTGACTCCACAGTTTGGGTTAACTGAAGTAGTTTGGGTTCTAACATAACACCTCCCCCTTTTAGTTTAAATTCGTCCTCGAATTTATTTTTTATACTATTTATATCTAATGTAGATTTTTTACTTTTTAAATAAAGATAAGTAAGAATGATTATGAGGACGATGACAATAATTAACGTTGTTGTAATATTAGCTATAATATGATTCTGTGTATGATATTTTATTTCTTGAATGTTTTAATAATTATCAATTCCAACTTCATTTAATTCTGTCCATGTCGGGCGTTTATATATTTCGGAAAAATTCAAATTTGGAATGATTACTCTAGCTTTGTATTCAGGTAATTTATTATTATTTTTTTTTGTGGTAGAGAGGTGAAGGCATTTACGTCCGCCGAGTCTGGCAGTGTGGGACTCCCATGGAGGATACCCTTGAACTACCCACTAAACACCTTCCCTGTCAATCTGAGAACCTAGCCTGGAACCGTTTGACACATTACTTCGGGCCAGGTCTCGTTTTGTTACGCCGTGGGGCGCTCTTAAGCTGGGGAGTCCCTTTCCTAGCGGGAGGGGAGAGGGGAGGAGGAAATGCCAGAAGAGCGATCCCCCAGCCCCAGCGCTTCAGGCTGCTGTGAGTCCCTTTTATATTTTAGGACTGCCTGAGCATAATGTGCCACCTGGTTTCATTTGTCAACCGATTCGAGCATCACCGCAACTATATTATCCGGGGTGAGCTCTCCCGTTTCCTTGTGGAGTTCCCTTCGCAGCCTGACCCATTTTGTGCACGCAAAAAATGTGTGACAGGCATTGTCCTCCTCTCCTGGGCAAAACCGACAATCGGGAGACCGTGACTTACCGATCTTGTGCAGGTAAGACTGAAAACACCCGTGCCCGCTCAAAAGATGGGTCAGATAGAAGTCAGTCTCACCATGCCTGCGATTTTGCCACGGTCTCACATCCGGGATGAGGCGCGCAGTCCACCTTCCCTTCGTGCAATTCCCCCAAGACTGCTGCCAATCGTTGAGCGAGCGTTGTCTCTCCTCGCGGACAACTATCTCCCTCGCATCCTCGTTTTGGCGCAGGTAAATAGCGTGGCGCTCTTTAGCAAGGAGGGCGACAGGTATCACGCCTGCAATAGCTCTCATCGCCGAGTCGGAGACTGTTGGATACGAAGATGCAATTCTCAGTGCTCCTCTTCTCTGCACCTGTGCCAATCGTTTTCGGTATACCTCCTTGCTGAGAGCGTCGCCCCATACCTCTGCTCCGTACAGTAGCACTGACCCTACAGCACTCATCAAGAGGCGTCTTCTTGATGGGCTGGGTCCCCCTACGTTGGCCATAAGTCGACTCAGGGCCGATATTCCCGAAGCAGCCTTCTCAGCCGTTACCCTGATTTGCTCAGAGAAACTCATCTTTGAGTCGATCAGTAGCCCCAGGTACTTCACCGCTGGCTTCGATTCGATTTGTATATCTCCAATACTGATCATCCTTACTCTAGGGATTCTCTTTTTTGTCAAGATGACCACTTCGGTTTTCTCCAGTGCTAAACTGAGCCCGCGAGCAGTCATCCAGTCCCTCACTCGGTGCATTAGCATACCTAGCCTAAGTTGCGCTTGTTCAACGGTGCGTCCGGCAACCAGAGCCACAACATCATACACATAGCCGACCAAGCGCGACTCATCTAGCATCTCAAGTCTCAGCAGCCCGTCGTCCAAGGATAGATCCCTGGGCAACACCCGATGTAATTTCCATCCTTCGTTGGCCCTGTGTCGTGTCGTAGAGCAGGCTTCGGTCCTTTGGGTAGTTCCTGAAAAGCCGCATTAGATATTCTGGAACTTGAAAAGAGTTTTCCAGCGTGTCCAGAATATCCACCCTTCTAGCGGAGTTGAAGGCATTCTTGACGTTGAGTGTCACCAACAGGACGATCCATCGCTTGGTGCAACTATATGCCTCTGCCTTTTGGACCGCGTTCACCACCTCTGCAATCGCATCAATGGTAGAACGTCCTGCTCTAAAGCCGTACTGCCGAGGAGATAGGTCCCCAGCAGCACGAATCGCGTCAGTGAGTCTTCCCTTGATGAGTTTCTCTAGCACTTTCCCAGCCGTGTCTAGCATGCATAACGGGCGGTATGCAGACGGCGATTCGGGATTGCCCTTCCTCTTGCTGATCAGCACGAGCCTCGCCACCTTCCATCGTACCGGGAAAGCCCCGTCCCGTAGGCAAGCGTTGAATGTGCTGAGCAGCAAGTCAGGACAATGGTGATAGACGAGCCGCAACACCTCAGCTGGAACACCATCTGGACCTGGAACCTTCCTCGCTTTCAAGGAGAGGACTGCCTCCTCCAGTTCCAGCTGTGTGAAGAGTGGGCACTCTGCTGCTGTTTCACCATGGCCAGTGTCAACACGGACGGGATGGGTGGGGAAGAGTCCCCGCACTATCGCGTCCATCTTTTCCGCGTCATGTATACAAGGCTCCCGTAGGGCACCAAGTTTCCCCATGACCAGCTTGTAGCCAAGGCCCCACGGATCCTTGTTCACATCGTCCACTAGGTCTTGCGAGCAGCGAGCCTTGCTACTGTTGATCAGCTTGCGAAGGCATTTCCTGGCCGACTTATATGCTGCCACCTGGTTGCATGCCTCGTCACGGTTCCGCGCCCGTTGAGCCTCACGCCGAAGCTTATGACACTCCCTCCACTTTTCAGCGATTTCAGTAGACCACCAGTACACGTCTTCGACGGGGCATAGAAGCGCAGCAAGCAGTCGTGATTATGCTCATAGTAGAGTTCACCACGTCTTCAGCTGCCAGTTCTTCCGTCCCCTCCGGAGCTCCCTGCAGTGGCTCACCTGCTGTGAGAACGTTGACGAACCTCTCGACGTCCATTCTTCCAATGTTCCATCCAGTTGTAGAAGGCCGAGAGCACGGACGTCGGGAGATAGCATCACTTATTTCAATTAGAGTGCACTGGTGATCTCTGGCTAAGTAGTCCTCTAATACTTTCCAGTTGTGTATCCTTCATACTGAGGACTGCGAGGTGAATGTCACGTCTGATATGGTTCCCTCACAGCCAATACGGCGGATAGTCGGCATATTTCTGGAGTAAAGTACGATGAGGGCCGTCCTGGCCGCCGTTTCCAGGATTCGTTTTCCCCGGGGATCCGTCTGAGGCATGCCCCATTCGATTGCTTTAACATTGAAGTCGCCCCCAACGAGCACTTTACCCTCAGCGTTCGAGACAGCGCCCTCCAGAGCATTAAGCTTGGCTTGGAAAAATGATATCGACTCGTTAGGCGTTAGGTACACACTAAAGAGGGTGATCCCTGAGCACCGAACCCACACGAAACCATCCCCCCATCCACAACTCTCCGCTTGAAAGTCACTGTTCCGAACCTAGATAGCGGCAGTACCAGTTTCATCAGAGTACCATAATGCAGGACTTTTATTATGGTGTTGCTCACTCAGCAGCAAGAAGTCGGCTTTCCTGTCCCTCGCAAACTGCTCAAGCAGATTTTGGGTGGTTGAACTGCGGTGTAGGTTTGGCTGCAGGATGCGGGTCATCGAAGCCCTGATTTTGCCTTGGCTAGGGCTTCCTGGAACACCCGGCATTTTCCTGATCTCAAAACGTGTCCAAAATCAAGTTTTGGATCAGCATCCTTGCAAAGGATACAGTGTGCCTCCTTCGTATACTCTTTTCTTTTATGACCCGTTTCACCGCACTTGTAACATACGGAACTCCTATCGGGTCCTTTGCATACTTGTGTGGTGTGACCATAACCAAGGCATTTGAAACATTGAAGAGGCGTTGCTCTTTGCCGTATCCTACAGACAACCCACCCAATTCGTACTTTGTCCTTGTTCAGGAATTGTTCGGCGTCCTTTTCGGTCAAGTCAACTATGGCCATGCGTTATCCCCTGTTGTTTTCTGGTATCAGTCTCGCTTTGATCCTTCCCACGCTAAGGAACTCCTTTTTGATGGCCTCTTTTACCTCGGCCAGATCCGTCACGCAGTCTATGTCTCGTATTTCGACCGTTGCCATCGGCTCGAGCGGGGGTATAGTTGCGCTTTTGCCGAGAACTTGCTTTACTGCATCACAGAATGCTTCTTTATTGCAGGCTCCTGCTCCGAATTCGACCAGTATGTGGCACCACCGAGTTGGTCGTACTACTTTGATGGTAGTATTGGTGTCTTCGGGCCTTACGTTTCCCCTGATGTCCCGCAGTACTTCCGCGTAGGATCGGCCATCTTGGAGCTTTACAAGCAGTGCCTGCTGCCAGGGTCCACGTCGGGCTTCTGCCTCTCCTGCTTTGCATCAGGTCCTTTTTGTAATTGGGCGTCCACGCGAACTTTACTTTCTGGCTTTTTTTGAAGGAGTTTCTTTGCAGCTTTCTTCGCTCCTTTTGTAAGCACTGTCTGGAACCCCTGATCTGGTGCTCCACACCCTTCAAGTGCCTCTTCCTTCCTTCTTTTATCCCGATTTCCTGCGATTGGGCTAGACGCCATTCTTTTATTAATGGTTTAATGGTGGAGCTATCTGCGTGTCGCCTTTAGGTTTTGCCCCAAGCACCTCTTTAGCCCTTTCTTCATCTTCGGCCCTTAACCAGCTTCTCCGATAGTGCCCTATGCGATCTAGGAGCTCCTCTAGTTCAAGGAACCCTTCCTTTGCTAATTTTTGGGGAGTCGCATACAGCTTGTATTTTTTTCAGAACATCTCCCGCTTTTCGAAGTAGTCTTTCTTCCTCGCTTTGCTTGGCCGATATTGTACCTTGCAACCATCCTTGAGAGAGGTTTTCGCGTTCCGTTTCCGAGTGCAGTACTTCCGCCACATTTTCAACGTTGGCGGTAAAATCACGTGGTGTCTGGTCACTCTTTGCTTTTAGTGCCGTAATCTCCTGTTGGCTTTTGGATTTTTCGTTGCAATGTCAGGATTTGTGACCCTTGCATCGGCCGCTTTAGTAACGATCGCAGCCGTGACAATCGAATTTTCGGTGCTCTTTATGTTATCTTTCACTGCTCGAACACCTGAAGCATCCTGCCGAGTCTCTCGCTTCTCCTTAATAGGACGCTCGGGCGTTCACATAATTTTTGTGCTGCGCCCAAGCGCCGCAAGAATCTCAGTCTGCACCAGACTGTCTGCTGTTCTCCGTTTTTCCTCTACCGTCACTGTCGTCGTGTTAGTCTTCGTTTTTTTCGTGGTTAGTACAGCTCGCGATGTACTGTTGACATCGTGGCTGCAACCGCTGGTTGCGTCGTCGTTGCTATTATTTTCTCTTTTGATTGCTCCGGTTTTGTTGGGTCCCCCCTCGGAGCCGCTATCCCCGTTCGTGTGTGTAGTCGCCTTTTTGGTCCCATGGTTATCTTTGCAGAGCAGGGAGGCCATGCGAGGGTTGGCACAAGCCCTTATGGGGACAAGTGCTCAGAGCCAGACCAGCGCTAATCGGGAGTCCGTCTCAACCGAACCTACACCACCAACACAATGGTGCGAACTTCGAACGTACTCCGAGGCCTGCCAAGGTTTTACCGGGACGGAGACGGTATGATAGTTGAATTGGAGCCGTTTATACACGAGCTTCACCTCGGCGCTACTGTGCAAAGCAACTAGGTCCAAACCATCACATCCGCCAGCCCAAAGCGTCAATTCCAGTTCGTTGTCCAAAGCGTAGTCCAGGTACAATCAGAGTCGTTACCTGTCATCCCAGGAGGGAACCTCACGGCACCCCCCATATCCTCGGGTCCGTGGCGGCGGCACTCCCCGAAGAAAGCTAGCCTCCAAGAATGTTCTTGTCCGCCGGCTTTCTCCCTGCGGGAATTTCCTCGGGTACGTGGGGGTGGAACTCCCCAAAGAATGCTAGCCTCCAAGAGTGGCCTTGTCGACCGTCATTCCCCCTGCGGAGTTTCCTCGGGTACGTGGGGCGGAACTCCCGAAACCGGCATTCCCCCTGCGGGGCAGGTAATTTATTATTAAACGTTATATTATTTACTGTAATTGAACCATTGTTAAAAGTGAAAAGATAATTGCCCTTAAGATAATGTTTTCTTTCATCACAAGTGCTTGACCAATATACTTCTGTGTTAATAATTAATAGAGTTCCAGTATCCAATTCCGTAAGTGACCGTTCCTCTCGTTTTGTTTTGAATCAAGTGGTATTGATAAAGAAACACAATTGAGTTTGCTTTAAATTCATTATATTATTTTTATTATTGTATGTGTAAAAAGTGTTATTTATTTTGACTATATTTTCTGTCTCAAATTTAATTTCATAATGGTCTTTATCTGGTAATGGTACAACTATGTATTTTAAAACAGTGATAATAACATGAGGTATTTTTATGACAAACATTAGTTCCTTCGGATTTTCATTTTTGATTCCAACTGCTATTTCTAAATGTTTTACTTTATTTAAATCTATTTTAAATTCAATAATCTCCTCTTTAGTGAGCATGTTTCGACTCATTAAACCAAATCTAGATGACATCAGGCTATCCTGTATAATTCCAACTCATCACGAATTATCTGAACGTTTAAAATTGTTGCTAAGTAAGATATTTCTGTTTTCCATTTTTGTACGATACTATTTAAACTTTGTTCTATGATTAAGCGATCAATTTTAACAGTTTCAATTACTTTTTCCATTGTTTGCTCTAGTCTTATATTTATTGTTATCTGTCTGTTAATTCTGTCTATTATTTCGTGATTGTTTTGATCTATAGCTCCTCAATGTTCTGTCTATCGTTAGAATCCATCAGTCCAAAAATCCAATAATAAATATTACCTACTGGGTATAATAATCCTCTTCTTCTGCGATTCTTTATATTTTGACAAATTTCGATATAACCTGGTATTTTTCTTAAAACTGAATTGCATGTTTCTTGCAATTTATGTGTTGTAATATCTGGCATTTGAGTTTTAAATATCTGTTTGAAATTTTGAAGATCTTTTAATTTAAGGTTTTGCCTGTAATTGGGGTTTTCTGCTATTATCTGTCTGTATTGTTTTGGTAGCAACGTATGTAGTTGGTGTTCTCAATTGTCCAATTCTTGGTCTAGTATCCATTGTTTATGGTTGTAAATTCCTAATGAGTCTGTTTTTCTAATTTCAATTATTGCTATCTCTATCTGTTCTAAGTTTATTTTGTGTAAGATTAACCGTTTTTCCTTAACTATTTCTACTTGTTCGCTTTTCATTTCTGCATATCCTGAATTGGAATCAAGTTTGTTGATAACTAACGTCGCCGATGTTAGGTATAGTTGAAATATTCATCATCTTGTTCGCGTCATCATCTTGTTCGCATTTGTTTTGCTTCCTGTAATAATAATGTTTTCTTAGGCCGTTTTATATTTACTTTTGCTATTTTGGGGTTTTATATTACATTTTTTCTTAAATTTAGGCTCTAGTTTATTCCTTTCGGCTTTTGGATTTTTAACAAAAATAATTTCTTTAACTTCTTCATAATTTTCTCGTTTTTGATTTTTGCGTGCCAACGCTGCTTGTTTGGCTTTTATTGCTCTTTCATACACAGTGATTTTGTGTACTCTTCCTAGTTGTATATCTAGTGGCCGTTCTCCTGTTGTCGAATGGATCTGTCGGATATAAAATTCAATAGACTTGAAAAATTTTTCTTGAGTTGTTTGATTAGGTATTTGAGTACAGGCACTTCTCATTTTCTCCTGTATTGTTTCGTGTAGTCTCTCGATATCAGCATTTCCGGTGTGTAAATAGGGTTTTGTTATATGTATTTTTATATCTTTAATTTGGAAAACTTCCCGTAGCAGTACAGAATCAAAATCTCCATCTCCAACTATCAATTCAGGTCTTCCCGTAGTCGCTAATATCTTTAATAGGCCCTCTCGTCTGTCTATCATATTTTTAGAATTCAATATTACTCCTATTGCAAATTTTGAAAACTTATCAATTGATGTTAATATAATTAATCTTTTCACAAATAGTAAATCTATATGTTATATTTTCCCTACATCGTTTGGTGCCTCGGATTGTTCCAACATTGGTTTAATTGGTTTTCGATCTACCTTTGTAGTATTACATATTTCGCAAATGTTAATAAATCTGTTTATGTAAACCCGCAGTTTTGGATAATATATTTGCCGTTTTAACCCTTCGCAATTTTCTCTTACTCCTGCATGTCCGGTTTCTTGCTCATGATAATGTTTGATTATTTGCTAAAGTTCTTCCTCTGTTTCAATTTCAGTTATAAGTTTTGCTGCTTTTACAAATTTTGTTTGTAGTCGATCGAATTCTTTGATGAGGACTTGTTGTGGTATATTGTACTCTTTATCACTTAGCTCATATATTATATTGCTATTAAACCAGGTTTCAAATATTCCTTAATCTTTGTTATTATTACATTTTCGTCATTTAACGTTTGTTTTTCTATTACAATTCTTCTTTTGTTGGATATTTTTAATTTATGCTCAATTTTTTCTTCTTCTACTAACAGTATTTGCTGCTTAAATCTATTCACTATGTCTTCTCTAATGGAAAAATGATCATTGAATTTTTCGGCTTGAGAATGTACTGTAGTTAATTTTTGTTCCTTATTATTTTTTACTTTAGCTATTTCAGGATAAAATTGTAATTGGTAATCGGCATTAGATGAGTGGCTACTTGCTGGAGATCGCTGAACTTGAACGGGTATTTTCTTTACTGAAATAATTTTTATTTTCCTGTTATTATGTTTTTCTTTTGTGATTAATGCGTTTATTTCACTGACTTCTTTCAATCTGGATACAAAATCTGCTGGGATATTCTCTTTGCCTTTTATGTAATCAAGATTAATATTATATTCTCCCAACTTAAGGATCCATCGCTGTAACGTGGGGGTGATATCTTTACCTTTAAATTGCAGGTGTCGCGAAGCTGCCTGAATGCAATTTCATTGAACTCTACTCATCACTAGCTTTGGTTTGACACCCCATATATTGAAATTGGAGAAAGTATGATTAACGGCAGTTTTTCCAGCAACGCACTCCTTGGAATCCGATCGTTTTCCGAGGAACTCCGGACATCGTTGTAGTTCAGATATTAAATTTTTTTTTTCTGTTCCAAAGTGCAATAACAGCGCGATTTTGATATTCAGGCACTTCCGACCCCCGTTTCCGATGATTTAACAGCTGTATGCTTTCGGA
Source organism: Odontomyia ornata (assembly GCA_963969285.1). Lineage (NCBI taxonomy): Eukaryota > Metazoa > Arthropoda > Insecta > Diptera > Stratiomyidae > Odontomyia > Odontomyia ornata. The sequence continues at coordinate 237,629,577 of OZ017739.1, forward strand.
ATAAAAAGTATCCCAACCTCGCAAAAAAACTGCAATTGCAGGTATCGCGTAGCTGCCTGGATGCAATTTCATTGAATTCAACTCATCACTAGCTTTCGTTTGACAGCACATATATTGGAATTGGAGACATTATGAAAATCGGTCGTTTTCCCAGCAACGCACTCCTTGCAATCCGATCGTTTTCCGAGGAACTCCAGAATATCGTTGCAGTGAAAATCTTGAATTTTTATATGTTTCTGAGTATAATAACAACATGATTTTGAAATTCAGGCACTTCCGACTCCCGTTTCCGATGATTTTACAGCTATATGGTTTCGGAATCAAAAGTATCACGACCACGCAAAAAACTGCAATAGCAGGTATCGCGAAGCTAATTGAAAGCAGTTTTATTGAATTCTACTCATCACCAGCTTTCGTTTGACACCTCATATATTGAAATTGGAGGAAGTATGACTAACGGCCGTTTTTCCAGCAACGCACTCTTTGCAATCCGATCGTTTTCCAAGAAACTCCAGAATATCGTTGTAGTGAAGATCTTTAATTTTTTTATGTTCCTGAGTACAATAACAACGCGATTTTGATATTCAGGCACTTCCGACTCCCGTTTCCGATGACTTTACAGCTATGTATATGGTTTTGGAATCAAAAGTATCCCGACCACGCAAAAAACTGCAATCGCAGGTATCGCGAAGCTGCCTGGATGCAATTTCATTGAATTCTACTCATCACTAGCTTTCATTTGACAATACATATATTGAAATTGGAGAAATTATGAAAATCGGCCGTTTTTCCAGCAATGCACTCCTTGCAATCCGATCGTTTTCCGAGGAACTCCAGAATATCGTTGGAGTGAAGATCTTTAATTTTGTTATGTCCCTGAGTACAATAACAGCGCGATTTTGATATTCAGGCACTTCCGACTCCCGTTTTCATGATTTGACAGCTATATGGTTTCGGAATCAAAAGTATCCCAACCACGCAAAAAACTGCAGTTGCAGGTATTGCGAAGCTACCTGAATGCAATTTTATTGAATTTTACTCATCACAAGCTTTCCTTTGACACCCCATATATTGAAATTGGAGAAAGTATGAAAAGTGGCCGTTTTTCCGGCAACGCACTCCTTAAAATCCGATCGTTTTCGGGGAACTCCAGAATATCGTTGTAGTGAAGATCTTCAACTTTTTTATGTTCTTGAGTACAATAACAGCGCGAATTTGATATTCAGACACTTCCAAATCCCGTTTCCAATGATTTTACAGCTGCATGGTTTCGGCATCAAAAGTATCCCAACCACGCAAAAAACTGCAAATGCAGGTATCGCGAAGCTGCTTGAATGCAATTTTATCTAATTCTACTCATCACTGGCAGTCGTTTGACAGCCCATACATTGAAATTGGAGAAGGTATGAAAAACTGCCGTTTTTCCACCAACTTGCAATCCGATCGTTTTCAGAGGCACTCCAGACTATCGTTGTAGTGAAGATCTTTAATTAGTTTTTGTTCCTGAGTACAATAACAGCGCAATTTTGATATTCAGGCACTTCCTGCTCCCGTTTACGATGATTTTACAGCTGTATGGCTTTGGAATCAAAAGTAAGCTTACCACGCAAAAAACTGCCATCGCAGGTATCGCGAAGCTGCCTGAATGCAATTTGATTGAATTCTACTCATCACTAGCTTTCGTTTGACACCCCATATATTGAAATTGGAGAAAGTATGAAAAACGGCCGTTTTTCTAGCAACGCACGCGTTTCAATCCGATTCTCCGAGGAACTCCAGAACAGCGTTGGAGTGAGGATCTTTATTTTTTTATTTTTTGATGTTCCTGAGAACAATAACATTGCGGTTTTGATATTCAGGCTCTTCCCACTCCCGTTTCCGATGATTTTGCAACTGTTTGGTCTTGGAATCAAAAGCATCCCAACCACGCGAAAAACTGCAACGACAGGTATCGCGAACCTGCCCGAATGCAATTTTATTGAATTCTACTCATCACTGGGTTTCGTTTGACACCCCATACATTGAAATTGGAGAAAGTATGAACAACGGCAATTTTTTCAGCAACGCACTCCTTGCAATCCGATCGTTTTCCGAGGAACTCCAGATTATCGTTGTAGTGAAGATCTTTAATTTTTTTATGTTCCTGAGTACAATAAAAGTGCAATTTGGATATTCAGGCACTTCGCGCTCCCGTTTACGATGATTTTACAGCTGTATGGTTTCGGAATCAATATTATCCCAACCACGCAAAAAACTGCAATTGCCGGTATCACAAAGCTGCCTGAATGCAATTTTATTTCCTTCACTAGCCTTCGTTTGACACCACATATATTGAAAGCGGAGAAAGTTTGAAAAATGGCCGTTTTTCCAGCAACGCACTCCTTGCAATCCGATCGTTTACCAAGGAACTCCAGAATATTGGAATAAAGAAGATCTTTATTTTTTATGTTCCTGAGTACAAGAACAGCACGCTTTTCATATTTAGGCACTTTCGACTCACGTTTCCGATGATTTCACAGCTGTATGGTTTCGGAATCAAAAGTTTCCCAACCACGCAAAAAACTGCAATCGCAGTAATCGCGAAGCTGCCTGAATGCAATTTTATTGAATTCTACTCATCAACAGCTTTTCTTTGACACCCCATATATTGAAATTGGAGAAAGTATGAAAAACCGCCATTTTTCCAGCAACTTAGTCCTTGCAATCTGATCACTTTCCGAGGAACTCCAGACTATCGTTGTAATGAAGATCTTTAATATTTTGATATTCAGGCACTTCCTACTCCCGAGTCTGGTGATTTTACAGCTGTATGGTTACGAAATCAAAAGTATCCAAACCACGTAAAAACTATAATTCCAGGTATTACGAATCTGCCCGAATGCAATTTTATTGAATTCTACTCATCACTGGGTTTCGTTTGACACCCCATAGATTAAAATTGGAGAAAGTACGAACAACGGCCGTTTTTCTTTCAACGCACTCCTTGCAATCCGATCGTTTGCCGAGGAGCTCCAGATTATCAATGTAGTGAAGATCTTTAATTTTTTTTATGTTTCTGAGTACAATAACGTCGCGATTATGATATTCTGGCACTTCCGACCCCCGTTCCCAATGATTTTTACAGCTGTATGGTTTCGGAATCAAAAGTATCCCAAACGCGCTGGTATCGCGAATGTGCGTGAATGCAATTTCATTGAATTCTACTCATCACTAGCTTTCGTTTAACAACCCATGTACTGAAATCGGAGAATATACGAAAAACGGCCGATTTTCCAGCAACGCACTCCTTGCAATCCGGTCGTTTTCCGAGGAACTCCAGAATATCGTTCTGGTGATGAACTTAAATTTTTTTATGTTCCTGAGTACAATAACGGCGCGATTTTGATATTCGGGCACTTGCGACTCCCGTTTCCGATGATTTTACAGCTGTATGGCTTTGGAATCAAAAGTATCCCAACCACGCAAAAAACTGCAATTGAAGGTATCGCGACGCTGCCTGAATGCAATTTTATTGAATTCTACTCATAAGTTGCTTCCGTTTGACACCCCATATATTGACATTGGAGAAAGTATGAAAAACGGCCGTTTTTCCAGCAACGCACTCCTTGCAATCCGATCGGTTTCCGAGGAACTCCAGAATATCGTTGTGGTGAAGATCTTTGATTTTTTATGTTCCTGAGTACAAGAACAGCGCAAAGTTGATATTCAGGCACGTCCGACTCCCGTTTCCAATGATTTTACAGCTGTATGGTTTCGGAATCAAAAGTATCCCAACTACGCAAAAAACTGCAATTGCAGGTTTTGCGAAGCTGCCTGAATACAATTTCATTGAATTCTACTCATCACTAGCTTTCGTTTGACACCCCATAGCTTGAAATTGGAGAAAGTATGCCTAACAGCCGTTATTCCAGCAACGCTTGCCTTGCAATCCGATCGTTTTCCGAGGAACTACAAAATAACGTTGTTGTGGAGATCTTTAATTTTTTCATCTTCGTTAGAACAATAACAGCATGAATTTCTCTTCAGGCACTTCCGACCCCCGTTCCCGATGATTTTACAGCTGTATAGTTCTGGAATCAAAAGTATCCCAACCGCGCAAAAAACTGCAATTGCAGGTATCGCGAAGCTGCCTGAATAAAATTTTATTGATTTCTACTCATCACTAGTTTTCGTTCGACGCCCCATACATTGAAATTGAAAAAGTTTGAAAAACGGCCATTTTTCCATCAACGCACTCCTTGCATTCCGATCGTTTTCTGGCTAACTCCAGAATTTAGTTAAAGTGAAGATCTTTAATTTTTTTATGTTCTTGAGTACAATAACAACATGTATTTGCTTTTCAGGCACTTGCGACTCCCGTTTCCGATGATTTTGCAGTTGTATGGCTTCAGAATCAAAAGTTTCCCAACCACGCGAAAAACTGAAATCGCAGGTATCGCGAAGCTGCCTGAATGCAATTTTATTGAATTCTACTCATCACTAGCTTTCGTTTGACACCACATATATTGAAATTGGAGAAAGTATGAAAAACGGCCGTTTTTCCAGCAACGCACTCGTTCCAATCCGATTTTCCGAGGAACTCTAGAATATCGTTGGAGTGAATATCTTTAATTTTTTATTTTTTGATGTTCCTGAGTGCAATAACATTGCGGTTTTGATATTCAGGCACTTCCCACTCTCGTTTCCGATGATTTCGCAGCTGTTTGGTTTTGGAATCAAAAGCATCCCAACCACGCGAAAAACTGCAATGACAGGTACCGCGAAGCTGCCTGAATGCAATTTTATTGAATTCTACTCATCACCAGCTTTCGTTTGACACTCCATTTATTGAAATTGTAGAAAGTATGCAAGTTGGCCGTTTTTCCAGCAACGCACTCCTTGCAATCCGATCATTTCCCGAGGGACTCCAGGATATCGTTTTAGTGAAGACTTTTAATATTTTAATAACCCTGAGTACAATAACAGCGCGATTTTGATATTCAGGCTCTTCCGGCTCCCGTTTCCGATGATTTTACAGCTGCATGGCTTCGGTATCAAAAGTATCCTAACCACGCAAAACACTGCAATTACAGGTACCGCGAAGTTGCCTGAATGCAATTTTATTGAATTCTACTCATCACCAGCTTTCGTTTGACACTCCATTTATTGAAATGGTAGAAAGTATGCAAGTCGGCCGTTATTCCAGCAATGCACTCCTCGCAATCCGATCGTTTTGCGAGGAACTCCAGAATATCGTTGTAGTGAAGATCTTTAATTTGTTAGTTTCTGAGTAAAATAACAGCGCGATTTTGATATTCAAGCACTTCCGACTCCCGTTTCCGATGGATTTACAGCTGTATGGTTTCGGAATCAAAAGTATCCCAACCACGCCAAAAATTGCAATTGCAGGTATCGCGAAGCTGCCTGAATGCAATTTTATTGAATTCTACTCATCACTAGCTTTCGTTTGACACCCCATATATTGAAATTGGACAAAGTATGAAAACCCGCCGCTTTTCCAGCAACGCACTCCTTGGGTTCCGATCGTTTTCCGAGGAACTCCAGAATATCGTTGTAGTGTAGATCTTTAGTTTTTTTACGTTCCTGAGTACGGTAACAGCGCGATTTTGGTATTCAGACACTTCCGACCCCCGTTTCCGATGATTTTACGTCCGTATGGTTTCGGAATCAAAAGTATCCCAACCACGCCAAAAACTGCAATTGCAGGTATCGCGAAGCTGCCTGATTGCAATTTTATTGAATTCTACCCATCACTAGCTTTCGTTTGACATCACATACGAGTATATTGATATTGAAGAAAATATGAAAGACGGCCGTTTTTCCAGCAACGCACTCCTTACAATCCGATCGATTTCCGAGGAACTCCATGATATCGTTGTAGTGAGGATCTTTAATTTTTTATATTCCTGAGTACAATAACAGCGCGATTTTGATACTCAGGCACCTCTGACTTCCGTTTCCGATGATGTTACCGTTGTATGGTTTCGGAATCAAAAGTATCCCAACCACGCAAAAAACTGCAATTGCAGGCATTGCGAAGCTGCCTGAATGCAATTTTTTTGAGCTCTGCTCGACACCAGATTTCGTTTGACACCCCATATATTGAAATTGGAGAAAGTATGAAGAATGGCCGTTTATCCAGCAACGCACTCCTTGCAATCTGATCGCTTCCCGAGGAACTCCAGAATATTGTTGTAGTGAAGACCTTTAATTTTTTTATGATCCTGAGTACAATGACAGCGTGATTTCGATATTCAGCCACTTCCAACTCGCGTTTCCGATGATTTTATAGCTGTTTGGTTTCGGATTCAAAAGTATCCCAACCACGCAAAAAACTGCATTGCAGGCATCGCAAAGCTGCCTGAATGCAGTTTTATTGAGCTCTGTTCGATACTAGATTTCGTTTGACACCCCATATATTGAAATTGGAGAAAGTATATAGAACGGCGGTTTTTCCAGCAACGCACTCCTTGCGATCCGATCGTTTTCCGGGGAACACCAGAATATTGCTGTAGTGAGGAACTTTAATTTTTTCATATTCCTGAGTACAACAACAGCGCGATTTTTATACTCAGGCTCTTCCGATTCCCGTTTCCGATGATTTTACAGCTGTATGGCTTCGGAATCAAAAGTATCCCAACCACGCAAAAAACTGCAATTGCAGGTACCGCGAAGCTGCCTGAATGCAATGTCATTGGATTCTACTCATCACTAGCTTTCGTTTACACGTCATACTGTAAATAGAGAAAGTATGAAAAACGGCCGTTTTTCCAGCAACCCACTCCTTGCAATCCGATCGTTTTCCGGGGAACTCCAGAATATTGTTGAAGTCAAGATCTTTAATTTTTTAATGTTCCTGAGTACAATAAGAGCGCGATTTTGATATTTGGGCACTTCCCAACCCCGTTTCCGATGATTTTACAGCTGTATGGTTTCGGAATCAAAAGTATCCCAACCACGCCAAAAATTGCAATTGCAGGTATCGCGAAGCTGCCTGAATCCAATTTTATTGAATTCTACTCATCACTAGCTTTCGTTTGACACCCCATATATTGAAATTGGACAAAGTATCAAAAACGCCCGTTCTTCCAGGAACGCACTCCTTGCAATCCGATCGTTTTCCGAGGAGCCCCAGAATATCGTTGCAGTGAAGATCTTTAATTTTTTCATGTTCCTGACTACAATAACAGCGGTATTTTGATATTCAGGCAGTTCCGACTCCCGTTTCCGATGATTTTACAGCTGTATGGTTTCGCAATCAAAAGTATCCCAACCACGCAAAAAACTGCAATTGCAGGTATCGCGAAGCTGCCTGAATGCAACTTTATTGAATTCTACTCATCACTGGCTTTCGTTAGACACCCCATATATTGAAATTGCAGAAAGTATGAAAAACGGCCGTTTTTCCAGCAACGCACTCCTTGCAATCCGATCGTTTTCCGAGGAACTCCAGAATATCGTTGCAGTGAAGATCTTTAATTTTTTTACATTCCTGAGTACAATAACAGCGCGATTTTGATATTCAGGGACTTCCGACACCCGTTTCCGATGATTTTACAGCTGTATGGTTTCGGAATCAGAAGTATCCCAACCACGGAAAAAACTACAATTGCAGGTATCACGAAGCTGCCTGAATGCTGTTTTATTGAGTTTTACCCATCACTAGCTTTCGTTTGACACCCCAAATATTGAAATTGGAGAAAGTATGAAAAACTGCCGTTTTTCCAGCAACGCATTGCTTCCACTCCGATCGTTTTCCGAGGAACTCCAGGATATCGTTAGTGTGAATATCTTTAATTTTTTTATAATCCTGAGAACAAAAGCAGCGCGATTTAGATACTCAGGCACTTCCGACTCCCGTTTCCGATGATTTTACAGCTGTATGGTTTCGGAATCAAAAGTATCGCAACCACGCAAAAAACTGCAATTGCAAGTATCGCGAAGCTGCCTGAATGCACTTTTATTGAATTCTACTCATCATTAGCTTTCATTTGACTCCCCATATATTGAAATTGTAGAAAGTATGAATATGATCGTTTTTCCAGCAACGCATTCCTTGCAATCCGATCGTTTCCCGGAGAACCCCGATCGTTTTCCGAGGAACTCCAGAATATCGTTGTAGTGAAGATCTTTAGTTATTGTATGTTCGTGAGTACAATCGCAGCGCGATTTTGAAATTCAGGCACTTCCGACTCCCGTTTCCGATGTTTTCACAGCTGTATGGTTTCAGAATCAACTGTAATTGCAGGTACGCGAAGCTGCCTGAATGCAATTTTAGTGAATTCTACTCGTCACAACATTTCGTTTGATACCCCATATATTGAAATTGGAGAAAGTATGAAAAACGGCCGTTTTTCAAACAACGCACTCCTTGCAATCCGAACGTTTTCCGAGGCACTCCAGAATATCGTTGCAGTGAAGATCTTTAATTTTTTTATATTCTTGAGTACAAAAACAGCGTGATTTTGATACTCAGGCACTTCCGACTCCCGTTTCCGATGATTTTACAGCTGTATGGTATCGGAATCAAAAGTTTCCTAATCGCGCAAAAAACTGCAATAGCGGGTATTGCGAAGCTGCCTGAATGCTATTTAATTGAATTCCGCTCATCACTACTTTTCGTTTGACACCACATATATTGAAATTGGAGAAAGTTTGAAAAACTGCTGTTTTTCCAGCAACGCACTCCTGGCAATCCGATCGTTTTCCGAGGAACTCCTGAATATCGTTGTAGTGAAGAACTTTAATGTTTCTATGTTCCTGAGTACAAAAACAGCGCGATTTTGATACTCAGGCACTTCCGATTCCCGTTTCCGATCATTTTACAACTGTATGGTTTCGGAATCAAAATTATCCCAACCACGCAAAAAACTATAATTGCAGGTATCGCGAAGCTGCCTGAATGCAATATTTTTGAATTTTACTCATCCATAGCTTTCGTTTGACACCCCATATATTGAAATTGGAGAAAGTATGAAAAACTACCGTTTTTCCAGCAACACATGCCTTGCAATCCGATTGCTTCCCGGAGAACTTCGATCGTTTTCCGAGGAACTACAGAATACCGTTGTACTGGAGAACTTTAATTTTTTTATGTTCCTGAGTACAATCGCAGGATAGGAGTTCCCTATATTACAAATGCGGTGAAATAGGACAAAAGAAAGGAGTGTGCGAGAGAGGCACACTGTGTTCTTTGCAAGGATGCTGATCCAAAACCTTATTTTGGACACGTCTTGGGATCAGGAAAATGCCGGGTGTTCCAGGAAGCCCTAGCCAAGGCCAAATCAGAGCTTCGATGACCCGCATCCTGCAACTAAAACTACACCGCAGTTCAACCGCCCAAAATCTGCTTGAGCAGTTTGCGAGGGACAGGAAAGCCGACTTCTTGCTGCTGAGTGAGCAACACCATAATAAAAGTCCTGCATTATGGTACTCTGATGAAACTGGTACTGCCGCTATCTAGGTTCGGAACAGTGACTTTCAAGCGGAGAGTTGTGGATGGGGGGATGGTTTCGTGTGGGTTCGGTGCTCAGGGATCACCTTCTTTAGTGTGTGCCTAACGCCTAACGAGCCGATATCATCTTTCCAAGCCAAGCTTAATGCTCTGGAGGGCGCTGTATCGAACGCAGAGGGTAAAGTGCTCGTTGGGGGCGACTTGAATGCTAAGGCAATCGAATGGGGCATGCCTCAGACGGATCCGCGGGGAAAACGAATCCTGGAAATGGCGGCCAGGACGGCCCTCGTCGTACTAAACTCCGGAAATATGCCGACTTTCCACGGTATTGGCTGTGAGGGAGCCATACCGGACGTGACATTCGCCTCGGAGTCCTTAGTACGGAGGATACACAACTGGAAAGTATTAGAGGACTACTCAGCCAGTGATCACCAGTGCATTCTGCGTGAGATAAGTGATGCTATCCCCCGACGTCCGTGCTGTCGGCCTTCTACAACTGGATGGAACATTGAAAGAATGGACGTCGAGAGGTTCGTCAAGGTTCTCATAGCAGGTGAGCCGCTGCAGGGAGCTCTGGAGGGGACGGAAGAACTGGCAGCTGAAGACGTGGTGAACTCTACTGTGAGCATAATCACGACTGCTTGCTGCGGTTCTATGCCCCGTCGAAGACCCCGGCACGGCAAGCCCCCAGTGTACTGGTGGTCTACTAAAACCGCTGAGAAGCGGAGGGAGTGTCACAAGCTTCGACGTGAGGCTCAAAGGGTGCGGAACCGTGACGAGGCATGCAACCAGGTCTGATCAACAGTAGCAAGGCTCGCTGCTCGCAAGACCTAGTGGACGATGTGAACAAGGATCCGTGGGGCCTTGGCTACAAGCTGGTCATGGGGAAACTTGGTGCCCTACGGGAGCCTTGTGTACATGACGCGGAAACGATGGACGCGATAGTGCAGGGACTCTTCCCCGCCCATCCCGTCCGTGTTGACGCTGGCCATGGTGAAACAGCAGTAGAGTGCCCACTCTTCACACAGCTGGAACTGGAGGAGGCAGTCCTCTCCTAGAAAGCGAGGAAGGCTCCAGGTCCAGATGGTGTTCTTGCTGAGGTGTTGCGGCTCGTCTATCACCATTGTCCTGACTTGCTGCTCAGCACATTCAACGCCTGCCTACGGGACGGGGTTTTCCCGGTACGATGGAAGGTGGCGAGGCTCGTGCTGATCAGCAAGGGGAAGGGAAATCCCCAATCGCCGTCTGCATACCGCCCGTTATGCATGCTAGACACGGCTGGGAAAGTGCTAGAGAAACTCATCAAGGGAAGACTCACTGACGCGATTCGTGCTGCTGGGGACCTATCTCCTCGGCAGTACGGCTTTAGAGCAGGACGTTCTACCATTGATGCGATTGCAGTGGTGGTGAACGCGGTCCAAAAGGCAGAGGCATATAGTTGCACCAAGCGACGGATCGTCCTGTTGGTGACACTCGACGTCAGGAATGCCTTCAACTTCGCTAGATGGGTGGATATTCTGGACACGCTGGAAAACTCTTTGCAAGTTCCAGAATATCTAATGCGGCTTTTCAGGAACTACCTAAAGGACCGAAGCCTGCTCTACGACACGACACAGGGCCAACGAAGGAAGGAAATTACATCGGGTGTTGCCCAGGGATCTATCCATGGACGACGGGCTACTGAGACTTGAGATGCCAGATGAGTCGCGCTTGGTCGGCTATGTGGATGATGTTGCGGCTCTGGTCGCCAGACGCACCGTTGAACAAGCGCAACTTAGGCTAGGTATGCTAATGCGCCGAGTGAGGGACTGGATGACTGCTCGCGGGCTCAGTTTAGCACTGGAGAAAACCGAAGTGGTCATCTTGACAAAAAAGAGAATCCCTAGAGTAAGGATGATCAGTATTGGAGATATACAAATCGAATCGAAGCCAGCGGTGAAGTACCTGGGGCTACTGATCGACTCGAAGATGAGTTTCTCTGAGCAAATCAGGGCAACGGCTGAGAAGGCTGCTTCGGGAATATCGGCCCTGAGTCGACTTATGGCCAACGTAGGGGGACCCAGCCCATCAAGAAGACGCCTCTTGATGAGTGCTGTAGGGTCAGTGCTACTGTACGGAGCAGAGGTATGGGGTGACGCTCTCAGCAAGGAGGTATACCGAAAACGATTGGCACAGGTACAGAGAAGAGGAGCACTGAGAATTGCATCTTCATATCCAACAGTCTCCGACTCGGCGGTGAGAATGATTGCAGGCGTGATACCTGTCACCCTCCTTGCTAGAGAGCGTCGCGCTATTTACCTGCGCCAAAACGAGGATGCAAGGGAGATGGTTGTCCGCGAGGAGAGAAAACGCTCGCTCAACGATTGGCAGCAGTCTTGGGGGAATTGCACGAAGGGAAGGTGGACTGCGCGCCTCATCCCGGATGTGAGACCACGGCTAAATCGAAGGCGTGGTGAGTCTGACTTCTATCTGACCCAGCTTTTAAGCGGGCACGGGTGTTTTCAGTCTTACCTGCACAAGATTGGTAAGTCACGGTCTCCCGATTGCCGGTTTTGCCCAGGAGAGGAGGACAATGCCTGTCACACATTTTTTGCGTGTACAAAATGGGTCAGGCTGCGAAGGGAACTCTACAGGGAGACGGGAGAGCTCACCCCGGATAGTATAGTTGCGGTGATGCTCCAATCGGTTGACAAATGAAACCAGGTGGCACATTATGCTCGGGTAGTCCTAAAATATAAAAGGGACTCACAGCACCCGGAGGTGCTGGGGCTGGGGGATCGCTCTTCTGGCATTTCCTCCTCCCCTCTCCCCTCCCGCTAGGAAAGGGACTCCCCAGCTTGAAGGCGCCCCACGGCGTAACAAAACGAGACCTGGTTCGAAGTAATGTGTCAAACGGTTCCTGGCTAGGTTCTCAGATTGACAGGGGAGGTGTTAAGTGGGTAGCCCAAGGGTATCCTCTATGGGAGTCCCACAGTGCGAGACTCGGCGGGCGTTAATGCCTTCACCTCCCTACCACAACAAAAAAATAAACAAAAAAAAACTGCCTTAATGCAATTTTATTGAATTCTTCTCATCACTAGCTTTCGTTTGACACCCCATATATTGAAATTGGAGAAAGTATGAAAAACGGCTGTTTATCCAGCAACGCAATCATTGCAGTCCAATCGTTTTCCGAGGAACTGCAGAATATGGCTGTCGTGAAGATCTTTAATTTTTTCATGTTCGTGAAGACAATAACAGCGCGATATTGAAACTCAAGCACTTTCGACTCCCGTTTCCAATGATTTTACAGCTGTATGGTTTCGGAATCAAAAGTATCCCAACCACGCAAAAAACTGCAATTGCAGGTATCGCGAAGCTGCCTGAATGCACTTTAATTGAATTCTACTCATCACTGGCTATCGTTTGACACCCCATATATTGAAATTGGAGAAAGTATGAAAAACGGACATTTTTCCAGTAACTTAGTCCTTGCGATCTGATTGCTTTCCGAGGAACTCCAGAATATCGTTGTAATGAAGATCTTTAACATTTTAATGTTCCTGAGTACAATAACAGCGCAAATTTGTTATTCAGGCACTACCGACTCCCATCCCCGATGATTTTAAAGCTGCATGGTTTCTGACTGCACTTTTATTGAATTCTTTTCATCACTGGCTTTCGTTTGACACCCCATATATTGAAATTGGAGAAAGTATGAAAACCGGCCATTTTTCCAGCAACGCACTCCTTGCAATCCGATCGTTTTCTGAGGAATTCCAGAATATCGTTCTAGTGAAGATATTTAATATTTTAATGTTCCTGACTACAATAACGGCGTGATTTTGATATTCAGGCACTTCCGACCCGCGTTTCCGATGATTTTAAAGCTGCATGGTTTCGGAATCAAAAGTATCCCCACCACGCAAAAAACTGCAATTGCAGGTATCGTGAAGCTGCCTGAACGCACTTTTCATTGAATTCTACTTATCATTGGCTTTCGTTTGACACCCAATATATTGAAATTGGGGAAAGTATGAAAATCGGTCGTTTTCCCAGCAACACACTCCTTGCAATCCGATCGTTTTCCGAGGAACTCCAGAATATCGTTGTAGTGAAGTCCTTAAATTTTTCTTCATGTTCCTGAGTACAATAGCAGCGCGATTTTGTTTTCAGGCACTTGCGACTCCCGTTTCCGATGATTTTACAGCTGGATGGTTTCGGAATCAAAAGTATCCCAACCACGCGAAAAATTGCAATTGCAGGTATGGCGAACCTGCCTGAATGCACTTTTATTGAATTCTACTCATCACTGGCTTTCGTTTGACACCCCATATATTGAAACTGGATAAAGTATGAAAAACTGCCGTTTTTCCAGCAACTTAGTCGTTGCAATCCGATCGCTTTCCGAGGAACTCCAGAATATCGGTGCAGTGACAATCTGTAATATTTTTATGTTTCTGAGTACAATAACAGTGCGACTTTGTTATTCAGGCACTTCCGACTCCCGTTTCCGATGATTTTAAAGCTGCATGGTTTCTGACTGCACTTTTATTGAATTCTTTTCATCACTGGCTGTCGTTTGACACCCCATATGTTGAAATTGGAGAAAGTATGAAGATCGGCCGTTTTTCCAGCAACGCACTCCTTGCAATCCGATCATATACCGAGGAACTCCAGAATATCGTTGTTGTGGAGATCTTTAATATTTTTATGTTCCTGAGTACAATAACAGCGCGATTTTGGTATTCAGGCACTTTCGACTCCCGTTTCCGATGATTTGACAGCTGTATGGGTTGGGAATCAAAAGTATCCCAACCACGCAAAAAACTGCAATTGCAGGCATCGCGAAGCTGCCTGAATGCACTTTTATTGAATTCTACTCATCACTGGCTTTCGTTTGACACCCCATATTTTGAAATTGGAGAAAGTATGAAAAGCGGGCAGTTTTCCAAGAACGCACTCCTTGCAATCCGGACGTTTTCCGAGGAACTCCAGAATATCGTTGTAGTGAAGATCTTTTTTTGGTTATCGATTTATCGATAGTGTCCTCAGACCGCGGAACCAAACGAGTCCCCAGGGTTGCGGATAGGAGCTGACCTTTCTCGAAAGGTTCGCTGTGAATAACCAATAAGCAGCCGCGGACAGTGGTCGGCAGTGAAGGGAGAGTCTCAGGACAAATACCTGAGTGTCAATGATCTTCACTGTGACATGACAAAATATATGGCATCATCAATTATCCATATATCCTGGCAGTAGGTAAAATGCTATGGGAACGGAAACCCAGACAGAAAACCAAACCATGCAGGTTCACAAGGGGAACCAAATTACGGTGCAGGGGGTCAGATCCCCAGTACCGGCGGCAGAGGGTAGTGAGCGAGCAGGCTCCCGGCCGTCGTCATCCAGCGACTGCAATGTTATAGAAGTGGTGAACTTGGCTTCTGTAACAGATATAACTACAAGCAAACAGGACGCTAGCACGGAGAACCCTCTCAGGCAAAAACCGCTGTTGGCAAGAACACCGATAAAACAAGTCATCGATTGCGGGGGGAGGCTGCGAACCCCAGAAACACTGTCAAAGTCAACATCACAGGTTAAATCATCGGAGACAGACGACAGACGGACTAACGAACGAAAGAAGGCAGAGTGCGTTGTGCAACCTGGCATCATTGAGGCCTTTGGGCGCAGTAGAAGGACTAGGCGCACCCCATAGCGTCCAGTGCAAGACGTACACAATCCGGATCAAGCTGCGACACCAACAGAGGCCAGTTTAAGACTGGGGGAGGGAGAAGTTTTGCCGTTGGCCAACGCCACTTCAAACGTCACCCAAGCGATAGAAGCAAAAAGGCTAGGAAACAGGGGCCTCTCCCAAGAGGTGGCGCCAAATAACACAATCGCCCTTGACTGCGCCAAAGAGGAGCGGCTTACTCGAAAAGCGGGGACTATCTTCAAACAACTGAGGGCTGCCTACGAAGTGCAGAAAAACATAGGCAAGAGTGTCAGGAATGGCATTCTTGAACTGGAAGAGCTTTTCGGCCGCATAATGCACTACAGGCGGAGGTGGCTTGCAACCGAAAAGCACCAAAAAGACACGCTCTCCCTCGAGGCATCAGTGGGTCCTAGCAGCAGCAAAAGAATGGCCGGTAGCCGAATTGAAGGCGACCATGAGAAAAGGAGGAAGGGTGAGACCAAAGAAGAAGTTGTCACTCCCGGCGAGGAGTTTCATGTGGTGCAAAACAAGGCAGCGAAAAAAGCGGCCAAAAAGCTACTCCTAGAAAAAACAGACAAAGAGCTCAACCACGAAAAGAAGAACAAAGAACCCCCGATATACTGCAGAAAACAAAAAGCAAACCGTGGCACAAATCCTTGCGAGAGACACTGCTTATTAAACCCACTAAGGGCCGAACCTACGCAGATATCCTCCGTGAAATTAAAGGAGCGGTCAAGCCAGACGTCACCAAAACTGCTATCAAAGCAGTGCGACCAACCCGGATCGGTGGCTTGCTGGTGGAATTCGGGCCAGAGGCCACAAACAAAGATGCATTCCGTGACGCGGTTCAAAAGGTTCTTGGAGATGAGGCAACCGTTGCCTTGCTCGAACCAATAGCCACCCTGGAAATCAGGGACCTCGACTGCGTCACGGACAAAGCTGAAGTAGATGATGCCATTAGGAGAGAGTTCCCCAGCTTAAATGAAGTCAAGGCAAGATTGACACGTGAAAACACAAGGGGGCAACGCATGGCTATTGTCGAACTAGCTGATAAAGACGCCCAGCAAATCCTGGCGAAGGGCAAAATTAAGATAGGTTGGGTGATCTGCAGGATACGGAGAAGAGCGATCCCTATCCGCTGCTTCAGATGCTTCGAATACGGACACACCGCGGATGGCTGTAGGGGACCCGATAGGAGATCTCTGTGCTACAAATGTGGTGAAACGGGCACAAAAGGAAGGAGTGCACAAACGGGGCAAAATGCATTCTTTGCAAGGATGCTAAGCTAGCACCCGGCGACCTCAAACATGAGCCGGGGACAGGGAGATGCTGGGTTTTCAAGGAGGCCCTAACTAAAGCCAAATCGATACTCAAATGATCCGTATCCTGCAGGTCAATTTGCCCAGGACCTACTTGAGCAGTTTGCGAGGGATAAGAAAGTTGACCTGCTGTTGCTGAGCGAGCAACATCATAACAAGTACTCGCAAGCGTGGTACCCTGGCGAATCTAGTACCTCGGCCATCTGGGTTCGAGACAGCGCCCACCTTCAGGTGCAGGGCCATGGACGCGGGGATGGTTTTGTGTGGGTACGGTGTTCAGGGATAACATATTTCAGTGTTTATCTGACGCCTAACGAGGCAATGCCATCTTTTCGAACCAAATTCGAACACAGAGGGCCACATGCTGGTCGGGGGAGACTTCAACGCTAGAGCCATTGAATGGGGTATGCCACAATCCGACCCAAGGAGAAAGCAAATCTTGAACAAAGAAGCGAGTGTCACAAACTTCGGCGAGAGGCCCAGCGGGCGCGAACACGGGAGGAGGCAGACACTAGGCTAGCAGTATACAGGTCCGGCAGGAAATATCTTCGCAGGCTTATTAACAAGAGCAAGGCCGGATGCTGGCAAGACCTCGTGGACGATGTAAATAGGGATCCGTGGGGCCTACGTTACAAGCTGGTCATGCGAAAACTTGGTGCCTAGGGGAAGCCCTGCTTACATGAAGCAGAGAAGATAGACGAGATAGTACGGGCACTATTTCCCACGCACCCTGTCCGTGTCAATCCAGCTCATGCACAAACACCATTAGAATGCTCACCTTTCACAATTATGGAACTGGAGCAGGCAATTCTATCCATGAAAGCAACGAAGGCACCGGAACCAGATGGTGTTCCTGCTGAGGTTTTGCAGCTTGTCTACAAGCTTTGTCCTGACTTGTTGCTCAGTATGTTCAACGCTTGCCTTTACGAAGGTGTATTTCCGGAACGCTGGAAAGTGGCGAGGCTCGTACTGATCAGCAAGGGGAAGGGAAATTCCGAGTTGGCGTCTGCATACCGCCCGTTATGCATGCTAGACATGGCTGGGAAAGTGCTCGAGAAACTCATCAAGGGAAGACTCACTGACGCGGTCCGTTCTGCCGGGGATCTATCTCCACGGCAGTATGGTTTTAGAGCAGGTCGCTCCACTATTGACTCACTGCCAGTCAAACAAAAAGGTTGTGTTGCTCGTGACGCTTGACGGCAGAAATGCCTTCAATTCCGCTAGATGGGCGGATGTTCTGGAAGCACTGGAAAACTCTTTACAAGTTCCAGAATATCTGATGCAGATTTTGAAGAGCTACCTGACAGACGGGAGCCTGCTCTATGAGACGAAAGAGGGTCGGTGGAGGATGGAAGTTACATCGGGTGTTGCACAAGGCTCCATCCTTGGCCCAGACCTGTGGAACATCACCTATGACGGGCTACTGAGAATCGAGCTGCCGGATGAGTCACGCTTGATCGGCTATGCAGATGATGCTATGCAGATGATGCTATGCAGATGATGTCGCTAGTTGCGGGACGCACTGTTGAACAAGCGCAACTCAGACTGGGTATGCTAATGCGCTGAGTGAGGGACTGGATGACTGCTCGCGGGTTCAGCCTAGCTTTGGAGAAAACCGAAGTAGTCATCTTGACAAAAAAGAGAATCCCTAGAGTAAGGATGATCAACATTGGGGAAGCACTCGTTGAGACTAAACTAGCAGTGAAGTACCTGGGCATTTTGATCGACTCAAAGATGCGTTTCTCCGAGCAAATCAGGGCAATGGCTGACAAAGCTGCAGCGAGTTTTCGGCTCTCAGTTGACTAATGGCCAACATAGGGGGTCCCACCTCATCAAGAAAGAGACTTTTGATGAGTGCAGTACAATCTGTGCTGTTGTACGGATCGGAAATATGGTGTGAGGCTCTTAACAAGGAGCTGTATGGAAAACGGTTGGCACAGGTGCAGCGACGAGGAGCGCTGCGGATTGCATCTGCATATCGGACTGTCTCGGAGTCGGCAGTGCTGGTCATCGCAGGAGTGATACCCATTGCCCTCCTTGCCAAGGAGCGCCGCAGAATCTACCTGCGGAGGGACGAATGCGACAGAGATGCTGTCGCCCACGAAGAATGAGAACGCTCACTCAGTGATTGGCAACAGTCCTGGGTGAGCGATACAAAAGGTAGGTGGACCGCACGCCTTATTGGTGACCTGAGGCCGTGGCTCAATCGAAGGCATGGTGAGACTGACTTCTATCTAACTCAGCTACTGAGCGGACATGCATACTTTCGGTCTTACCTGCACAAGATTGGTAAGTCACGGTCTCCTGACTGCATATTCTGTGCTGGAGAGGTCGATAATGCCTACCACACATTTTTGTATGCAAGAGGTGGGAAAACCAGCGCCGTGACCTCATTAAAGAAATGGGAGATCTCTCTCCGAATGGACTCACTGAAGAGATGCTCACATCCGTTGACAAATGGAACTGTATGGCACATTACGCTCGGGCAGTCCATAAGATAAAAAGGAACATATTTGAGCGCCTGGAGGCATCCAGGGCGGAGGGGTCTCTTTTCAAGGAAATCCCCCTTCCTTCCCCTCCTTCCGCTGGAAAAGGGATCCCCGTAGCCCGGTAGCTCCTAAGCGCGTAGAGAAATGAGGCTTAGCCCGAACTAATGTGTCAAACGGTTCCAGGCTAGGTTCTCAGATTGACAGGGGAGGTATTTAGTGGGTAGTCCAAGAGTATCCTCCATGGGAGTCCCACACTGCCAGACTCGGCGGGCCTAAATGCCTTCACTTCCCTACCACAAAAAAAAGTGAAGATCTTTTCTATTTTTATGTTCCTGAGTACAATAACAGCGCGATTTTCTTATTCACGCACTTCCGTCTCCCGTTTCCGATGATTTTAAAGCTGCATGGTTTCTGACTGCACTTTTATTGAATTCTTTTCTGACTGCACTTTTATTGAATTCTTTTCATCTTTCTGTATGGGTCTCCCCATACAGGGGGGGGGGGGGGTAAATAAACATTTTCTCTATTTCTGTAGCCCTCTAGCAGCCAAGTTTCTCAACAGATTCCGATACAACTTGAAATTATAAGTTTTTAAGGCAAGTTAATTTAATTTAATTATGCAAATCGGATGACAAATAAAAAATTCGAAAATTTACAGCTTAATATTTTTAAGCAGCCGTTTTCAATATAAATTCAAAATGACGGCCTCTGCTAGTTCAGAAAAGAATCGAAAATGTATATATTAATGGCAATGCAAGTGCTGATTAAACTTTTGTGGAAATCTTTTGAAATTAACTATTTGAGCTATTTAAGCCGACAAGTTATCACCTTTGTGTGGTAACCACTGTGAAATGTATAATCAGCAAAAATGAGAAGGGCGACACGAGTAAAAATATGTTTATAACAATTTATTACCCGCCAATTTTCAATATGCGATCCATACATGTGCAACTCAATTCAATTAGCAAAATATTTGCGCCTCTATGAAGGTTCTCTAAAAACGAACGGCGGCAGATCCTTTCTGTTAATAAATACCCATGCCGTGCTACACAAATTGCAGTAAGAAGTCCAGCAGTAGGCAAGCCAAATTCTTTTTCGAAACATTACGCTACATTCGTGAAATTTACCTTTCCGGCTGGTGCTGCCAACGGGGATTTTTAAATGTTCCTGATTACAATAACAGCGTGATTTTGATGTTCAGGCACTTCCGACTCCCATTTCCGATGATTTTACAGCTGCATAGTTTCGGAATCAAAAGTACCCCAACCACGCAAAAAACTGCAATTTCAGGTATCGCGAAGCTACCTGACTGCACTTTTATTGAATTCTACTCATCACTGGCTTTCGTTTGACACCCCATATATTGAAATTGGAGAAAGCAAAAAAATCCCCGTTGGCAGCACCAGCCGGAAACGTTAATTTCTCGTATCTAGCTTAACGTTTCGAAAAAGAATTTGGCTTGCCTACTAGCAGACTTCTTACTGCAATTATTGTAGCACTACATGGACATTCATTAATAGAAAGGATCTGCCGCCGTTCGTATTTGGAGACCCTTCATAGAGGCGCAAATATTTTGCTAATTAAATTGAGTTGCACATGTATGGATCACATACTGAAAATCGGCGGGTAATAAATTGTTATAAACATATTTATACTCGTTTTGCCCTTCACACATTTTCTGTTTATACATTTCCCAGTGGTTACCACACAAAGGTGATAACTTGTCAGCTTAAATAGTTCATTTCAAAAGATTTTCATAAAAGTTTAATTAGCGCTTGCATTGCCATTAATATATACATTTTCGATTCTTTTCTGAACCACCAGGGGCCGTCATTTTGAATTTTTATTGGAAACGACTGCTTAAAAGTTTTAAGCTGTAAATTTTCGAATTTTTTATTTGTCATCCGAGTTGCATAATTGAATTAAATTAACTTGCCTTAATAACTTATAATTTCAAGTTTTATCGGAATCTGTTGAGAAACTTGGCTGCTAGAGGGCTACAGAAACATAAAAAAATGTTTATGTCACCCCCCTGTATGGGGAGACCCCCTTAGTACTTTAAAATATTTTCTTGCACTGCAAATTTCGAGAGGCACCACATTTGACATACGTAGAAAATTTCCTCATTCTAGCTTATGTGGTTTGCGAGAAAACTTGTGACGCACGAACAAACGGACAGACAGACAAGTAGCGATTTTATAATTTTTTTAGGGTATTGTTGAAAATATTTTACAATATTTAAAAACAAGTTTGATTTATAAATACGTTCAAGATAAGTCATTTAAAACGTTTCCATGAAAAAAATTCATTATTTCAGTTGCTACTAAAATAGCGACTATTTTAAATCCTTGTGGGCTAGGACCTCATCAATCAATGTGCCAAATCTCGTTCAAATCGGAGTTTCACTCTAGACAGGGCAAAATAATTCAATTTTTAGTGAAAATGGCAGCTAAAAGTATTGTGTTTTAAATTTTCGACTTTTTATTTTTCATTCAATTTGAAAAATTTTCTGCATAATAGAAAAACTTAGTACAGGAATCCATAATCTCAAGCTACATCAAAATCCGCCGGAAAATGTGACCGCTAAGGCGCCCCGAAAACCTAAAAAAACGCATATTTAAACCGCCCGATTTTGAAATTTGCACATGCATGATCACCAAAATATCAAAAACTGTAGATCTAAGTAATGCCTATTTTGAAACTAAGTTTCATAGATGTCAGATTAAAATTGCAACTTTTAAAAGCCTTTGCAGTTTTGAGTTCAACTGGCCGCCATTTTGTTATTTGTGACCTGACCTCCAGTTTTTCACGTAATTCTTTAAATCTAATAATTTCCAGCCAACTGCCGAATTTCATGAACGTCTCTTGAAAGCTTTGACCAGATGCATCAGCAAACCTTTATAACAAATTTCATCCAAATCAGAGCTTTACTTTGGTGAGAACAGGAATCACGATTTTTCGTCTTAAATACTTCCGACTCCCGTTTCCGATGATTTTACAATTGCATGGCTAAGGAATCAAAAGTGTACCTACCACGCAAAAAACAGCAATTGCAGGTATTGCGAAGCTGCCTGAATGCAATTTTATTGAATTCTACTCATCACTGGCTTTTGTTTGACACCCCATATATTGAAATTGGAGAAAGTATGAAAAACGGCCATTTTTCCAGCAACGCACACCTTGCAATCCGATCGTTTTTCAAGGAACTCCAGAATATCTCTTAAGTGAAGATCTTTAATTTGTTATGTCCCTGAGTACAATAACAGCGCGATTTTGATATTCAGGCACTTCCGACTCCCGTTTCCGATGATTTTACAGCTGTATGGTTTCGGAATCAAAAGTATCCCAGCCACGCAAAAAACTGCAATTGCAGGTATCGCGAAGCTGCCTGAGTGCAATTTTATTCAATTCTACTCATCACTGGCTTGCGTTTGATACCCAATATATTGTAATTGGAGAAAGCATGAAAACCGGCCATTTTTCCCGCAACGCACTCCTTGCAACCCGATCGTTTTCGGAGGAACTCCAGAATATCGTTGTAGTGAAGATATTGAATTTTTTTATGTTCTTGAGTACTAGATCAGTGCGATTTTTATATTCAGGCACTGCCGACCCCCGTTTCAGATGCTCTTACAGCTGCATAGTTTCGGAATCAAGAGTATCCCAACCACGCAAAAAACTGCAATTGCAGGTATCGTGAAGCTGTCTGAATGCAGTTTTATCGAATTCTACTCATCACTGGCTTTCGTTTGACACCCCATATATTGAAATTGGAGAAAGTATGGACAACGGCCATTTTTCCAGCAACGCACTCCTTGCAATCTGATCGCTTTCCGATGAACTCCAGAATATTGTTCTAGTGAAGATCTTTAACCTTTTTATATTCCTGAGTACAATAACAGCGCGATTTTGTTATTCAGGCACTTCCAACTCCCGTTCCTGATGATTTTACAGCTGTATGGTTTCGGAATCAAAAATATCCCAACCACGCAAAAAACTGCAATTGCAGGTATCGCGAAGCGGCTTAAATGCACTTTTATTGAATTCTACTCATCACTGGCTTTCGTTTGACACCCCATATATTGAAATTGGAGAAAGTATGAAAAACGGCCATTTTTCCAACAACGCGCTTCTTGCAATTCGATCGTTTTCCGAGGAACTCCAGAATATTGTTGTAGGAAAGATCTTTAATTTTTCTATGTTCCTGAGTACAATAACAGTGCGATTTCGATTATGATAAATGCACTTTTATTGAATTCTACTCATCACTGGCTTTCGTTTGACACCCCATATATTGAAATTGGAGAAAGTATGAAAAACTGCCATTTTCCCAGCAATGCCCTCCTTGCAATCCGATCGTTTTCTGAGGAACTCCAGAATATCATTGTAGTGAATACCTTTAATTTTTTTATGTTCCTGAGTACAATAACAAAGCAATTTTCATATTCAGGCACTTCCGACTCCCGTTTCCAATGATTTTACAGCTGTATGATTTCGGAATCAAAAGTCCCCCAACCATGCAATAAACTGTAACTGCAGGTGTCGCGAAGCTGCCTGAATTCACTTTTATTGAATTCTACTCATCACTAGCTTTCGTTTGACACCCCATATATAGAAATTCCAGAAAGTATGAAAAACGGCCATTTTTCCAGCAACGCACTCCTTTTAATCCGATCGTTTCCCGAGGAACTCCAGAATATCGTTTTAGTGAAGATCTTTAGTTACAGCGCTATTTTGATATTCAGGCACTTCCCACTCCGGTTTCCGATGACTCTACACCTGTAGGGTTTCGTAATCAAAAGGATCCCAACACCGCAAGGACTGCCATTGCAGGAATCGCGAAGCTGCCTGAGTGCAATTTTATTCAGTTCTACTCATCACTGGCTTGCGTTCAATACCCAATATATTGTAATTGGAGAAAGCATGAAAACCGGCCATTTTTCCCGCAACGCACCCCTTGCAATCCGATCGGTTTCCGAGGAGCTCCAGAATATATTTGTAGTGTAGATCTTTTAGATATTTATGTTCATGAATACAATAAAAGCCCGATTTTGATATTCAGGCACTTTCGACTCCCGTTTTCGATAATTTCACATATGCATTTTTCGTAATCAAAAGTGTCCCAACCCCGCAAAAGTGCAACTTCAGGTATCGCGAAGCCGCCTGAATGCACTTTTATTGAATTCTACTCATCACTGGCTTTCGTTAGACACCCCATATATTGAAATTGGAGACAGTATGAAGAACGGCAATTTTTCCAGCAAAGCACTCCTTGCAATCCGATCGTTTTCCGAGGAACTCCAGAATATCGTTGTAGTGAAGATCTTTAATTTTTTCATGCTCCTGAGTAGAATATCAGCGCGATTTTGATATTCAGGCACTTCCAACTCCCGTTTCCGATGATTTTGCACCTGTAGGGTTTCGTAATCAAAAGTATCCCAACCACGCAAAGACTGCGATTGCAGGAATCGCGAAGCTGCCTGAATGCACTTTTATTGAAGTCTACTCATCACTGGCTTACGTGAGACACCCCATATATTGAAATCGGAAAAAGTATAATAAACGGCCATTTTTCCAGCAACGCGCTCCTTCCAATTCGATCGTTTTCCGAGGAGCACCAGAATATCGTTGTAATGAAGATCTTTAATTTTTTTATGTTCCTGAGTACAATAACACCGCGATTTTGATATTCACGCACCTTTGACTCCCGTTTCCGATGACTTTACAGCTGCATGGATTCGGAATCAAAAGTATCCCCAATACGCAAAAAACTGCAATTGCAGGTATTATTGAATTCTACTCATCACTAGCTTTCGTTTGACACCCCATACATTGACATTGGAGAAAGTATGTAAATCGGCCATTTTTCCAGCAACGCATTCATTGCAATCCGATTTTTCTGCGGAACTTCAGAATATCGTTTTAGTGAAGGTCTTTAGTTTGTTCATGTTACTGAGTACAATAAATGCGCTAGTTTGATATTCAGGCACTTCCTACTCCCGCTTCCGATGTTTCTACACCTGTAGGATTTTGTAAACAAAAGTATCCCAACATCGCAAAGACTGCCATTGCAGGTATCGCGAAGCTGCCTGAATGCACTTTTATTGAATTCCACTCATCGCTGGCATTCGTTTTACACCCGATATATTGAAGTTGGAGAAAGTATGAAGAACGGCCATTTTTCCAGCAACGCACTCCTTGCAATCCGATCGTTTTCCGAGAAAGAGTAACGTTTGAGTGAAGATCTTTACTTTTTTTATGTTCCTGAGTACAATAACAGTGCGATTTTGATATTTAGGCACTTCCGACTCCCGTTATATTGACATTGGAGAAAGTATGAAAATCGGCCATTTTTCCAGCAACGCATTCATTGCAATTCGATTTTTTAGAGGAACTTCAGAATATCGTTTTAGTGAAGGTCTTTAGTTTGTTCATGTTACTGAGTTCAATAAATGCGCTAGTTTGATATTCAGGCACTTCCTACTCCCGCTTCCGATGTTTCTACACCTGTAGGATTTTGTAATCAAAAGTATTCCAACCACGCAAAAGACTGCAATTGCAGGTATCGCGAAGCTGCCTGAATGCACTTTTATTGAATTCTACTCATTACTGGCTTCCGTTTGACACCCCATATATTGCAATTGGAGAAAGTATGAACAACGGCCATTTTTCCAGCAACGCGCTCCTTGCAATCCGATCGTTTTCCGAGGAACTCCAGAATATCATTGTAGTGAAGATCTTGAATATTTTTATGTTCCTGAGTACAAAAACAGCACTATTTTGTTATTCAGGCACTACCGACTCCCGTTTCCGATGATTTTACAGCTGTATGGTTTTGGAATCAAAAGTGTCCCAACCACCCAAAAACGTTTTATTGCAGGTATCGCGAAGCTGCCTGAATGCACTTTTATTGAATTCTACTCATCACTGGCTTTCGTTTGACTTCCCATATATTGAAATTAGAGAAAGTATGAACAACGGCAATTTTTTCAGCAACGCACTTCTTGCAATCCGATCGTTTTCCGAGGAACTCCAGGATGTCGTTTTAGTGAAGATTTTTAGTTTGTTAATGCTACTGAATACAATAACAGCGCTATTTTGATATTCAGGCACTTCCCACTCCCGTTTCCGATGATTCTACCCCTGTAGGGTTTCGTAATCAAAAGTATCCCAACATCGCAAAGACTGCCATTGCAGGTATCGCGGAGCTGCCTGAATGCACTTTTATTGAATTCTACTCATCACTGGCTTTCGTTTGACACCCCATATATTGAAATCGGAGAAAGTATGAAGAACGGCCATTTTTCCAGCAACGCGCTCCTTGCATTTCGATCGTTTTCCAAGGAGCTCCAGAATATCGTTGTCGTGAAGATCTTTACTTTTTTGTATGTTCCTGAGTACAATAACAGTGCGATTTTGATATTTAGGCACTTCTGACTCCCGTTATCGATGATTTTACAGCTGTGTGGTTTCGGAATCAAAAGTATCCCAACCTCGAAAAAAACTGCAATCGCAGGTACCGCGAAGCGGCCTGAATGCACTTTTATTGAATTTAACTCATCACTGGCTTTCGTTTGACACCCCATATATTGAAATTGGAGAAAGTATTTTTCCAGCAACGCACTCCTTGCGATCCGATCGTTTTCCGAGGAACTCCAGAATATCGTTGTAGTGAAGATCTTTAATTTTTTTATGTTCCTGAGTACAATAACAGCGCGATTTTAATATTCAAGCACTTCCGACTCCCGTTTCCGATGCTTTTACAGCTGCATAGTTTCGGAATCAAAAGGATCCCAACCACGCAAAAAACTGCAATTGCAGGGATCGCGAAGCCGCCTGAATGCACTTTTATTGAATTCTACTCATCACTCGTTTTGGTTTGACACCCCATATTGAAATTGGAGAAAGTATGAAAAATGGCCAATTTTCCAGGAACGCACTCCTTGCAATCCGATCGTTTTCCGAGGAACTCCAGAATATCGTTTTAGTGAAGATCTTGAGTTTGTTTATGCTACTGAGTACAATAACAGCGCTACTTTCATATTGGGGTACTTTTCACTCCTGTTTCCGATGATTCTACACCTGTAGGGTTTCGTAATCAAAAGTATCCCAACATCGCAAAGACTGCAATTGCAGGTATCGCGAAGCTGCCTGAATGCACTTTTATTGTACTCTACTGTTTTATTTTTTCTCTAATAAAACTCGAAATTTAACTCCGTTTGACAAAATCTAAAATGTTTTATTATGCGATTCACATTTTAAAATTATCTATTAAAAAAGTTTGAATTTTCAAGTTAATAAATTATAATTTTTTTTTTTTTTACTTTACAATCTCTAAGATTACTTACGTCTAATGCCTGTCTTTCACTGTCGGCGACTCGTTCACGTGTGATAAATTCTCTCCTATCCTCTCCTACATAGTCTTCTTAGTTTGTTACAATTAACAAAGAGAATCTCTCCATGAACTGTCAATCACATACAGGGTGCATAAAAATTTTAAATTATTTTATTTAAAATTTTTAACACTACGAGGCGAGTGAAATTCGCCTATCCAAACATTAGGCTGCAACAAATTCTTTAAAATTGTTTTCAATATTTTGTAATGATTTCATTCATTCTTTTAGGTTTTATGTATTTTTTTCTATTATTCTTATTATGTTTAGCATTATCAATTATGAAAGGAGTGAGTGGAAAGACATAAGCAGCCAAATAGGATATTTGAAGTAACAGATTTTTTTTTTTTTTTTAGATATATGAAGATAAATTTAGTTTTATTACATTTATTGCTGGTCTGGTTCGCTCACTTTGTGGCGCTTTTATAGCTTTATATTTTTTATCAGGTATTTTCTTCTTACCCAAAATTACAACAACCTGCCTTACTTGATCGTTTGAACCTTTTTTAACCTCTTTTATTCTTCCTAACCGCCAGGAGTTAGCTATCTTAGTATCTAACGTTAAAACTAAATTTCCGACTTCCAATGGAGCTGCAGGTTCAATCAATTTATCGCGTTTTAAAATTTTTGACCGATATTCTTTCACCGATTTTTCCCAGATCTGGGCTGTGTACTCCCTCACAAGTTTATAATTGTCCTTTATGGAAATATTGATCGTGGTAACTGGCACCTTCTGTAAGTTATTTCTTCCAATTATGAAGGAATTTGGTGTCAAATATTCATCTTCTTATGATGTTAATTCAAGTGGTCGATTATTAAGTACTCCAATTATTCCATTTATTATACATCGAAGTGTAAAATCATTTAAATTAATCGTGTTGGTTTTTAAATATTTTAAAGTGTTCCTTAGAAGCTCCTTGAAAATGTGATCCTTTAGCTGGCCCGAATATAAATTTTATATGTTGAAGAATTATACCTCGTTTTAACATGGCTCAGTTCCATTCGTTCACTATCTCCTCACTGAGACTCTTTGCGCCGATATGATTTGTTCCTGGATCCATTCTAATTTCCTTTGCTACACCTCGTAAGTTGAAACAATTTTGTAAAGCCATCAGCGTGGCATTTCCGAGCAGCTTCTCTATTATTTCGACATGTAATGCGTGTGTTGTTAGACAAACATATAGTAGCAACCATCTTTCGGCAGTAATATTGCGAGTTAATGATATTGTTATGGGTCCAGCTAAATCAGTCATTTTATATGTAAATGGTGGGACTCTCGCACTCAATCGAGCATTTCGTAAATCATCATCTTGGGTGTTATAG
Source organism: Odontomyia ornata (assembly GCA_963969285.1). NCBI lineage: Eukaryota > Metazoa > Arthropoda > Insecta > Diptera > Stratiomyidae > Odontomyia > Odontomyia ornata. Next base: position 237,658,244 of record OZ017739.1, read on the forward strand.
GCTTGCTATTTTTCATTATACAGTATATGCATCTTTTTCTAATGATTCGCTTCACTTGTGTTTGTAAATGTAATGTAATGGATCTCATAGCTACATAAACATTCTTTTCAATAGCATGCTTGTTGATACTATGATAATGCAATATATACAATTCAGTTATATAATGCCCTTTTGGTAAATATATGGGATAAATTCGGTCAAACTCAAATAAGTTTCGGTTCTTGATTCCAATCTTCACACGAGTTTATAACATTATTTGCGTCTGCAGTCAAATCTAGTTTATAAAGTGTGTGCTTTTTATCTAACATATGACCTTCTATAATGGTTTTGTAATCTTTGCCTAAAGATTCTTTTTGAGCCAATCTAATAAGAGCATTTTCGGCTTCCGTGAATTTATAGTTGACATCATTGATCTTGTTTGATTTCTCTTTCAACATAGCATTTAATTCTCTCTTTTCAATCCTAGAATCTCTGTCTATTTTATTTTCTAATTCCTTAAACCTTTTCATTATAGGTCTTATTCTAAGAACCCTGCGCTTGAATCTGTAAGCGTTTTGTACTGCTCTTATAGCAGCATTCAATGAACTGAAGTTTCTAAACTCATAGGGGGTTTTCTTTTCAATGTGTTCAGTGTGCGATATGTCATGATGAAGATGGTTATTATGTGAGGCTTCGTACCTTTTCAACAGAACGTCTGGCTTAAACCACTTATTTGCGTTATTCATAGCGAAACTAAAATTTTCTTTAGTACCATAATCAGCAGGCATTAATTCAGTTGGTATCCATTTCCAATCGGCCTTATCAGTACCTTTCAAAATCTTATTTAATCTATTTTGCTCATAAATTGTATTTTTTGTTTCATTATTGATTTTGTAATACACACACTTGGAATCAGTATAATAGAAAACTCTATCAAATCTTATTCTATGATTATCTTTAACTGTCTGTGTGATGCTCACTAGTTTGCTTGCAATGTCAAGTTCTAGTTCAGGAATCGTGCGTTCTTTTTTGATTGGCACAGTATATGATTTAGCGTGTAACAAACAGACTCCTACTATGTTATCATTCATCCAAAATTGCGCGTATACACAGCCATAAGTCATATGCTTTCCAGCATCTCCGAAGGCGTGCAGCGTTACTTTATCATATTTGCTGCCGCAATACAGCCTAAGAATTTTTATAAATTTAACTTGATCAATCCTCTTAAGTATTTTTATCCATTCTTTATTCAAATCATCGGGAATCCTGGCATTCCAATCGAATTCGGGGGAGGAGATGTTTCGGTATAATAGCTTTAAATTTACCTTCACGAATTCGATAAGCCCAAGTGGATCGAACAAGCTCATCAGAAAGCATAATATTTGTCTCTTGGTAGGACTCTTGCCACCAGTTATTTCTTCTGTTGACAATTAAGCTTCCTGATATGAGAACGTGACCATATCATTTAAGATGTTTAATCCATATCCTAGGATTCTACAATTTTCTTCAGCCATGATTAATTTTTCTTCATCTAAATTATTTAAGATGAAGTATTTCCTCAGCGTTTCTAGAACCTTTTCACTGTTGGAATTTATCTTCTACAGATGAAATCCGCCATTTCTAAAGGCCTTTTTCATGTTGATTATATATCTTATTGCATCATTTTCGCAAGATACCGAGTCTACAAAGTCATCTAAGCAATTTTCTATGCAGTCAGCTATTTCCGGATCTGAGCTTCTTAAATCTTTAGCAATCTTATTTTTGACAAATTGTGCGATAGTAGGGGAACAAGTCAATCCAAACGGTAATACTAAAGTTTGGAAAAATCTTGATTTCTTTTCGTTTGGAAATCTAAAAACGAAGCAAAAGGCTTTATTGTCTTCCTCTCTTAAAACACATTGGTGAAACATTTCTTGTAAATCGGCGGTTATGAGAATGGGGTTTTCTCGCATTTGAAATAAAATCTTTAGAATGTTATTATATAAATTAGGACTTACCCTTATTGAATCATTTAGAGAATTTCCGCTTACTTTAGATGCTAAGTCCCAAATGAAAAGTAATCTTTTTCCTTTCTGAAAGTTCTCTAACATAATTTTTTCATATCATTTTCTTAACCACTTCTGTGCATTCATTCATAATGCCTTCCTTGCACAATTTATTCTCTAAGATGAAAAATCGTTTTATCGCTAACCTCAATGACTCCTTACTTGGCAATGAAGGATTTGGATTTTTCCACAATACGCCCACCTTATACTTATTTTCTCCATCCATCTTTTTAACAGTGTTTTCTAATTCATGTAATGATTTTTCATCGTCGTATAAGATTCTATCATTACAACCATCAGTTGCATTTTCTAATAACCTTAACGCTGATTTTTCCATCAACTTGTACTCTAATTCTTTTTCTTATTTTAATTCTGTTATCTTATAAGTGTAATTATTGAAATCACTTAGCTGTTGTCGTAATCTATCATTTGCGTATACATTTTTTAATGCTTCATTGTGTTACTGCTAAGTCACCCAAATCTGTTTCAAACCCAATTGGGGCATCCTCTTCTAATGAATGCACTGATCTCATGTTTTTGAAACTGATTGGATTATCTATTCCTATTATTCCTACAATATTCTTGTGTGATTTTAAATTTAAATTCCTTAAAAATGCATATTGTTGTCTGTTATTTTGGGCTGAAAAATACTGATCTCTTATTTTTAAATTCAAAATAGATCGAAAATATAAATCTACATCATCATCATACTTAGTCTTACATCTAAGCTTAACTATTTTGGAATCTTTGTACATACGTCCAATATTGCCAGTCCATGACAGTTTTAAAGGGCATCTTTTTCCTTTTAGATTGAGCTTCTCCACAAGTGTTTCTTCAATTAATGATGTAGTTGAACCCGTATCTAGCAAAAACGTGAAATCTTCTCCCTTGAAATTTAATGTGAGGGTAGCTAAAATGATTTCACTAGTATTAGTATTAATTTTTAAATTGAAATTTTTTACATCTTCGTTCTCCGCTTGGTTGAACATTATGGCATTTTCCAACATCTCTGTTATTTCATTCTCAGCGAGTACGTCATCATCTGCATGGTTAACATTTATTGTGTTTGTCTCATACTTTCTTCCTTTTCGTTTAGGGCAGTAAAGTGAGTAGTGTCGCTGCTCACATCCATTGATATTACATTTTAATTTGTTTGCATTTGGGCAATGATCATGTTCTGTCGTTCCACAGATGATGCATCTTTTATTTTCTTTTGCCATCTCCTTGACTATTTGACCATCCATCCTCCATAAGAAAGAGCAGTTGCCAGCATTGTGTTCTGCATCTTTATGAAACCAACAATATAATCTTTTCTCAATGGTTTTGTCTTCATTTCCAAGGTTGACATGGGTGTGAATGTTGTTTTTATTTTTCGCCATATTTTCTTTAATCTTTTCCTGATTCACTTCTTTCATCTTTGCCAATTGCCAAGCTGTTTCATTTTCCATTATCAACATCTGAAAAACAGTAATCATTGATGGTTCTCGACGCCTGTTCTCCATCACTTTGCTTATTACCTTTTTATATGTGTTGTTAGGCAAATTGCGTGTCAAGCGATTAATTTTGTACATTCCAGTGATCAACCCATACCTTCCAGTAGTTTGAGCCTTTTCAATGAAAATGATTAGTTTGTTTAAATATTCATACAATTTTTGGAAATTATGTTCATTTATTTTAAAAGCATTTGTTAATTCTTCGAATTCGCTCATTAATATTGTCGGGTTATCAATCTTTCTAATACTCGTTCGAAGGTAATCATACGTCACACTTTATTGCCTCTTGGACTCTATTTAAATTTTCTATTGCAGAAAACATATCTTTAGTTTCTAAATAGCTCACATTGAAGGTCTGCCAGGTCTCTTGTGTATCAACGCACTCAGGTAACTTCTTGTAAGTGAACTTATCGAGCATTAGATTGGTAGCTTCCACCGGGTTATTGAAGGCGCTTCGATTAAAAACTGTTGTTCGTCTGTTGGTTCTGCGAGTCACGTTATTGTCATCTGATGTATTGTCTCTGTTCAAAAAGCAAATGTATACTAGTTGCCCTTTAGTCAGACGGCGTTTCGTCTGGCTTCTCAAAAAAGACCTGATGAACAACTGATAACACAATTTTATTATTAAAGTCTTTTATAGTACAATATTTACAAGTATTCAATTTTTAGTATCGCAAAGTCCGTAGCGCGGTCATTGCCTTAGTGCTGAGTCGTTGAGAATTCCTAGAGTTCATTGCAGCTTGTCACATGTTGATGTCGTGGTCAGCAAAAGGTTCATGATCTCCGTGGAAATGAAATTTTCGGAGTAAGCATATTACACGAATTAATATATTTGTAATTGGGGCATTGATCGCGCGCGGAAATAAAAAATGTGCAAATTGCGTATTAAGTCGGCTCAGGTGCAGTCCAGAGTACGTTGAACGTTAATCACGCGTGGAAATTAGATTTTGTTGATGCGCGCAATTCTGTGTGAATTTTCATTGAACATTCTCCCCGTCCTTGAACTGTCCCAGTTCAAATGAAAATGAGTCGTCTTTGATGACCTTGCGCTGCGCAGGAATAGGTTTTATTTCCGTTCGTCTGAATTTCTTCAACGCAGTCCAGATGATCAGAATAATTGTTGCGGTTGTTAGGATGTAGCCGAGTGTATAGTGGTGGATGTGATGATTGTTTATTCTATCAGAAGGTAGTAACTGTGGAGAATGATGCGTTGAGAGTTGCTTTACGATTTCGTTCCAGTCAGCAGCCTTTGTGTTGATAAGGAAGTCGGTGGATGATGATTTTATGAAGTCTGTTTTGTTGAAGGTTATCTGTGTGAAATTGGCTGATGGTGTAAACGTGTAGTTCATAACTGACGTGAATGTGTTTAATCCCCTAATTGTCATGGTATCGTGTCTGATTTCACACTGAGATTCTAGATGTAGAACACCACTTCCTTGTAATGTGTGTGTGGTGACTTCCTGTCCACATATTGTGTCAAATACTCTTGTCACTTGTAGAGCATAGATCCACGTGTTTTGTTGGTGGGCTTGGATCCAAAAGTTCGTGTTGTTGATAGGTAGCCAGATACATTGCCGAGAAGATGGTTCCTCGTGGTTTAAGAGAGTGATTTCGCATTGGTTGATGCTGGATCGCCGATTGTACAATGGATGATGTTGAACACACAGGAATGTGTTGTCCTTGGTGAGTGTACATTTATCCAATTCGTGTTGGTTGATCGGGTAGTGTTGGTTTCTCTGGAGATTTACTAGCAGATATTGTGTAGATGGTTGGATGAGATATGACTCTTGAGCTCGTCTAATGGGAACAGGTATCAGGTTGAACAGTTGAAATTCTTCGGAGTTGATTAGTGGCAACTTCAGCTGAAAAATTACAAAGGATTTGGTCATCTTGGCATGTACCGAAAACGTCTTGTACAATGATAGATCTCCAACTGTTCGACTGATCGGGATATTAAGACTTGGAGGAAGTGCCTTTCGTATGAGCGTTACTTGTTCTTGAAGTTGTCGCGGAGTGAGAAGTAATGGATTGATGATGCCGTGCTGTAGATCAAGCAGTACATCCCATAATGCCTTTTGTGTTTCTTGGTAACAGTGTAGTGCCATCATGGTGCGGAAGCAAAATGTGATGAAAGTTTGTTGCTGAGATACACTGCTTATACCGTCTGACAGTTGTGTTAAGTAATCGTCTATTGCCTTAAATTGTTCCTGGATATGGTACGTCTCTTTCTTAAAAAGGTTTGTGGTTGTCTCGAGAATTGAGGTTTGATTCTCCATGAGTGAGTCTAGATAATGTTCGTTGGCTCGTGATTTTTCAATTTCATCTTCAAGGTATGTTGCGTAGTCTGAATCTAGAATACCGAAAAGTTTATTAGCGACGTTGCCCACGATGTCCAGTGGTGCTCTTCTTCTTCTGGTAGGGTATCTTCTGCCTTCTCCTCCCTTGTGAAGGATTTCGTTTAGCTGCTCAATATGAGATAGTTGGTGTGTGAACTGCTGTAAGGTTTGAGTGCATACTTGACCTTGAATAGTGATTGATGCACACAGCTTTTTCATGTTGAGTATACCCTTGCGAATCTCATCGAATTCTTCCCAGTAATGTTTTAAATCATAGAAGTTAATTACATTCCATTCGTTAGTTACTAGCTTTGCTTGTCCGATTGCTTCGAAGTAAATTCCAGGGTCCTTCGTGAATGGATCAACAGTTATAGGGGGAGATGCGGTGCTAATGGCAGGCAGAACGAGTAGGGTTATTAAGGTTGCTGTTAGCATGGATGTAGGGCGAGAACGCTTTACAGGGACTTCGTTATTTGTTAACTCTGGATGGTTCTTCTTCCGATTTTCACCCCAACTTGAGTTGATCGGAAGGAATCTACCTTGGTTAGGATGCCGTTTTTTGACTTGTTTAGGCTTGGGAGTTTCTGCGGATGCCTTAGTTGTGGCTGACGTGGCTTGGTTGAAATCTTCGCATGCCTTTACAAGAGGGCAGAGTTTGTGTATTGCTCTTTGAAAAATGCCACTTTTAGTTTTGACATCTGCAACTCGGCAACGTCCGTCACTTCCTTCAATTGTTTGCACTATCCGTCCCAGTTGCCACTTTAAGGGAGGGGCATTATCATCCTTGATGAGAACTAGCATGTCTGGTTTGACATTGTCACAACCTAGAGTCCACTTTGCTCTCTGTTGTAGTTCAGAAAGGTATTCGATTGACCATCTGCGCCCAAAATTCGTGTCGGATGTGCTGCACGAGTTTCCACCTGGTGAGTAGGTTTGGATTAGTGTCACATGCACGACTATGTATTGTTGTAGTGAGTGGTTCCCCAATAAGAAAATGTCCCGGTGTTAGTGCTGCCATGTCGTTAGGGTCATCTGATAATGGCTGTATCGGACGTGAGTTGAGCACAGCCTCGGCCTCCGTAGTGACGGTGCATAGCTCCTCGTAAGTTAGAGATGCAGATGAGATAGTCTTTTGTAATAGTTTCTTTGCCGATTTGACTGCCGCCTCCCAAATACCCCCGAAGTGTGGACTGCGCGGTGGTATAAAGTGAAATTGGATCCCTTTCTGAATTGCGGCTGCGTGAATCTTCTCTTGAGAACGCTCATTTTGCAGTAGATTTTCTAGCTCCTCTAATTGGTTACGAGCCCCAACAAAGTTGGTAGCATTGTCGCAGTACACGTTTTGGCAGCAGCCACGTCTACCGATAAACCGCTTCAGAGCAGCAATGAAACCGTCGGTGGATAGGTCTGAAACCACCTCTAAGTGACAAGCCTTTGTTGTGAAACAGCAAAACGCGCAGATGTATGTTTTCGTTGGTTTCTTGCCTCGAATTCTGTAATGGGTGTAGACCGGCCCACAGAAGTCGATGCCGACGTTGACAAATGGACGGGCTGGTTGAACGCGTGTATCAGGAAGGACTCCCATGATTTGTTTGAAGCCTTGTGGGTTTAGTCTGGAAGATTGAACGCATTCATGCACCACTGCGGATGCTAAACGCTTGTCTCGAGGGATCCAGAACTGCTGTCGTGCTGTTGCTCGCAGAGCTTGAGTCGCCATGTGTAAGTTCTTTCGATGAAGATCAGTGAGTAACAGTTTAGTGAATGGATGTGAAGCAGGTGTGGGTTTAGTCTGGAACATTGAACGCATTCATGCACCACTGCAGATGCTAAACGCTTGTCTCGAGGGATCCAGAACTGCTGTCGTGCTGTTGCTCGTAGAGCTTGAGTCGCCATGTGTAAGTTCTTTCGATGAAGATCAGTGAGTAGCAGTTTAGTGAATGGATGTGAAGCAGGTAAAATTGCGGGATGTTTTGCGGCGTTCTGTAATCTCCCTCCGACTCTAAGAATGGAGTCATCATCCAGGAACGGTGTGAGTGTGAGGAGTTTGCTCTTCGAGTCTATTGGTGTTTTTTGTTGTAATCTTTTTATCTCGGTTCCAAATTCCCCGGCCTGCGTGAATTTAATGATAAGTGCGAGAGCTTTTTCTAATTCTGCGACTGTAAGGAATCTTCCTTCCCATGAATCTTTCCTTGCCTTGAAGCATTGAGTTGCCCGCAAAACTGTTGCTACGATTCACTTAAGATGTGTGAAGGAGTTTCGATGATCGATTCTGTCAATAAAATGCTCCTGGATAATGCTGGTTGTGAGAACGGTGTGAATTGTCTTTCGCTCTGGAAGCTCTCCCGGATCTCCGATAACTTCACATGGCCAATGGGTCTCGGGTTTTCGCAGAAATTCAGGTCCGTGGTACCAGAGCGCAGAATTGATGAGTACGCTAGGTCGTGTTCCTCCAGAAACCAAGTCTGCAGGATTGAGTTTAGAACTCATATGCCGCCAGTCAGATATGTTTGTTAGTCCTTGTATTGATGAGACCCTGTTGGCCACAAAGGTGTGAAAGGATGACGGTCTGGATCGGATCCAGGCCAATACGATCTATGAATCTGTCCAGTAATGTGTAGTGTTTATGTCTATGTTGAGGATTTTCTTAACACGATTCGTTAAGTGGGCCATGAGAGTTGCAGCACACAGTTCTAGTCTTGGTAAGCTGATGGTTTTCACTGGGGCAACCCTAGATTTGGAACAGAGAAATATCGTCTTTATGTCTCCCCGGCTGTTTACGCTACGTAGATATATTACTGCACCGTAAGCCCTTTCACTTGCATCAGAAAAGGCATGCAAACTGAGTGTGGCATCTTTCGTTTCCAAGTATCTGGGTATCCGAATTCTGTTCAGGTCTGTAAGCTCCTTGCGAAACTGAAGCCATCGAGTGTGGAGTTCCATTGGTATGGCTTCATCCCAGTCGAGTTTTAGTGACCATAACTCCTGTGAAAAGATCTTGGCCAATGTTATTGCTGGATTCACGAATCCCAATGGATCGAACAACCGTGATACGTCACTCAAAATCGTCCGTTTTGTCACCTTAGTTGGCTCGTTCCAAATGGTAGTTATCCGAAAATGGTCTAGCTTAGGATTCCATGTTAATCCTAATGTTTTCACGGTGTCCTCTGTGTCTCCATCGACCGAGAGCTCTATTTCTCTATCTTTGCTTGGCACTGATGCAAGGAGTTGCTCGTGATTCGCACACCATTTACGCAGATTAAACCCTGCTGACTTCAAAAGCGTTTTCATCTCGTGCTGAATCTTTACGGCTTCTTTGAGGCTGTTGCTTCCAGTCATTAGGTCGTCCACATAGAAGTCTTTGATAGCCCTGGACGCTAGTGGATGTGACTTATTCGATGTATTGGCCAATTCCATCAGGCATCGAGTCGCTAAGTATGGTGCGGCAGTGGTCCCGTACGTCACTGTCTTTAAGCGATAATACCTTAGGTCGTCGGAAGGGTTGTCTCTCCAGACGATGAGCTGTAAATGGCTGTCTTCCGTTGTTACATTCACTTGGCGGTACATTTTCTCAATATTCGCTGAGAAGGCAAATTTGTGTTTCCTGAAACGTAGAAGGATTGAGAATAAGTCATCTTGTATTACCGGGCCTTTCAACATGATATCGTTGGGTGAGATGCCGTTTGATGCCTTTGCTGAAGCGTCGAATACGACTCTTAACTTAGTGGTGCTGCTAGATGGCTTGAGTACACAATGGTGAGGCAAGAAACAGTTAAGCTCTGGTATCGGTGACTTAACTTCTTCCATGTGACCCAAAGCGGCGTATTCCTTGATGAAATTCGTGTACTCCCTTTTGACATCTGGGTGTTTTTGGAACTTCCTTTCGAGAGCAAGCAAGCGTCTAATTGCTATGTCTTTCGATTGGCCAAGCACGGATGGGTTCTGACACAGAGGAAGTTTCACTTCAAAGCGTCCGTCACCGTTTCGTCGAAGATTGATCGCAGGCTCTTCAGTACTAGAGGTCGTTGCCAACGGTGCTTCTTCTATGGCCCAGAATCTTTCCATGTGTTCTTCAAGATTATTGATACCGATTCCACAGAAGTATTCAGATGTATCGCCTGTCGCGACACGGCCAAGCACAATCCATCCAAGCACGGTGTTCTGTAAGGTTGGTAGGTTTCGTCCTAACCTTATCTGTCCAATGGAAAGAAGCTCACAGTAAAACTCTGCTCCCAACAGTAGGTCGATTCGTTTCGGAGTGTTGAACCTTGAATCAGCAAGGTGAATGTTTGATGGAACTGGCCATGAAGAAACATCGATGAATGACGGCGGTTGAGTAGATGCAATCGTTGGTATGACGTATGCCTCCAATCGGGTTGAATATCCAGAGTGTCTTGAGGAAATGGTGATGCTCACTCTCTTCGAGACATGTGTTTCTGTTTTCCCTGTTCCACAGATGTTGATGTTGGAATTTGATCCGGATATTTTCAACCTCTTTAGCATTCGAGCACTAATGAAGTTGAGCTGAGATCCGGAATCTAAAACGGCTGTACAAACTTCGGTTGCACCAGCATAATTAGTGATGTTGACTGATACTGTGCCCAATAAAACGTACTTGCTACCAGATGTCTTCTTGGTAAGGGCTGCTAAAGTGGTGTCGCTAGGAGTAACCGATTGGGAGCTGCTGGTTGTCGTGGCTGATCTCTTTGTCTTGTTAGTTGTCTTCTCATGGTGGAGCAATGTGTTGTGCCTGCCTTGGCACTTAGAGCAGCTTCTTGATGGACAGTTACTTACACCATGGCCTGCCTTGAGACAGTTAATACACAGCTGAAGGCCCTTGATTTTAGTAAGTCGATCGTGTGGGCTTAGGTTAAGTAACTGGTTGCACTTAAAAACCTTGTGATTCCCAGTGCACACCTTGCAGCTTTCGTCCGAGTTAGATGAGACAAGGGATGTTGGTTTCACTCGTGGATGTGAATGTCTCTCCTTGCCTAAAGCCTCCAGCGACTGAAATCTAGTTTCCATGAATGTGAGAAAGGCGTCGATGGTTTGTACTTCACGAGGTCGTTGAAGCGTTTGCTCGTACAGCGTATGTGATGTTCTGTCAAGTTTTTTGAGCAGGAGGTGAAGTATGATGGGGTCCCAGCCTCCTGTTGAAATGCCCAAGGTTGCTAGTCCTAACAAGCACTCTTTGGTTGTGTCGTGGAATCCCTTGATTGATGCAGCGGATTCACTAACAACTGTTGGTTGTGATACCAGCCTGTCGATGAGTGACGACACCAAGATTCGTTGGTTATTGTACCGTGCCTGTAGTGTTTCCAACGCGATGGCATAGTTACCGTCAGAAAGGTGGAGATGACGAATTAGGCGCTCAGCTTCACTGGTCACATTATTTTTCAGGTACCACATTTTCTGGGTATTCCCAAGTGGTTGGTCGTGAATCATCTGTTTGAACAAATCGTGGAACTGTTTCCACTTAAGATAGTCGCCATCAAACGTCGGTAGTGTGATTTTTGGCAAGCTGACCGATGCCTGTGTGGCAGGCGTAACTGTGGCGGGCGTAATTGTGGCTGGAATTCTCGCCAGACATTGGTTGAGGAAGATTATCGCCTCTTGGATCGCATCTTCGGTGTTGAGGTAGTTGCTTGAAGTGTAGCCAAGTGCTGTCACGTTGTCACTCTCACAGATGTCCTGATGCAGTTTTCGGGCTTCGTCCCAGAACCGCTGGAGAGTGACCAACTTAACTTCATAAAATTGTCTAGGTTGGCCGACTTCGATGCTGTCGATTCCCTTGATAAGGTGAGTTATGGATTGCGTGACAACACCATAACGCCTGATGAGTTGTTTGGTGATCTGAAGGTCGGATGCACTGGAGTCCTTCGGCCCCTGCACGTCAGCCTTCAATCCTGATGATGCATCTGGTGCGGACGTTGATGGTGCTTCCAGAGTGCGTTGCATATTCTCCTCTACCTTTGAGTACTCCGCGCTGACCTTGGCGAAATACTGCGCTTGAAAATACGGGTGTTGCGGATAAGTCCCTGCGTGGGGCTGCAACTCCTGGTGGGTTGCGTTGAACCTTGTCTACAACTGTCCCAACTGTGCTAGCTTAGCCCTCAGGTATTCGGGAGTCTTGCGGCTAGACGAACCCTTTCTGTAATTGATGATTATTCGCTAGAATTCGTCTCCCAACTCCTTCTGCTTGGTTGCCAGAAGTGATAAGTGTGATTCCTCCATCCTGATCCTAAAGCTGGAAGTAGATTAAAATTTGAAATATGAGGTTGATCACGTCGGGGTCACCAAATGTTCATCAGGTCTTTTTTGAGAAGCCAGACGAAACGCCGTCTGACTAAAGGGCAACTAGTATACATTTGCTTTTTGAACAGTCTCTGCTATTATTTCGAGAGGATGTTGCTCGTCCTCTGGGTGTAAATAATTTACTGGTTCTAGGAACATTTCTAGTCTTTCCTTCTATTCTTCTGATTTCATGTTCACGGCATTTGCGACAGAATACTCTTCCTTCCAAATCTGTTCTTTTTGATTTGTTGTCCAAGCGATTGCGATGAAAATGACCTTGACAGGTTGAACCTGTCACATACGTCAAGTTACCAATGGCATCTTTACAAATTTTGCATGTTTTTTCATTTAATTCCATCCCAGAGTTTTCTGACGGACAAAGAATCACATCTTTGTTATAGTTTTTATCTTGTTCTATCTTTAACTCATCTCCATCACTATCTTCGTGATGGTTCTTACACTTCCATATATTTTCCATGTTTTTTGCTGACGTTGCTGGCATACAAGTATAATGTGCTATCTTGTTATAATCACTTGTTCCACATACAGCGATACTAGAAGCTGAATGAGGGTCCACCAACACTTCACTGCAAATGTCACATCTCTCACTCATTTTCAATTTGTGTGATTCTTCTATGTACTTCACTTTCGCTCTTGACGACTGTGACCATGTAATTGGGAATCAGAAACTTACAGTTATCGTTATTGTGATATGGTTCACGTTATCCGCGTGGCTTTTCTTTTGCGGATTGATTTTCAATTGATCACCTGAATTTCCCGTCAGATTCCAGTCGTTGCTGACGAACTCAGTTAGACATAATTTTAATGTTTTATTTTTTCTCCAATTAAATTCAAAATTTTACTCCGTTTGACAAACTCTAAAATGTTTTATTTTGAGATTCACCTTTTAAAATTATCTATAATAAAGTTTGAATTTTCAAGTTGATAAATTATAATTTTTTTTTTTTTACTTTACAATCTCTAAGATTACTTACGTCTAATGCCTGTCTTTCACTGTCGGCGACTCGTTCACGTGTGAAAGATTCTCTCCTATCCTCTTCTACATAGTCTTCTTAGTTTGTTACAATTAACAAAGAGAATTTCTCCATGAACTGTCAATCACATACAGGGTGCATAAAAATTTTAAATTATTTTATTTAAAATTTTTAACACTACTCATCACTGGCTTTCGTTTGACACCCCATATATTGAAATCGGAGAAGGTATGAAAAACGGCCATTTTTCCACCAACGCGCTTCCTGCAATTCGATCGTTTTCCGAGGAGCTCCAGAATATCGTTGTGGTGAAGATCTTTTTTTTTATGTTCCTGAGTACAATAACAGCGCGATTTTGATATTCAGGCACTTCCGACTCCCGTTTCCGATGATTTTACAGCTGTATGGTTTCGGAATCAAAAGTATCCCAACCACGCAAAAACCTGCAATTGCAGGTATCGCTAAGAGGCCTGAATTCACTTTTATTGAATTCTACTCATTACTGGCTTTCGTTTGACACCCTATATATTGAAATTGGAGAGAGTATGAAAAACGGCCATTTTTCCAGCAACGCGCTCCTTGCAGTCCGATCGTTTTCCGAGGAACTCCAGAATATCGTTGTAGAGAAGACCTTGAATTTTTTTATGTTCCTGAGTACAATAACAGCGCGATTTTCACCGCAGGGGGAATGCCGGCCAACTAGAGCACTCTTGGAGGCTAGCATTCCTTGGGGAGTTCCGCCCCCACGTACCCAAGGAGTCCGCAGGGGAATGCCGGTCGACAAGACCACTCTTGGCGGCTAGCATTCTTTGGGGAGTTCCGCCCCCACGTATCCGAGGAAATTCCCGCAGCTAGAATGCCGGTCAACAAGAGCACTCTTGGAGGCTAGCATTCTTTGGGGAGCGCCGCCCCCACGGGCCCGAGGATATGGGGGGCGCCGTGAGGTTCCCTCCTGGGATGACAGGTAACGACTCTGATTGTACCTGGACTACGCTTTGGACAACGAACTGGAAATGACGCTTTGGGCTGGCGGACCTGGTTGCTTTGCACAGTAGCGCCGAGATGAAACTCGTGTGTGAATGTCTCTAATTCAACTATCATACCGTCTCCGTCCCGGTAAAACCTTGGCAGGCCTCGGAGTACGTTCGAAGCTCGCACCATTAGGTTGGTGGTGTAGGTTCGGTTGAGACGGACCGCCGATTAACGCTGGTCTGGCTCTGAGCACTTGTCCCCATAAGGGCTTGTGCCAACCCTCGCATGGCCTCCCTGCTCTGCAAAGATAACCATGGGACCAAAAAGGCAACTACACACACGAACGGAGATAGCGGCTCCGAGGGGGGACCCAACAAAACTGGAGAACACAAAATCAAAAGACCACAAAAACCCAGAAAAAGAAACGAAGAATAATAACGATGACGCAACCAGCGGTTGCAGCCACGATGTCAACAGTACATTGCGAGCGATACTAACAACGACAAAAACAATAGCTAACACAAAGACAGTGAAGACGGACGAAAAACGGAGAATACAGACTGAGATTCCTGTGGCGTTCGGGCGCAGCAAAAAAATTATGCGAACGCCAGAGCGTCCTATTAAGGAGAAACGGGAAACTCTGCAGGACACTTCAGGTGTCCGAGTGGTGGGAGATAACATAAAGAACACCAAAAATCCGCTTGTCACTGCTGCGATCGTTACCGAAGCGACCGATGCAAGGGTCACAAATCCCGACATTGCAACGAAAAATCCAGAAGCCAACGAGGAGATTACGGCACTAGAAGCAAAGAGTGACCAGACACCGCGTGAATGCACCGCCAAAGTTGAAAACGTGGCGGAAGTACTGCACTCAGAAACGGAACGCGATAACCTCTCCCAAGGATGGTTGCAAGGTACAATCGCGGCCCAGCGATATGAAGAAGAAAGACTACTCCGAAAAGCGGGAGATATTATGAAAAGAATACAAGCTGCATGCGAATCCACAAAAATCAGCAAAGCAGCAAAGGAAGGGCTCCTTGAACTAGAGGAGCTCCTAGATCGCATAGGGCTCTATCGGAGAAGCTGGTTAAGGGCCAAAGACAAAGAGAAGGCTAAAGAGGCGCTTGGGGTGAAATCTAAAGGCGACACGCAGATAACTCCACCATTAAACGTCAATAAAAGAATGGCGTCTAGCCCAATCGAAGGAGATCCGGATGAAAGAAGGAAGAAAGAGGTACTTGAAGGGCATGGAGCACTAGATCAGGGGTTCAAGACAGTGCTTACAAAAGGAGCGAAGAAAGCTGCAAAGAAACTCCTTCAAAAAAGCCAGAAAGTAAAGTTCGCGTGGACGCCCAATTACAAAAAGGACCTGATGCAAAGCAGGAGCGGCAGAAGCCCCGACAAAGACCTCAGCGGCAGGCTATGCTTTGCCCCAAGATGGCTGATCCTACGCGGAAGTTATGCGGGACATCAGGGGAAACGTAAGGCCCGAGAACACCAATACTACCATTAAAGTAGTTGGCTATCGATCTATCGATAGTGCCCTCAGACCGGGGAACCA
The DNA here is from genome assembly GCA_963969285.1 of Odontomyia ornata. Lineage (NCBI taxonomy): Eukaryota > Metazoa > Arthropoda > Insecta > Diptera > Stratiomyidae > Odontomyia > Odontomyia ornata. The sequence goes on from OZ017739.1 coordinate 237,673,916, forward strand.
AACGCGTCTCCAGGGTTGCAGATAGGGGCAGACTTTTCTCGAAAAGTTCGCTGCGAATAACCAATAAGCAGCCGCGGACAATGGTCGGCAGTGAAGGGAGAGTCTCAGGACAAATACCTGAGTGTCAATGATCTTCACTGTGACATGACGAAATATATGGCGTCATCAATTATCCATATATTCGGGAGTAGGTAAAATGCTATGGGAACGGAAACCCAGACAGAAAACCAAATCATGCAGGTCCACAAGGAGAACCAGATTACGGTGCAGGGGGTCGGATCCCCAGTACCGGCGGCAGAGGGTAGCGAGCGAGCAGGCACCCGGCCGTCGTCATCCAGCGACTGCAATGTTATATAAGTGGTGAACTTGGCTTCTGTAACAGATATAACTACAAGCAAACAGGACGCTGTTGGCAAGAACACCGATTAAACAAGTCACCGATTGCGGGGGGAGGCAGCAAACCCCAGAAACACTGTCAAAGTCAACATCACAGGGTTAAATCATCGGAGACAGACCACAGACGGACTAACGAACGAAAGAAGGCAGAGTGCGTTGTGCAACCTGGCATCGTTGAGGCCTTTGGGCGCAGTAGAAGGACTATGCGCACCCCGGAGCGTCCAGTGCAAGACGTACACAATCCGGATCAAGCTGCGACACCAACAGAGGCCAGTGTAAGACTGGGGGAGGGAGAAGTTTTGCCGTTGGCCGACGCCACTTCAAACGCGACCCAAGCGATAGAAGCAAAAGGGCTAGGAAACGGGGGCCTCTCCCAAGAGGTGGCGCCAAATAACATAATCGCCCTTGACTGCGCCGAAGAGGAGCGGCTTACTCGGAAAGCGGGGACTATCGTCAAACAACTGAGGGCTGCCTGCGAAGTGCAGAATAACGTAGGCAAGAGTGTCAAGAATGGCATTCTTGAACTGGAGGAGCTTTTTGGCCGCACAACGCACTACAGGCGGAGGTAGCTTGCAACCGAAAAGCACCAAAAGACACGCTCTCAATCGAGGCATCAGTGGGTCCTAGCAGCAGCAAAAGAATGGCCGGTAGCCCAATTGAAGGCGACCTCGAGAAAAAGAGGAAGGACGAGACCATAAACGAAGTTGTCACTCCAGGCGAGGAGTTTCATGTGGTGCAAGACAAGGCAGCGAAAAAAGCGGCCAAAAAGCTTCTCCTAAAAAAAACACACAAAGAGCTCAACCACGAAAAGAACAAAGAACCCCCCGATATACCGCAGAAAACAAAAAGCAAACCGTGGCGCAAACCCTTGCGAGAGGCACTGCTTATTAAACCCACTAAGGGCCGAACCTACGCAGATGTCCTCCGTGAAATTAAAGGAGCGGTCAAGCCAGATGACACCAAAACTGCCATCAAAGCAGTTCGACCAACCCGGACCGGTGGCCTGCTGGTGGAATTCGGGCCAGAGGCAACAAACAAAGATGCATTCCGTGACGCGGTTCAAAAGGTTCTTGGAGATGCGGCAACGGTTGCCTCGCTCGAACCAATGGCCACCCTGGAAATCAGGGACCTCGACCGCCTCACGGACAAAGCTGAAGTTGAGGATGCCATTGGGAGGGAGTTCCCCAGCTTAAGTGAAGTCGAGGCAAGATTGACACGAGAAAACACATGGGGGCAATGCATTGCTATTGTCGAACTAGTTGATAAAGACGCCCAGCAAATCCTGGCGAAGGGCAAAATTAAGATAGGTTGGGTGATCTGCAGGATACGGAGAAGAGCGATCCCTATGCGCTGCTTCAGATGCTTCGAATACGGACACACCGCGTATGGCTGTAGGGGACCTGACAGGAGATCTCTGTGCTACAAATGTGGTGAAACGGGGCACAAAAGGAAGGAGTGCACGAACGAGGCAAAATGCATTCTTTGAAAGGATGCTAAGCTAGCACCCGGCGACCTCAAACATGAGCCGGGGACAGGGAGATGCTGGGTTTTCAAGGAGGCCCTAACTAAAGCCAAATCGATACTCAAATGATCCGTATCCTGCAGGTCAATTTGCACCGAAGCACAAACGCCCAGGACCTACTTGAGCAGTTTGCGAGGAATAAGAAAGCTGACCTCCTGTTGCTGAGCGAACAGCATCATAACAAGGACTCGCAAGCATGGTACCCTGACAAATCTAGTACCTCGGCCATCTGGGTTCGAGAAAGCGCCCGCCTTCAGGTGCAGGGCCATGGACGCGGGGATGGTTTTGTGTGGGTGCGGTGTTCAGGGATAACATATTTCAGTGTTTATCTGACGCCTAACGAGGCAATGCGATCTTTTCGAACCAAACTCGATGCCCTGGAGGACGCTGTCTCGAACACAGAGGGCCAAATGCTGGCCGGGGGAGACTTCAACGCTAGAGCCATTGATTGGGGTGTGCCACAATCCGACCCAAGGGCAAAGCAAATCTTGGACATGGCGGCCAGAACAGCGCTTTTTGTCCTAAATACTGGTAACACTCCTACTTTCCGCCGCTGGGGTTGCGAAGGAACCATACCCGATGTGACACTCGCTTCGGAGTCCCTGGTACCTAGAGTACACAACTGGCGAGTACTAGAGGACTACTCGACTAGTGATCACCAGTATATAGCGGTTGAGATTCACGACAGTGCCACTCTGCGTGCATATGCCCAAACTTCAATCCTCGGATGGAGGACTGGGAGGATGGACGTTGAGAGGTTTGCTGACGCGCTTACGGCAGGCGCACCGTTGCTGGGAGCTCCGCCAGGAAGTGGAGGGCCTACAGCCAAGGATTTGGTGAACTCAACTATGAGTACCATCATAACTGCTTGCGAGTCTTCCATGCCCCGTCGGAGACCCCGACACGGTAAGCCTCCAGTATATTGGTGGTCAAACGAGATCGCCGAACAAAGAAGCGAGTGTCACAAAGTTCGGCGAGAGGCCCAGCGGGCGCGAACACGGGAGGAGGCAGACACTAGGCTAGCAGCATAGAGGTCCGGCAGGAAATATCTTCGCAGGCTTATTAACAAGAGCAAGGCCGGATGCTGGCAAGATCTCGTGGACGATGTAAATAGGGATCCGTGGGGTCTTGGCTACAAGCTGGTCATGCGGAAACTTGGTGCCCTACGGAAGCCTTGTGTACATGACGTGGAATAGATGGACGCGATAGTGCGAGGACTCTTATCCGCCCGTCCCGTCCGTGTTGACGCTGTCCATGGTGAAACAGCAGTCGAGTGCCCACTCTTCACATAGCTGGAACTGGAGGAGGCTGTCCTCTCCTTGAAAGCGAGGAAGGCTCCAGGTCCAGATGGTGATCCAGCTGAGGTGTTGAGGCTCGTCTATCACCATTGTCCTGACTTGCTGCTCAGCACATTCAACGCTTGCCTACGGGACGGGGTTTTCCCGGTACGATGGAAGGTGGCGAGGCTCGTGCTGATCAGCAAGGGGAAGGGAAATCCCCAATCGCCGTCTGCATACCGCCCGTTATGCATGCTAGACACGGCTGGGAAAGTGCTAGAGAAACTCATCAAGGGAAGACTCACTGACGCGATTCGTGCTGCTGGGGACCTATCTCCTCGGCAGTACGGCTTTAGAGCAGGACGTTCTACCATTGCTGCGATTGCAGAGGTGGTGAATGCGGTCCAAAGGCAGAGGCATATAGTCGCACCAAGCGACTTATCGTCCTGTTGGTGACACTCAACGTCAGGTGGATATTCTGGACACGCAGGAAAACTTTTTTCAAATTCCAGAATATCTAATGCGGCTTTTGAGGAACTACCTAAAGGACCGAAGCCTACTCTACGACACGACACATCGGGTGTTGCCCAGGGATCCTTCCTTGGTCCGGACCTGTGGAACGTGTCTTACGATGGGCTTCTGAGACTTGAGATGCCAGATGAGTCGCGCTTGGTCAGCTATACGGATGATGCTGCGGCTCTGGTCGCCGGACGCACCGTTGATGCTAATGCGCCGAGTGAGGGATTGGATAACTGCTCGCGGGCTCAGTTTAGCACTGGAGAAAACTGAAGAGGTCATCTTGACAAAAAAGAGAATCCCTAGAGTAAGGATGATCAGTATTGGAGATATACAAATCGAATTGAAGCCAGCGGTGAAGTACCTGGGGCTACTGATCGACTTGAAGATGAGTTTCTCTGAGCAAATCAGGGCAACGGCTGAGAAGGCTGCTTCGGGAATATCTGCCCTGAGTCGACTTATGGCCAACATAGGGGGACCCAGCCCATCAAGAAGACGCCTCTTGATGAGTGCTGTATTGTCAGTGCTACTGTACGGAGCAGAGGTATGGGGCGACGCTCACAGCAAAGAGGTATACTGAAAACCATTGGCACAGTTGCAGAGAAGAGGAGCACTGAGAATTGCATCTTCGTATCCAACAGTCTCCGATTTGGCGGTGAGAGCTTTTGCAGCCGTGATACCTGTCGCCCTCCTTGCTAGAGAGCGCCGCGCTATCTACCCGCGCCAAAACGAGGATGCGAGGGAGATGGTTGTCCGCGAGGAGAGACAACGCTCGCTCAACGATTGGCAGCAGTCTTGGGGGAATCGCACGAAGGGAAGGTGGACCGCACGCCTCATCCCAGATGTGAGACCGTGGGTACATCGAAGGCATTGATTTTATTATTTATTTATTTATTTACAATCCCATTTAACAGATTAAAATAAATCCAATTACAAAATGGAAAAACGACAAGCAGAAACAAGTAAGAATGAAAACTTAAATTAAGCAAAGAAAAATTAGGAAGATTAAATAATATTAATATTGAAAAATAAGCATTATTGTCTATTAAACTATGAAAAGGTTAATATGAAATTAACAGGCTTAAAAATGAAGTTAAAGCGCAAAAAAAGAAAAGAAAAAAAACAACAAGTGGAACTGTTCAAAATGAGTTGTAAGGACGAGGTTTCTTAGTCTTATTTTGAATGCAAAATAGGAATCAGAAAAAGGACCAAGCTCAAGTTTATTATGTTTCCTTAACATTTGCACAACGGGAGAATGAAAGTATAAATTCGTACGGGCAAAGGGCACCTCGAACAAAGTGTTTAATCGTGGTGAGACTGACTTATATCTGACCCAGCTTTTAAGCGGGCACGGGTGTTTTCAGTCTTACCTGCACAAGATCGGTAAGTCACGGTCTCCCGATTGTCGGTTTTGCCCAAGAGAGGAGGACAATGCCTGTCACACATTTTTTGCGTGCACAAAATGGGTCAGGCTGCGAAGGGAACTCTACAGGGGGACGGAAGAGCTCACCCCGGATATTATAGTTGCGGTGATGCTCGAATCGGTTGAGAAATGAAACCAGGTGGCACATTATGCTCGGGCAGTCCTAAAATATATAAGGGACTCACAGCAGCCGGAGGGACTGGGGCTGGAGGATCGCTCTTCTGGCATTTCCTCTTCCCCTCTCCCCTCCCACTAGGAGGTGGACTCCCTAGCTTGAAGGCGCCCCACGGCGTAACAAAACGAGACGTGGCCGAAGTAATGTGTCAAACGGTTCCAGGCTAGGTTCTCAGATTGACAGGGGAGGTGTTTAGTGGGTCTTCCAAGGGTATCCTCCATGGGAGTCCCGCAGTGCCAGACTCGGCGGGCATAAATGCCTTCACCTCCCTACCACGACAAAAAAATAAACAAGTTGGGTAAACAGACCTACGCTCATGTCAGAAGGGTTTTGTATTCAATTTACAAAGTGCAGTCGCCAGATCGAATAAAATCAAGAAACATGTCAAAGACGATTTTATTGGAGAAAATATGAAATTCGAAGATCATACTATTATTAACGAAGTTGAACGAATTTCTACTTCTGAGGTTTTAAATATTTCCCTTGATAATTATTTCAGATATCCGTTCGCGACGGAGGAAACACATTTTTCATGTATTTCCCCCCTGTGCCCCCACTGAAGCAAAAACTGACAGTTTAAGAACTGTTTTGAATTGCTCCCATGAAAACTTTCATTTCATACTCATATCGGCTAGGTTAGATGAATTTTTATTTTCAAGGGCCACTCTCCTGTACTGTAATCATCGATTCATGGCCTATTTTTTCGAATCCTAGAATTATTACAAAGCCCTTTTGCTAGGAGCTCTCTCCTGCCTCCTCAACTCGTTTCACCTATGAGTATTAATTGTAGGTACTCAGCTTCAGTCATTCATTAAATTGAATCAAGTGTCAAAGCATGCACCTTAAACGTTGAAGTTGGGAAAAATTAACTCAAAATTATTCAATCTTCGCATTTTAAACAGCCACTATTTTGTTTTACGATTACGGATACCACTAACTGAACTGATTCTCAAAGATATTCATGACACCTATCATTCCTGAAATTTTCATGCAAATCCTAGCAAAACTGTGGTGTCTGAGTCGGTAAAAAGCGCATGTTGTTCCATAGCCATATGTTGCCATAGTAATAAATGCAGCGCATATTGTTCCATAGTAATACAGGAAAATTCAAACCACTATAACTTCGCACCATATGATTCAATCTTTATGAAACTTTCAGAATAGATCAATCTTATTAATATCTGTGTACTGAATTTCATTGAATTTAAGGGTACCGTTAAGATTTTATTCAAGAAAACATAAAATCAATAAATCATACTATTACTAACAAAGTTGAGTGAATTGCGACTTCTCACGTATTTGTTGTTGTTGTACTCATCAAGACCTACATCCCAGATTTTTTTCAGATTTTTCGGATCACAGGTGTCCAATCGCGAGGGGGGCGACACAAATTTTGCGTGTATTTCCCCTCCCTGTGCGCCCCCCGAAGCAAACTTTGCCAAACAAAGACCTGTTTTGAAAAGATCTCATCAAGACCTTTCATTTGATACCCATATCGGCTACCTTCAATCAAATTTTTTTTTCGGGGGGTCACTTCCCTACATGGAGGGAGACCCCCCTTAAATATCTTATAAAATTTTTTTATATTTGAACTTTGAAGAGAACACCACTTTACACCTACGTACAAAATTTGATGTTTCTAGCTTAAGTAGTTTCCGAGAAAAACTGCTGTGACACACGGACGGACGGACGGACGGACGGACAGACAGACGGACAGACGAACAGACAGGACGCGATTTTAGAAGGGTTTTGTAAAATTATTTTACAAAACCCTAAAAACAGCGCGCTTCCGACTCCCGTTTCCGATGATTTTACAGTTGTATGGTTTCGGAATCAAAAGTCTCCCAACCACGCAAAAACCTGCAATTGCAGGTATCGCGAAGCCGCCTGAATAGAACTTTATTGAATTCTACTCATCACTGGCTTTCGTTTGACACTCCATATATTGAAATTGGAGAAAGTATGAAAAACGGCCATTTTTCCAGTAACGCACTCCTTGCAATCCGATCGTTTTCCGAGGAACTCCAGAATATCGTTGTGGTGAAGATCTTTAATATTTTTATGTTCCTGAGTACTATAACAGCGCGATTTTGTTATTCAGGCACTTCCAACTCCCGTTTCCGATGATTTTACAGCTGTATGGTTTCGGAATCAAAAGTATCCCAACCACGCAAAAAACTGCAATTGCAGGTATCGCGAAGCCGCCTGAATGCACTTTTATTGAATTCTTTGCATCACTGGATTCCAATTGACACCCCATTTATTGAAAATGAAGAAAGAATGAAAAACTTCCATTTTTCCAGCAACGCACTCCTGGCAATCCGATCGTTTTCCGAGGAACTCCAGAATATCGTTGTAGTGAAGATCTTTAATTTTTTTATGTTCCTGAGTACAATGACAGCACGATTTTGATATTCAGGCACTTCCGACTTCCGTTTCCGATGATTGTACAGCTGCATAGTTTCGGAATGAAAAGTATCCCCACCACGCAAATAACTGCAATTGCAGGTACCTAGAAGCCGCCTGAATGCACTTTTATTGAATTCTTTTCATCACTGGCGTTCATTTGACACCCCATATATTGAAATTGGAGAAAGTATGAAGAACGGCCATTTTTCCAGCAACGCACTCCTTGCAATCCGATTGTTTTCCGGGGAACTCCAGAATATCGCTGTAGTGAAGATCTTTCATATTTTTATGTTCCTCAGTTCAAAAGCAGCGCGATTTTGTTATTCGGGCGCTACCCACTCCCGTTTCAATTGATTTTACAGCTGCATTGTTTCGGAATCAAAAGTATCCCAACCACGCAAAAAACTGCAATTGCAGTTATCGCCATACCGCCTGAATGCACTTTTATTGAATTCTACTCATCACTGGCTTTCGTTTGACACCCCAAATATTGAAATCGGAGAAAGTATGACAACCGGCCATTTCTCAGAAACGCACTCCTCGCAATCCGATCGTTTCTCGAGAAGCTCCAGAATATCGTCGTAGTGAAATTCTTTAATTTTTTATGTTGCTGAGTACAATAATAGAGCGATTATATTCAGCCACTTCTGACTCCCGTTTCCGTTGATTTTACAGCTGCATTGTTTCGGAATCAAAAGCATCCCAACCACGCAAAAAACTGCAATTGCAGGTATCGCGAAGCTGCCTGAATGCACTTTTATTGAATCCTACTCATCACTGGCTTTTGCTTGAAACCCCATATATTGAAATTGGAGAATGTATGAAAAACGCCCATTTTACCAGACACGCACTCCTTGCAATCCGGTCGTTTTCTGAGGAATTCCAGGATATCGTTGTTGTGAAGATCTCTATTTTTTCCTGTTCCTGAGTAGAAAAACAGCTTGATTATGATATTCAGTTACTTCCGACTCCCGTTTTCGATGATTTTATAGCTGTATGGTTTCGAAATCAAAAGTATCCCAACCACGCAAAAAACTGGAATTGCAGGTATCGCTAAGCCGCCTGAATGCACTCCTATTGAATTCTACTCATCACTGGCTTTCGTTTGACACCCCATATATTGAAGTTGGTGAAGGTATGAAAAACGGCCATTTTTCCAGCAACGCACGCCTAGCCATCCGATCGTTTTCCGAGGAACTCCAGAATATCGTTGTAGTGAAAATCTTTAAATTTTTTATCTTCCCGAGTACAATGACAGCGCGATTTTGATATTCAGGCTCTTCCGATTCCCGTTTCCGATGATTTTTACAGCTGTATGGTTTCGGGATCAAAAGTGTCCCAACCACGCAAAAAACTGCAATCGCACGTATCGCGAAACTGCCTGAATGCGACCTTATTGAATTCTGCTGACCACTCGCTCTGATTTGACACCCCATATATTGAAATTGGAGAAAGTATGAAGAACGGCCGTTTTTCCAGCAACGCACTCCTTGCAATCCGATCGTTTTCCGAGGAACTCCACAATATCGTTGCAGTGAAGATCTTTACTTTTTTAATGTTCTTGAGTACAATAACAGCGCGATTTTGATATTCAGGAACTTCCGACCTCCGTTTCCAATGATTTTATAGCTGTGTAGTTTCAGAATCAAAAGTATCCCAACCACGCAAAAAACTGCAATTGCAGGTATCGCGAGGTTGCCTGAATGCACTTTTATTGAATGCTACTCATCGCTGGCTTTGGTTTGACACCCTATATATTGAAATTGGAGAAAGTATGAAAAACGGCCATTTTTCTAGCAACGCACTCCTTGCAATCCGATCGTTTTCCGAGGAACTCCAGACTATGGTTGCGGCGAAGATATTTACTTTTTTTTATGTTCCTGGGTACAATAACAGCGCGGTTTTGATATTCAGGCACTTCCGACTCCCATACCCGATGATTTTATAGCTTTATGGTTTCGGAATCAAAAGTATCCCAACCACGCAAAAAACTGCAATTGCAGGTATCGCGAAGCTGCCTGAATGCACTTCTATTGACTTCTACTCATCACTGGCTTTCGTTTGACACCCCATATATTGAAATTGGAGAATGTATGAAAAACGGCCATTTTTCCAGCAACGCACTCCTTGCAATCTGATCGTTTTCCAAGGAACTCCAGAATATCGTTATAGTCAAGATCTTAAATTTTTTTATGTTTCTGAGTACAATAACAGCGCGATTTTGATATTCAGGCACTTCCGACTCCCGTTTCCGATGATTTTTTCACTGTATGGTTTCGGAATCAAAAGTATCCCAACCACGCAAAAAAGTGCAGTTGTAGGTATCGCGAAGCTGCCTGAATGCACTTTTATTGAATTCCACTCATCGCTGCCTTTCGCTTGACACCCTTTATATTTAGATTGGAGAAAGGATGAAGAACGGCCATTTTTCCAGCCACGCACTCCTTGCAATCCGATCGTTTTTCGAGGAGCTCCGGAATATCGTTGTAGTGAAGATTTTTAATTTTTTTATGTTTCTGAGTACAATAACAGCGCGATCTTGATATTCAGGCACTTCCGACTCCTGTTTCCGATGATTTCACTGTTGTATGGTTTCCGAATCAAAAGTATCCCAACCGCTCATCCAGTCCTTCAATGGGCGCACAAGCATACCTAGCCTCCGTTGCGCTTGCAACATTAATCCGCATAGCCGAAAAAGTGCGACTCATCTTCCATATCAAGTCTCAGTAGCCCATCGTAAGACACGTTCCACACGTTACGACCAAGGATAGATCCCTGGGCAACACGCGATGTAATTCCCGTCCTTCGTTGGCACTATGTCGTGTCGTAGAGCAGGCTTCGGTTCTTTAGGTAGTTCCTCAAGAGGCGCATTAGATATTCTGGAACTTCAAAAGAGTTTTCCAGCGTATCCAGAATATCCACCCATCTTGCGGAGTTGAAGGCATTCCTGACGTCGAGTGTCACCAACAGGAGGATCCGTTGCTTGGTGCGACTATATGCCTCTGCCTTTGGACCGCATTCACCACCTCTGCAATCGCATCAATGGTAGAACGTCCTGTTCTAAACCCGTACTGCCGAGGAGACAGGACCACAGCACGACGACTCGCGTCAGGGAGTCTTCGCTTGATGAGTTTCTCTAGCACTTTCCCAAACGTGTCTAGCATGCATAACGGGCGGTATGCAGACGGCGATTCGGAATTTTTTTCCCTTTGCAGATGAGCACAAGCCTCGCCACCTTCCATCGTACCGGGAAAACCCCGTCCCGTAGGCAAGCGTTGAATGTGCTGAAAAACAAGTCAGGACAATGGTGATAGACGAGCCACAACACCACCTGGACCTAGAGCATCATCTGAACCGGGAGCCTACCTCGTTTTCAATGAGAGGACTGCCTCCTCCAGTTCCAGCTGTGTGAAAAGTGGGCACTCAACTGCTGTTTCACCAAGGATAGCTTCAACATGGACGGGATGGGCGGGCAAGAGTCCCCGCACCATCGCGTCCATCTTTTCCGTATCATGTATACAAGGCTTCCGTAGGGCACCAAGCTTCCGCATGACCAGCTCGTAGCCAAGGCCCTACGGATCCTTGTTCACATTGTCCACTAGGTCTTGCCAGCAGCGAGCCTTGCTACTGTTGATCAGTTTGCGAAGGCATTTCCTGGCTGACTTATATGCTGCGACCTTGTTGCATGCCTCGTCACCGTTCCGCACCCGTTGAGCCTCACGTCGAAGCTTGTGACACTCCCTTCGCTTTTCAGTGATTTCAGTTGACCACCAGTACACTGGAGGCCTGCCGTGCCGGGGTCTTTGACGGGGCAGAGAAGCGCAGCAAGCAGTCGTAATGATGCCCATAGTAGAGTTCACCACGTCTTGAGCTGCCAGTTCTTCCATCCCCTCCAAAATTCTCTGCAGCGGCTCACCTGCTGTGAGCGCCTCAACGAACCACTGGACGTCCATCCTTCCGATGTTTTATCCTGTTGTAGAAGGCCAAGAGTACGGATGTCGATATACTGCATCACTTATCTCAAGCAAAATGCACTGATGATCACTGGCTGAGTAGTCCTCTAATACTTTCTAGTTGTGTATCCTCTGTACTACGGACTCCGAGGCGAATGTCACGTCCGGTATGGTGCCCTTACAGTCAATACGGCAAAAAGTCGGCATATTTCCGGAGTTTGGTACGACGAGGGCCGTCCTGGCCACCATTTCCAGGATTCGTTTTCCCCGCGGATCCGTCTGAGGCACGCCCCATTCGATTGCTTTAGCGTTGAAGTCGCCCCCAACGAGCACTTTGCCCTCATCGTTCGAGACAGCACCCTCCAGAGCATTAAACTTGGTTTGGAAAGATGATACCGACTCGTTAGGCGTTAGGTACACACTAAAGAAGGTGGTCCCTGAGCACCGAGCCCACACGAAACCATCCCCCGTCCACAACTCTCCCCTTGAATGTCAATGTTCCGAACCCAGATGGCAGCAGTAACAGTTTCATCAGAATACCATAATGCAGGACTTACATTATGGTGTTGCTCACTCAGCAGCAAGAAGTCGGCTTTCATGTCCCTCGCAAACTGCTCAAGCAGATTTTGGGCGGTTGGACTGCGGTGTAGGCTTAGCTGCAGGATGTGGGTCATCGGAGTTCCGATTTTTCCTTGGCTAGGGCTTCCTGGAACACGTGGCATTTTTTTAATCCCAAGACGTGTTCAAAGTCAGGTTTCGGATCAGCATCCTTGCAAAGAATACAGTGTGCGTCCTTCGTACACTCTTTTCTTTTATGTCCCATTTCACCACATTTGTAACATAGGGAACTCCTATCGGGTCCTTTGCATACTTGTGTGGTGTGACCATAACCAAGGCATTTGAAACATTGAAGAAGCGTTGCTCTTCGCCGTATCCTACAGACAACCCACCCAATTCGTACTTTGCCTTTGTTCAGGAATTGTTCGGCGTCCTTTTTGGTCAAGTCAACTATGGCCATGCGTTGTCTCCTGTTGTTTTCTGGTGTCAGTCTTGCTTTGATTCTTCCCACGCTAGGGAACTCACTTTTGATGGCCTCATTTACCTCGGCCAGATCCGTCGCGCAGTCAATGTCTCGTATTTCGATCGTTGCCATTGGCTCGAGTGGGGCTTGCGTTGCGCTTTTGCCGAGGACTGTCTTTACTGCGTCACAGAACGCTTCATTATTCCCGGCCTCTATGGAGCATGACTCAGAATGGGGCACGCCTCAGACGGATCCCTGGGGAAAACGAATCCTGGAAATGATGGCCAGGATAGCCCTCGTCGTACTAAACTCCAGAAAAACGCCGACTTTCCACCGTATTGGCTGTGAGGGAACCATACCGGACATGACATTTGCTTCGGAGTCCTTAGTACGGAGGATGCACAACTGGGAAGTATTAGAGGACTACTCAGCCAGTGAATATCAGTGCGTTCTGCTTGAGATAAGTGATACTGTCTCCCGACGTCCGTGCTCTCGGCCTTCTACAACTGGATGGAACATCGGAAGGATGGACGTCGAGAGGTTCGTCAAGGTTCTCACAGCAGATGAGCCGCTGCAGGGAGGTTCGCAGGGGACGGAAGAACTGGCAGCCCAAGAGGTGGTGAACTCTACTATGAGCATCATTACGACTGCTTGCTGCGCTTCTATGCCCCGTCGAAGACCCCGGCACGGCAAGCCCTCAGTGTACTGGTGGTCAACTGAAATCGCTGAAAAGCGCCGGGAGTGTCACAAGCTTCGACGTGAGGCTCAACGGGCGCGGAACGGTGACGAGGCATGCAACATGGTGGCAGTATATAAGTCAGCCAGGAAATGCCTTAGCAAACTGATCAACAGTAGCAGGGCTCGCTGCTGGCAAGACCTAGTAGACAATGTGAACAAGGATCCGTGGGGCCTTGGCTACAAGCTGGTCATGCGGAAGCTTGGTGCCCTACGGAAGCCTTGTATACATGACGCGGAAAAGATGGACGCGATGGTGCGGGGACTCTTCCCCGCCAATCCCATCCGTGTTGACGCTGTCCATGGTGAAACAGCAGTAGAGTGCCCATTCTTCACACAGCTGGAACTGGAGGAGGCAGTCCTCTCATTGAAAAGGAGGAAGGCTCCAGGTCTATCACCATTGCTGCTCAGCACATTCAACGCTTGCCTACGGAAGGGGGTTTTCCCGGTACGATGGAAGGTGTCGAGGCTCGTGCTGATCAGCAAGGGAAAGAGAAATCCCGAATCGCCGTCTGCATACCGCCCGTTATGCATGCTAGACACGGCTGGAAAGTGCTAGAGAAACTCATCAAGGGAAGACTCAGTGACACGATTCGTTGTGCTGGGGACCTGTCTCCTCGGCAGTATGGCTTTAGGGCAGGACTTCGTACCATTGATGCGATTGCAGAGGTGGTGAACCCAGTCCAAAAAGCAGAGGCATATAGTCGCACCAAGCGACGGATCGTCCTGTTGGTAACACTTGACGTCAGGAATGCCTTCAAATCCGCTAGATGGGTGGATATTCTGGACACGCTGGAAAACTCTTTTGAAGCTCGAGAATATCTAATGCGGCTTTTGAGGAACTACCTAAAGGACCAAAGCCTGCTCTACGACACGACACAGTGCCAACGAAGGATGGAAATCACATCGGGTGTTGCCCAGGGATCTATCCTTGGTCCGGGCCTGTGGAACGTGTCTTACGACGGGCTACTGAGACTTGAGATGCCAGATGAGTCGCGCTTGTTCGGCTATGCTGATGATGTTGCGGCTCTGGTCGCTGGACGCACCGTTAAACAAGCGCAACTTAGGCTAGGTATGATATTGCGCCGAGTGAGGGGCTGGATGTCTGCTCACTGGCTGAGTTTAGCACTGGAGAAAACCGAAGTGGTCATCTTGACAACAAAGAGAATCCCTAGAGTAAGGATGATCAGTATTGGAGACATCGAAATCGAATCGAAGCCAGCGGTGAAGTACTTGGGGCTACTGATCGGCTCGAAGATGATTTTTTCTGAGCAAATCAGGGCAACGGCTGAGAAGGCTGCTTCGGGAATATCGGCTCTGAGTCGACGTATGGCCAACATAGGGGGACCCAGCCTATCAAGAAGACGCCTCTTGATGAGTGCTGTAAGGTCAGTGCTACAGTATGGAGCAGAGGTATGGGGCGACGCTCTCAGCAAGGAGGTATACCGAAAACGTTTGGCACAGGTACAGAGAAGAGGAGCACTGAGAATTGCATCTTCGTATCCAACAGTCTCTGTCTCGGCGGTGAGAGTTTTTGCAGGCGTGATACCCGTCGCCCTCCTTGCTAGAGAGCGCCGCACTATTTACATGCGCTGAAACGAGGATGCCAGGGACGTGGTTGTCCGTGAGGAGAGACAGTGCTCGCTCAACGATTGGCAGCAGTCTTGGGTGAATTGCACGAAGAGAATGTGGATGTGAGACCGTGGCTAAATCGAAGGCATGGTGAGCCTGACTTCTATCTGACCCAGCTTTTGAGCGGGCACGGATGTTTTCAGTCTTACCTGCACAAGATTGGTAAGTCACGGACTCCCGATTGTCGGTTTTGGCCAGGAGAGGAGGACAATGCCTGTCACACATTTTTTGCGTGTACCAAATGGGTCAGGCTGCAAAGGGAACTCTACAGGGAGACAGGAGAGCTCACCTCCGATATTAAAATTGCAGTGATGCTCGAATCGGTTGACAAATGAAGCCAGGTGGCACATTATGCTCGAGCAGCCCGGAAATATAAAAGGGACTCACAGCAGCTGGGGGCGCTGGGGTAGGGAGGTGAATGCCATTTATGCACAGAGTGTGGGACTCCCATCGCGACTGGACTACCCACCAAACACCTCACCTGTCAACCTGAGAACCCAGCCTGGAACCGTTTGACACATACTTCGGGCCAGGTCTCGTTTTGTTACGCCGTGGAGCGCCTTCAAGCTGGGGAATCCCTTTCCTAGCGGGAGGGGAGAGGTAATGCCAGAAGAGCAATCCTCCAGCCCCAGTGCCTCCGGCTGCTGTGAGTCCCTTCTTTATTTCAGGGCTGCCCGAGCATAATGTGCCACCTGGTTCCATTTGTCAACCGATTCGAGCATCACTGCAACTACATTATCCGGGATGAGCTCTTCTGTCTCCCTGTAGAGTTCCCTTTGCAGCCTGACCCATTTGGTACACGCAAAAAATGTGTGACAGGCATTGTCCTCCTCTCCTGGGCAATACCGACAATCGGGAGACCGTGGCTTACCGATCTTGTGCAGGTAAGACTGAAAACACCCGTGCCCGCTCAAAAGCTGGGTCAGATAGAAGTCAGTCTCACCATGCCTTCGATTTAGCCACGGTCTCACATCCACATTCTCTTCGTGCAATTCACCCAAGACTGCTGCCAATCGTTGAGCGGGCACTGTCTCTCCTCGCGGACAACCATCTCCTTCGCATCCTTGTTTCGGCGCAGGTAAATAGCGCGGCACTCTCTAGCAAGGAGGGCAACAGGCATCACGCCTGCAATCTCTCTCACCGCCGAGTCAGAGACTGTTGGATACGAAGATGCAATTCTCAGTGCTCCTCTTCTCTGTACCTGTGCCAATCGTTTTCGGTATACCTCTTTGCTGTGAGCGTCGCCCCATACCTCTGCTCCGTACAGTAGCACTGACCCTACAGCACTCATCAAGAGGCGTCTTCTTGATGGGCTGGGTCCCCCTATGTTGGCCATAAGTCGACTCAGAGCCGATATTCCCGAAGCAGCCTTCTCAGCCGTTGCCTTGATTTGCTCAGAAAAACTCATCTTCGAGTCGATTAGTAGCACCAGGTACTTCACCGCTGGCTTCGATTCGATTTGTATATCTCCAATACTGATCATCCTTACTCTAGGGATTCTCTTTTTTGTCAAGATGACCACTTCGGTTTTCTCCAGTGCTAAACTCAGTCAGCGGGCAGTCATCCAGTCCCTCACTCGGCGCAATATCATACCTAGCCTAAGTTGCGCTTGTTCAACGGTGCATCCGGCGACCAGAGCCGCAACATCATCAGCATAGCCGACCAAGCGCGACTCATCTAGTATCTCAAGTCTCAGTAGCCCGTCGTAAGACACGTTCCACAGGTCCGGACCAATTTCCATCCTTCGTAGGCCCTGTGTCGTGTCGTAGAGCAGGCTTCGGTCCTGTAGGTAGTTCTCCAATAGCCGCATTAGATATTCTGGAGCTTGCAAAGAGTTTTCCAGCGTGTCCACAATATCCACCCATCTAGCGGAGTTGAAGGCATTCCTGACGTCAAGTATCACCCACAAGACGATCCGTCGCTTGGTGCGACTATATGCCTCTGCCCTTTGGGCCGCGTTCACCACCGCTGCAACCGCATCAATGGTAGAACGTCCTGCTCTAAAGCCGTACTGCCGAGGAGACAGGTCCCCAGCACAACGAATCGCGTCAGTGAGTTTTCGCTTGATGAGTTTCTCTAGCACTTTCCCAGCCGTGTCTAGCATGCATAACGGGCGGTATGCAGACGGCGATCCGGGACTTCCCTTCCCCTTGCTGATCAGCACGAGCCTCCATACCTTCCATCCTACTGGGAAAACCCCGTCCCGTAGGCAAGCGTCGAATATGCTAAGCCGCAAGTCAGAACAATGGCGATACACGAGCCGCAACACCTCAGCAAGAACTCCATCTGGACCTGGAGCCTTCTTCCTCGGAATCCGATTGTTTTCCGAGGAACTCCAGAATATCGTTGTAGTGAAGATCTTCATTTTTTTATGTTACTGAGTACAATAACAGCGCGATTTAGATATTCAGGCAATTCCGGCTCCTGTTTCCGATGATTTAACACCTGTATGGCTTCGGAATCAAAAGTATACCAACCACGCAAAAACTGCCCTTGCAGCTATCGCGAAGCTGCTTGAATGCACTTTTATTGAATTCTACTCATAACTGGCTTTCGTTTTACACCCCATATATTGGTATCAGAGGAAATATGAAAAACAGCCATTTTTCCAGCAACGCGCTCCTTGCAATTCGATCGTTTTCCGAGGTGCTCCAGAATATCGTTGTAGTGAAGATCTTTAATTTTTTTATGTTCCTGGGTACAATAACAGCGGGATTTTGATATTCAGGCACTTCCGACTCCCGTTTCCGATGATTTTATAGCTATACGGTTTCGGAATCAAAAGTATCCCAACCAAGCAAAAAACTGCAATTGTAGGTATCGCGAAGCTGCCTGAATACACTTTTATTGAGTTCTACTCATCACTGGCTTTCGTTTGACACCCCATATTGAAATCGGAGGAAGCATGAATAATGGCCATTTTTCCAGCAACGCACTCCTGGCAATCCTGTCGTTTTCCGAGGAGCTCCAGAATATCGTTGTCGTGAAGATCTTTAATATTTTTATGTTCCTGAGTAAAATAACAGTGCGATTTTGATTTTCAGGCACGTCCGACTCCCGTTTCCGATGGTTTTGCACCTGTTTGATTTCGGAATCAAAAGTATCCCAACCACGCAGAAACTGCGATTGCATGTATCGTGAAGCTGCCTGAATGCACTTTTATTGAATTCTAATCATCACTGGCTTTCGTTTGACACCTCATATATTGAAATCGGAGAAAGCACGAAAAAAGGCCATTTTTCCAGCAACGCACTCCTTGCAATCCAATCGTTTTCCGAGAAACTCCATAATATCGTTTTGGTGAAGATTTTTAATATTTTTATGTTCCTGAGTACAATAACAGCGCCATTTTGATATTCAGGCAGTTCTGACTCCCGTTTCCGATGATTTTACAGCTGTATGGTTTCGGAATCAAAAGTATCCCAGCCACGCAGAAATCCTACTCGCTTTCGTTTGACATCCCATATATTGAAATCGGAGAATGCATGAAAAACGGCCATTTTCCCAGCAACGCACTCCTTGCAATCCGATCGTTTACCGAGGAACTCCAGAATATCGTTGTAGTGAAGATCTTTAATTTTTTATGTTCCTGAGTACAATAACAGCGCGATTTTGATATTCAGGCACTTCCGACTCCCGGTTCCGATGATTTTGCGCCTGTGGGGTTTCGGAATCAAAAGTATTCCAACCACGGAAAAACTGCCATTGCAGGTATCGCGAAGCTGCCTAAATGCACTTTTATTGAATTCTACTCATCATTGGCTTTGCTTTGACACCCCATATATTGAAATCGGCGAAAGCATGAAAAATGACCATTTTTTCAGCAACGCACTTCTTGCAAATCGATCGTTTTCCGAGGAGCTCCAGAATATTGTTCTAGTGAAGATCTTTAATTATTTTATGTTCCTGAGTACAAGAACAGCGCGATCTTGATATTCAGGCACTTCCGACTCCTGTTTCCGATGATTTTACAGTTGTATGGTTTCGGAATCAAAAGTATCCCAACTAGTCATCCAGTCCTTCACTTGGCGCATAAGCATATCTAGCCTAAGTTTCGCTTGTTTAACGGTGCGTCCAGTGACCAGAGCCACATCATCATCCATAATGCTGGCCAAGCGTGACTTAACTGGCATCTCAAGTCTTAGTAGCCCATCATAAGACACCGTTCACAGGTCCGGACTAAGGATAGATCCCTGGGCAACACCCGATGTAATTTCCATCCTTCGTTGGCCCTGTGTCGTGTCGTAGAGCAGGCTTCGGTCCTTTAGGTAGTTCCTCAAAAGCCGCATCAGATATTTTGGAACTTCAAAAGAGTTTTCCAGCGTAGCCAGAATATCGACCCAAAATATCCACCGGAGTTGAAGGCATTCCTGACGTCAAGTGTTACCAAGAGGACGATCCGTCGCTTGGTGCGACTATATTCCTCTGCCCTTTGGACCGCGTTCACCACCTCTGCAACCGCATCAATGGTAGAACGTCCTGCTCCAAAGCCGTCTTGCCGAGGAGACAGGTCCCCAGCACGACGAATCGCGTCAGTGAGTCTTCGCTTGTAAGTTTCTCTAGCACTTTTCCAGCCATGTCTAGCATGCATTACGGGCGGTATTCAGACGGAGATTCGGGACTCCCCTTCCCCTTGCTGATCAGCACGAGCCTCGCCATCTTCCATCGTACCGGGAAAACCCCGTCCCGTAGGCAAGAGTTGAATGTGCTGAGCAGCAAGTCAGGACAATGGTGATAGACGAGCTGCAACACCTCAGCTGGAACACCATCTGGACCTGGAGCCTTCCTCGCTTTCAAGGAGAGAACTACCTCCTCCAGGTCTAGCTGTTTGAAGAGTGGGCCCTCGACTGCTGTTTCACCATGGACAGCTTCAACACAGGCGGGCTGGGCAGGGAAGAGTCCTCGCTCTATTGCGTCCATCGTTTCCGCGTCATGTATACAAGACTTCCGTAGGGCACCAAGCGTCCGCATGACCAGCTTGTAGCCAAGGCCCCACGGATCCTTGTTCACATTGTCTACATGGTCTTGCCAGCAGCGAGCCTTGCTACTGTTGATCAGTTTACTAAGGCATTTCCTGGCTTACTTATATGCTGCCACCCAGTTGCATGCCTCGTCACCGTTCCGCGCCCGTTGAGCCTCACGTCGAAGCTTGTGACACTCCCTTGGCTTTCCAGCAATTTCAGTTGACCACCAGTACACTGGAGGCTTGCCGTGCCGGGGTCTTCGACGGGGCAAAGAAGCGCAGCAAGCAGTCGTAATTATGCTCATAGTAGAGTTCACCACGTCTTGAGCTGCCAGTTCTTCCGTCCAATCCGAAGCTCCCTGCAGTGGCTCACCTGCTGTGAGAAGCTCGACGAACCTCTCGACGTCCATCCTTCCGATGTTCCATCCAGTTGTAGGAGGCCGAGAGTATGGACGTCGAGAGACAGCATGACTTATCTCCAGCAGAATGCACTGATGATCACTGGCTGAGTAGACCTCTAATACTTTCCAGTTGTGTATCCTCCGTACTACGGACTCCGAGGCGAATGTCACGTCCGGTATGGCTCCCTCACAGCCAATACGGCGGAAAGTTGGCTTATTTCCAGAGTTTAGTACGACAAGGGCCGTCCTGGCCGCCATTTCCAGGATTCGTTTTCCCCGTGGATCCGTCTGAGGCATGCCCCACTCGATTGCTTTAGCATTGAAGTCGCCCCCAACGAGCACTTGGCCCTCATCATTCGAGACAGTGCCCTCCAGAGCATTAAGCTTGTCTTGGAAAGATGATATCGATTCGTTAGGCGTTAGTCGCACACTAAAGAAGATGGTCCCTGAGCATCGAACCCACACGAAACCATCCCCCTATCCACAACTCTCCGCTTGAAAGTCAATGTTCTGAACCCAGATAGCGGCAGAACCAGTTTCATCAGAATACCATAGTGCAGGACTTTTATTATGGTGTTGCTCACTCAGCAGCAAGAAGTCGGCTTTCCTGTCCCTCGCAAATTGCTCAAGCAGATTTTGGGCGGTTGAACTGCGGTGTAGGTTTAGCTGCAGGATGCGGGTCATCGGAGTTCTGATTTTGCCTTGGCTAGGGCTTCCTGGAATACCCGGCATTTTCCTGATCCCAAGACGTGTTCAAAGTCAGGTTTTGGATCAGCATCCTTGCAAAGAATACAGTGTGCCTCCTTCGTACACTCTTTTCTTTTATGTCCCATTTCACCACATTTGTAACATAGGGAACTCCTATCAGGTCCTTTGCATACTTGTGTGGTGTGACCATAACCAAGGCATTTGAAACATTGAAGAAGCGTTGCTCTTCGCCGTATCCTACAGACGACCCACCCAATTCGTACTTTGCCCTTGTTCAGGAATTGTTCGGCGTCCTTTTTGGTCAAGTCAACTATGGCCATGCGTTGTCTCCTGTTGTTTTCTGGTGTCAGTCTTGCTTTGATTCTTCCCACGCTAGGCAACTCCCTTTTGATGGCCCTTTCTACCTCGGCCAGATCCGTCGCGCAGTCAATGTCTCGTATTTCGATCGTTGCCATTGGCTCGAGCGGGGCTTTAGTTGCACTTTCGCTGAGGACTTTCTTTTCTGCGTCACAGAATGCTTCTTTATTGCCACCTTCTGCTCCGAATTTGACCAGTATGCGGCCCGACTGCGTTGGTCGTACTACTTTAATGGTTGTATTGGTGTCTTCGGGCCTTACGTTTCCCGTGATGTCCCACAGTACCTCCGCGTAGGATCGGCCATCTTGGGGCTTTATGAGCAGTGCTTGCTGCCGGGGTATTCAACGGGGCATCGCTTCACCTGTTTTGCATCAGGTCCTTTTTGTAAATGGGCGTCCGTGCGAACTTTACTTTCTGGCTTTTACTGAAGGAGTTTCTCTGCGGCTTTCATCGCTCGTTTTAAAAGCACTATCTGGAACCCGTGATCTAGTGCTCCACGCCCATCAAGTGCTTCTTTCTTCCTTCTTAGTGCCTCTTCCTTCCTGCATTTTTTTGTTTTTGGTAGCTAGGTGAAAACTATTTATGCACAGAGTGTGGGATTCCCATCGCGACTGAACTACCCACTAAACACCTCCCCTGTCAACCTGAGAACCCAGCCTGGAACCGTTTGATACATTACTTCGGGCCAGGTCTCGTTTTGTTACGCCGTGGGGCGCCTTCAAGCTGGGGAGTCCCTTTCCTAGCGGGAGGGGAGAGGGGAAGAGGAAATGGCAGAAGAGCGATCCCCCAGCCCCAGCACCTCCGGCTGCTGTGAGTCCCTTTTATATTTTAGGACTGCCCGAGCATAATGTGCCACCTGGTTCCATTTGTCAACCGATTCGAGCATCACTGCAACTATATTATCCGCGGTGAGCTCTCCCGTTTCCCTGTAGAGTTCCCTTCGCAGCCAGACCCATTTTGTACCCACAAAAAATGTGTGACAGGCATTGTCCTCCTCTTCTTAGCAAAACCGACAATCGGGAGACCGTGACTTACCGATCTTGTGCAGGTAAGACTGAAAACACCCGTGCCCGCTCAAAAGCTGGGTCAGATAGAAGTCAGTCTCACCATGCTTTCGATTAAGCCATGGTCTCACATCCGGGATGAGGCGCGCAGTCCAACTTCCCTTCGTGCAATTCACCCAAGACTGCTGCCAATCGTTGAGCGAGCACTGCCTCTCCTTGTGGACTACTATCTCCTTCGCATCCTCATTGCGGTGCAGATAAATAGTACGGGCCCTCTCTGCCAAGGAGGGCGACAGGTATCACGCCTGCAATAACTCTCACTGCCGACACAGAGACTGTTGGATACGAAGATGCAATTCTTAGTGCTCCTCTTCTCTGCACCTGTGCCAATCGTTTTCAGTATAACTCTTTGCTGAGAGCGTCGCCCCATACCTCTGCTCCGTACAGTAGCACTGACCCTACAGCACTCATCAAGAGGCGTCTTCTTGATGGGCTGGGTCCCCCTACGTTGGCCATAAGTCGACTCAGAGCCGATATTCCCGAAGCAGCCTTCTCAGCCGTTGCCCTGATTTGCTCAGAAAAACTCATCTTCGAGTCGATCAGTAGCCCCAGATACTTCATCGCTGGCTTCAATTGGATTTGTATGTCTCCAATACTGATCATCCTTACTCTAGGGATTCTCTTTTTTGTCAAGATGACCACTTCGGTTTTCTCCAGTGCTCAATTCAGCCCACAAGCGATCATTCAGTCCCTCACTCGGCGCATAAGCATACCTAGCCTAAGTTGCGCTTGTTCAACGGTGCGTCTAGCGACCAGAGCCGCAACATCATCCGCATAGCCAACCAAGCGTGACTCATCTGGCATCTCAAGTCTCAGTAGCTCGTCGTAAGACACGTTCCACAGGTCCGGACCAAGTATAGATCCGTAGGCAATACCCGATGTGATTTCCATCCTTCGTAGGCCCTGTGTCGTGTCGTAGAGCAGGCTTCGGTCCTGTAGGTAGTTCTCCAATAGCCGCATTAGATATTCTGGAGCTTGCAAAGAGTTTTCCAGCGTGTCCACAATATCCACCCATCTAGCGGAGTTGAAGGCATTCCTGACGTCAAGTATCACCCACAAGACGATCCGTCGCTTGGTGCGACTATATGCCTCTGCCCTTTGGGCCGCGTTCACCACCGCTGCAACCGCATCAATGGTAGAACGTCCTGCTCTAAAGCCGTACTGCCGAGGAGACTGGTCCCCAGCACAACGAATCGCGTCAGTGAGTTTTCGCTTGATGAGTTTCTCTAGCACTTTCCCAGCCGTGTCTAGCATGCATAACAGGCGGTATGCAGACGGCGATCCGGGATTTCCCTTCCCCTTGCTGATCAGCACGAGCCTCGCCACCTTCCATCGTACCGGGAAAACCCCGTCCCGTAGGCAAGCGTTGAATGTGCTGAGCAGCAAGTCAGGACAATGGTGATACACGAGCCGCAACACCTCAGCTGGAACACCATCTGGACCTGGAGCCTTCCTCCTTGAAATCTGATCGTTCTCCGAGGCACTCCAGAATATCGTTGTAGTGAAGATCTCTATTTTTTTATGTTACTAAGTACAATAACAGCGCGATTTTGATATTCGGGCACTTCCGGCTCCCGTTTCCGATGATTTTACAGCTGCAGGGTATCGGAATCAAAAGTATTCCAACCACGCAAAAAACTGCAATTGCAGGTATCGCGAAGCTGCCTGAATTCCCTTTTATTGAATTCCACTCATCACTGGCTTTGGTTTGGCACCCCATATATTGAAATTGGAGAAAGTATGAAAAACGGCCATTTTTCCAGCAACGCGCTCCTTGCAATTCGATCGTTTTCCGAGGAACTCCAGAATATTGTTGTAGGAAAGATCTTTAATTTTTCTATGTTCCTGATTACAATAACAGCGCGATTTCGATTATGATAAATGCACTTTTATTGAATTCTACTCATCACTGGCTTTCGTTTGACACCCCATATATTGAAATTGGAGAAAGTATGAAAAACTGCCATTTTTCCAGCAATGCCCTCCTTGCAATCCGATCGTTTTCTGAGGAACTCCAGAATATCATTGTAGTGAAGATCTTTAATTTTTTTATGTTCCTGAGTACAATAACAGCGCAATTTTCATATTCAGGCACTTCCGATTCCCGTTTCCAATGATTTTACAGCTGTATGATTTCGGAATCAAAAGTCCCCCAACCATGCAATAAACTGTAATTACAGGTGTCGCGAAGCTGCCTGAATTCACTTTTATTGAATTCTACTCAACACTGGCTTTCGCTTGATACCCCATATATTGAAATTGGAGAAAGTATGAACAAGTTGGGTAAACAGACCTACGCTCATGTCAGAAGGGTTTTGTATTCAATTTACAAAATACAGTCGCCAGATCGAATAAAATCAAGAAACATGTCAAAGAAGATTTTATTGGAGAAAATATGAAATTCGAAGATCATACTATTATCAACGAAGTTGAACGAATTTCTACTTCTGAGGTTTTTGTTATTGTTTTAATCATAAATATTTCCCTTGATAATTATTTCAGATATCCATTCGCGACGGAGGAAACACATTTTTGATGTATTTCCCCCCTGCGCCCCCACTGAAGCAAAAACTGACAGTTTAAGAACTGTTTTGAATTGCTCCCATGAAAACTTTCATTTCATACTCATATCGGCTAGGTTAGATGAATTTTTATTTTCAGGGGCCACTCTCCTGTACTGTAATCATCGATTCATGGCCTATTTTTTCGAATCCTAGAATTATTACAAAGCCCTTTTGCTGGGAGCTCTCTCCTGCCTCCTCAACTCGTTTCACCTATGAGTATTAATTGTAGGTACTCATCTTCAACTCATTCATTAAATTGAATCAAGTGTCAAAGCATGCACCTTAAACGTTGAAGTTGGGAAAAATTAACTCAAAATTATTCAATCTTCGCATTTTAAACAGCCACTATTTTGTTTTACGATTACGGATACCACTAGCTGAACTGATTCTCAAAGATATTCATGACACCTATCATTCCTGAAATTTTCATGCAAATCCTAGCAAAACTGTGGTGTCTGAGTCGGTAAAAAGCGCATGTTGTTCCATAGCCATATGTTGCCATAGTAATAAATGCAGCGCATATTGTTCCATAGTAATACAGGAAAATTCAAACCACTATAACTTTGCACCATATGATTCAATCCTTATGAAACTTTCAGAATAGATCAATCTTATTAATATCTGTGTACTGAATTTCATTGAATTTAAGGGTACCGTTAAGATTTTATTCAAGAAAACATAAAATCAATAAATCATACTATTACTAACAAAGTTGAGTGAATTGCGACTTCTCACGTATTTGTTGTTGTTGTACTCATCAAGACCTACATCCCAGATTTTTTTTCAGATTTTTCGGATCACAGGTGTCCAATCGCGAGGGGGGGGACACAAATTTTACGTGTATTTCCCCTCCCTGTGCGCCCCCCGAAGCAAACTTTGCCAAACAAAGACCTGTTTTGAAAAGATCTCATCAAGACCTTTCGTTTGATACCCATATCGGCTACCTTCAATGAATTTTTTTTTCGGGGGGTCACTCCCCTACATGGGGAGACCCCCCTTAAATATCTTATAAAATTTTTTTATATTTGAACTTTGAAGAGAACACCACTTTACACCTACGTACAAAATTTGATGTTTCTAGCTTAAGTGGTTTCCGAGAAAAACTGCTGTGACACACGGACGGACGGACGGACGGACAGACAGACGGACAGACAGGACGCGATTTTAGAAGGGTTTTGTAAAATTATTTTACAAAACCCTAAAAACGGCCATTTTTCCAGCAACGCACTCTTTGCAATTCGATCGTTTTCCGAGGAACTTCAGAATATTGTTGTAGTGAAGATCTTTAATTTTTTTATGTTCTTGAGTACAATAACAGCGCGATTTTGATATTCAGGCACTTCCGACTCCCGTTCCCGATGATTTTGCAGCTGTATGGTTTCGGAATCAAAAGTATCCCAACCACGCAAAAAACTGCAATTGCAGGTATCGCGAACCTGCCTGAATGCACTTTTATTGAATTCTACTCATCACTGGCTTTGGTTTGACACTCCATATATTGAAATTGGAGAAAGTATCAAAAACGGCCATTTTTCCAGCAACGCGCTCCTTGCAATTCGATCGTTTTCCGAGGAACTCCAGAATATTGTTGTAGTGAAGATCTTTAATTTTCTATGTTCCTGAGTACAATAACAGCGCGGTTTCGATTATGATAAATGCACTTTTATTGAATTCTACTCATCACTGGCTTTCGTTTGACACTCCATATATTGACATTGGAGAAAGTATGGAAAATGGCCATTTTTCCAGCAACGCACTCTTTGCAATCATATATCAAACTTGGTTTCAAATTAGGCATTACTTAGATCTACAGATTTTGAAAATTTGGTGATCATGCTTGTGCAAATTTCAAAATGACGGCGGTTGAATTATGCGGTTTTTTCAGGTTTTTGTGCGCTCTAGCGGTCACATTCTCCAACGGATTTTGATGAAACTTACGATTATGGATCTCAATACTATTTTCTTGTATTTTGCAGAAAATTATTAAAATTGAATGAAAAATAAAAAAAAGTCGAAAATTTAAAACTTAATAATTTTAGCTGCCATTTTCACTGAAAATTGAATTATTTTGCCCTGTCTAGAGTGAAACTCCGATTTGAACGAGATTTGACACATTGATTGATGAGGTCCTAGCCCACAAAGGTTTAAAATAGTCCAAAATCAAATGCATGCATTCAAAATGGCGTTCCCCAAAGGTCAGGAGGCAAGCGCAATTCGCTATTTTAGTAGCAACTGAAATAATGATTTTTTAGGTAAATTTCTCGAGAGAAATTTACCTATTGCGGAGAGCATCATATATATATATATATATATATATATATATATATATATATATATATATATATATATATATATATATATATATATATATATATATATATATATATATATATATATATATATATATATATATATATATATATGGGATATAACGAAATTTGTGACCACGATAGAGGTTGCAATTTTGCTTCGATTTTCACCAAATTTTCAGGAAAGGTGTATTGGGTAATTATCTCGGTTAAGTTCGTGAACCAGCTATATCGGCCCGGCAAAAACAAAATGGCGGCCATTTTAGACGAAAAATCGTGATTTCTGTTCTGACCAAAGTGTAGCTCCGATTTGGATGAAATTTGGTACAAAGGTTCATTGCTGTATGTGATGAATCTCACAATAAAAAATCCAAAGTCGGTATGGCAGAAACAAAATGGCGGCCGCTCAAAGATCGAAAAACGTGCAAAATTTTGTTGTTGTAATAGTGGTCAAAGCTTTCAACAGATTTTCCTGAAATTTGATAACTTGATAGAAATCATAAGTATCTAAAGAATTACGTTAAAAAAATTGGAGGTCAGGTTGCAAAAAACAAAATGGCGGCCAGTTAAAAGGCGAAATTTCAAAGGCTTTTTAAAGTCGCAATTTTAATCCGACATATACGAAATTCGGTTTCAAGATAGACATTATTTAGGCCTACAGTCTTTGATATTTTGGTGATCATGCATGTGCAAATTTCAAAATGGCGGCCGTTTAAATATGCGTTTTTTTCAGGTTTTTGTGGCCCTCTAGCGGTCACATTTTCCAGCGGATTTTGATGAAACTTGAGATTATGGATCTCTGTACTATGTTCTTGTATTTTGCAGGAAATTATTGAAATTGAATGAAAAATAAAAAAGTCGAAAATTTAAAGCCTAATATTTTTAGCTGCCATTTTCTTTAAAAATTGAATTATTTTGCCCTGTCTAGAGTGAAACTTCTATTTGAACGAGATAGTACATTGATTGATGAGTTCCTAACATACAAAGATTTCAAATAATCCAAAATGAAATGCATGCATTCAAAATGGCGGCCCCCAAAGGTCAGAAGGCAAGCGCAATTCGCTATTTTAGTGCCAACTGAAATAATGAATATTTTTCATGATAACGTTTTAAATGACTTTACTTGATAGAATTTATAAACCAGACCATTTTAAGATATTGTAAAATCTTTTTAACAATCCCCTAAAAAAATTATAAAATCGCGACTTGTCTGCCTGTCCGTCCGTTTGTTCGTGCGTCAAAACAAGTTTTCTCGCAAACCACATGAGCTAGAATGAGGAAATTTTCTACGTAGGTCAAAAGTGGTGCCTCTTGAAATTTGCAGTGCAAGAAAATATTTTAAGGTATTTTAAGGGGGGTCACCCCATACAGGGGGGTGGCATACAATTTTTTTTATTTCTGTAGCAGCCAAGATTCTCAACAGATTCCGTTGAAACTTGAAATTATAAGTTATTAACGCAAGTTAATTTAATTTAATTATGCAAATCGAATGACAAATGAAAAAGTCGAAAATTTACAGCTTAATATTTTTAGCAGCCGATTTCAATAAAAATTGAAATGACGGCCCTCATAGTTCAGAAAAAAATTGAAAATGTATATATTAATGGCAACGCAAGTGCTGATTAAACTTTCATGGAAATCTTTTGAAATTAACTATTCGAGCTATTTAAGCCTTTGTGTGGTTACCACTGTGAACTGTGTAAACAGCAAATGTGAGAAGGGCGAAACCGGTATTTATATGTTTAAACAATTTATGATCCGCCGATTTTCAATATGTAATCCATACGTATACAACTCAATTTAATTAGCAAAATATTTGCGCCCCGATAAAAGGTCTCTAAGAACGAACGTGGCCAGATTTTTTTTATGTTAATAAATACCCATGTGGTACTACGAAAATTGCAGAAAGAAGTTGAGTAGTAGGCAAGCCAAATTTTTTTTCGAAGCTTTATGCTACATACGAGAAATTCACCTTTCCGGCTGGTGCTGCCAACGGGGATTTTTTTTCATGGAAACGTTTTAAATGACTTATCTCGAAAGTATTTATAAATCAGAATATTTTTGAAATATTGTAAAGTATTTTCAACAATATTCTAAAAAATTATAAGATCACGACTTGTCTGTCTGTCCGTCCGTCCGTTTGTTCGTGCATCACAAGCTTTCTCGCAAACCACAAACTAGAATGAGGAAATTTTCTACGTAGGTCAAAAGTGGTGCCTCTTGAAATTTGCAGTGTAAGAAAATATTTTAAAGTGTTTAAGGGGGTCTCCCCATACAGGGGGGTGACATAAACATTTTTTTTTATTGCTGTAGCTCTCTAGCAGCCAAGTTTGAATTATAAGTTATTAAGGCAAGTTAATTTAATTCAATTATGCAAATCGGATGACAAACAAAAAATTCGAAAATTTACAGCTTAATATTTTTAGATGCTGTTTTCATTAAAAATCCAAAATGACGGCCCCTGATGGTTCAGAAAAGAATCGAAAATGTATGAATTATTGGCAATGCAAGTGCTGATTAAGCTTTTATGGAAATGTTTTGAAATTAACTATTTGAGCTATTTAAGCGAAAAAGTTATCACCTTTGTGTGGTAACCACTGTGAAATGTATAAACAGCAAATGTGAGAAGGGCGAAACCAGTAAAAATATGTTTATAACAATTTATTACCCGCCGATTTTCAATATGTGATCCATACGTTTGCAACTCACTTTAATTAGCAAAATGTTTGCGCCTTTACAAAGGGTCTCCAAGTACGAACGGCGACAGATTCTTTTTGTTAATAAATACTCATGTAGTGCCACAAAAATTGCAGTAAGAACTCCAGTAGTAGGCAAGCCAAATTCTTTTTCGAAACCTTACGCTACATGCGAGAAATTTACCTTTCCGGCTGGTGCTGCCAACGGGGATTTTTTGCTTTATAGTATTTTATCTTGTTACATATTTTGGTTTTCCTTATGTCTACTCTTCACCCTTGCACATCAATATTAACTCTAGTTGGTACAGCCAAATAACCTTCCCTTCGATCCTTCACTAATACACCATTCCCTAAACTTCCTATTCTTTTCCCCCATTTGATCCTATAGACCATAAGCCATGCCTCACATGGAAGTAGACGCACTAACCGATGTTCCCCAATTATTCCAAGATAACTAATTCTACCTATAAATTCTCTTTTAGGCCTGCTTCCATAACCTGGGAAGTTAAAATAAAGGGGAAAGGAGAAGGAGAGAGCAAAACGGAGAAACAACAAAAACGTGAAAAATACTCCCTGATAGGTAATCGTGGGACATCAACTGACTAAGAAAAGGTATCCATTTACATTGTAATTCAATGTTTCTGTTTTGGCCGTCTTAAAGCTTACCCCACTACTCACTGCACATAGAATTTAAGATCTTTTGCATGCCATGTACCTGCGTTTTTGCCGTCCATATCAAGCAACCTGAACCGAGATGAGGACTCGCGTTTATCCACCTTAAAAGGTCCCAGGTATTCTGGAGCCAGCTTAGCGAAATAGTATTGAGCCGCATCTGACAGTGCGAAATTCCGCCTCCACACAAGGTCGTTGGGTTGAAATGGAGGGTGTCTCCGCCGCAGGCTATACCACTGAGTACCCTTCCCCGCCACCTCCTTCAAGCGCCTCATTACCTCCTCTCTCACTTCTTGGAGCTTCTCCGCCCATTCTCACGGATTACTCTTCCACGCAACCTTCATCTCCCGACCGAAATTGATCAAATAGGGCATGTTGCCCATTGCCTCATGCATGTACGTGTTCAAGGTACAACCAATTTGTGAGAGATGATCGTCCCATTTCCGGTGGTTATTCCCTACGTACGCTCCCAGCATTCGTTTGAGCATCTGATTGATCCGTTCCGCTGGGTTCGCTTGCGGATGGTTAAAATGGCATGAACTGGATACTGCACCCGGATCCGGCACCAAGCTATGCAGTTCCTTTGACCTGAATTGGACGCCATTGTCACACACGACCACTGCCGGCACCCCAAAAAGTGTAATTACCCTTTCCTCTAGAAGCTTAGCCACCTCGACCGCAGTCGCTTTTCTCAGGGGAAAGATAACAGGCATCTTGGTGACGTAATCGACCACCGTCAAAATAAAGGTGTTGCCTCGAGTAGAACGCGGCAATGGTCCAAACAATTCCACACATATAATTTCCCACGGTTCTTTGGTTTGGCCGGCCCGAGAGGTCATAGGACTATATGGGGGTTTCCTCTCTACCTTTGTTGCCTGACAAGTTTTGCACTTTGTCACGTACCGCTGAACATCTGCCTTCATTTTGGGCCAATAGAATAGTTGGGCTATGCGATCTTAGGTTCTGATAATACCCATATGCGTCGTCATGGCATTTCAAGAGGACCGTTTGGCGTTTGATCTTGGAGACCACTTGCTTCCAGGAATTTCCAATCAAATTCGCCATTCCGGAAACTTCGCAGGGTTCTTTAGAATCCTGGATCACAGGC
This sequence comes from Odontomyia ornata, assembly GCA_963969285.1. Lineage (NCBI taxonomy): Eukaryota > Metazoa > Arthropoda > Insecta > Diptera > Stratiomyidae > Odontomyia > Odontomyia ornata. Next base: position 237,705,817 of record OZ017739.1, read on the forward strand.
CAGATACCCACTTGTCCCCGCTGTCAGCTTCTACCACCGCAGTCACTCCTGAAATGCCCGAGACAGCGCATCCGGAACCAGATGATCCTTGCCTTTACGGTGCACGACCTCATGTCGAATTGTTGCAGCCTTACCGCCCAACGAGCCAGACGCCCATTCGGCTCCCGCAAGTTGTTAAGCCACACCAAAGAGTGATGGCCGGTAATCACCATTAAGTGTGACCTTTCCAAGTAGGGTCTTAGTTTTTCCACTGCCCACAATACCGCTAAGCACTCCTTTTCAGTGGTGGAGTAATTACTCTCCGTCTTTGAAAGACCCCGACTAAGATAACATACTACCTTCTCTCCCTCTGGGTGGCTTCTGGCTTAACAGTGCTCCCAACCCATGATTGGATGCATCCGTTTGAACGTTAAATGGTCAGGCAAAATCTGGGCACGTGAGAATCGGCGCTGATGATAGCATCGCCTTGCAATGCCTGAAGGCCAACTCACACTGCTCCGTCCATACAAACTTCTTATTTTTGCGGAGTAACTTTGTAACAGGTACTGTGAGCGTATACGCAGTATACACTCTGCCTTTACTGGGTCGACTAGCAATCAATTTTCGTCTACAACATATCCCAGGTACTTCAACTGTGGCCGGTAAAACTCACACTTCTCGCGTGATACTCGTAGATCCACCTCTCAAAGACGTGTTAGCACTATCCGAAGCATTTCCAAGTGTTTCTAGAAATCCCCGGTGACTACTATAACATCGTCTAGGTATACAAAGACGTATAGCTCAAGTTCCAGCCCCGAAACCCTACCCATAAATTTTAATCGGATGCCGAAAGGCATCCGATAGAAATGAAATCATCCACATCCAGGTACCGTGAAGGCTGTTAAAGGCTTGGATTCCTCCGCCATAGGAATTTGCTAATAGGCGGACAATGATGGACAACGGGCTGCGCGCAGTTTGTCTAAGGTGGAGCAGATGTATGGGAGTGGATAAGCGTCCCGCTGGGATACGCTGTTCAGCTTCCAGAATTTCACACAAAAACGAAAATTCCCATCCTTCTTCTTTAGCAAGAGGATGGATGATGACCATGGACTCCCAGAAGGTTTTACCACTCCCAGCCACAATATTTCATCCAGCTCTTCGTTGATATGTGCCTGTACCGCCGGAGACACGGGGTAGCACCACTGTTTGATGGGTTCATTCGATGTCGTGATCACGTACTCCAACCCTCTAGCACACCCTAGGCCATCTCCCATCAACCCAGACTCCTATTAGTGATTCCAAGCGTCAACCTTGTCCTCCGTTGGAGTCAACATTGTTCTCCGTTGAAGTGCCTCACAGGTGGCTACCACCACGAACTCCCAAGCTTCCCTGCTGAGATCTAGAATGATCCGAAATGAACGCAGGAAGTCCACCCCTAGAATAAGTCCATGTGGAACTGCAGGCAAAACCAGAATTCCCATCCACTGCGTCACACCCTTCACTGTCACTGGTACCCAGGCTACGCCCTCCGTTGGGACACATCCACTATCCGCTAACTTAATTGCTGATTGTCTCGCCTCCAGAAGCTCCAACCCCTGCGCGCGCAGCAATTCCCAACCGGGTTTCCCGAGGATGGTATGCGTTGCCCCCGAGTGCAGTAGTCCATACTATGGCTCGCCCAAACACTTCCACCTCCATATGTGGACGATTATCCGCTAACGTTTCCTCTAGTGCAAAATTCACCCTTGTCTCCTGTGCGACTAACTTACTTGGATCGCTCGGACCCCCTACGTCGCTTAGTGAGTACGGTTCCCATTTCCCAAGGGTCCCGCATTCGGTAGTTGGTTTGATTGGCTTCGTCTTACATGCTCCTTTGGAACGTTGAACATGATGGACATGCCGCTTTCCGCTTCCCAATTCTCCCACAACCGAAACATCTTTGAGGCTCACTGGAAGTGCTGGAGGTGTGTCTTTCACCTTTACAGTTCCAGCAGCGGGTACCTCTATTCCCCTCGTGCAATGCGGCAACCATCCCTCCCTCTGTAGCCACACAATAAGCCAAATCCGGTTCCAATAAACGATGCAGCCGGGGATTCGGTGGAGGAACTAAGGACTCCACCGTTGCTCTTGTGGTCTCCAATGTTCTACCTAGTTGTACCAGGTCCACTATTGAAGAGATCGGCACCAGACCGAGCTTTCCTGTTCCGTACATGGTACCGTAAGTCGACGGAAAAGGCCTTTCATCGCAGCCATGCACACTCCAATGGACTCATCCTTCCCCTGTGTCCTGTTCCTCAAAAAGCCTATCGTCATAGTCCGGTGGGAAGAACTCTGCCCGTAACTCTTTCTTTACATCGTCCAAATCTTTGCACCTACGTTTTTTCGCTCGGAACTATATCAACAAGACCACCGCTGACCTAAATATATGGAATTTAGGTACCCCCTTCGCCTCTCACCACTATTCTACCCTGAACAGGAAAGAGCTCACTGAATTTGAATCCCCCGTAAAACGAATACCCCACTTACTCACATCTTGATGTTTTCCCATGGCCTCCTCGACTCGGGGAGTAGAGCATATCGGTCCCATAGCACTTCCCAAAGCTTCTCCTAGTATCACACAATCCCCTGCGGTTAGTGCGATCACCTCTGCCTCATCCTCATCTCCTTCAGCCTTAAGCATTAATTCGCCCGTGGACATTCTCAGGGCAGACCTCAACTTGCTCACTTCCTTCACTAAATCCGCTTCATCTGGAGGTACTTTACCCAACCGTCTCCGACCTTCGACGCGATCTTTAGGAAATCCCCACTGTCGGTTCCACCTTCAAAATCTCTTAACAAATTCCTGATTTCCTCCACTTTCTCTTTCACGGCGTCCACATCTTCTTTGACCATAAACGGGTACGCAACCATCTCAATCATAGAGCACCTCAACGCTCGCTCCGCCTTGAGTGCTATCCGCAGCGCCTTCCTCATTTCGTTCATCATGCCTAATGCCTGCTCCCGAATCCTCAGCTCATAGGCTAGCTCATCCTTACTAAGCCTTTCAACGAGGAAAATGCTTAATACTTGTTACATAACCACTTAATGCTAAATAAAAAACTCAAGATATCTTATAAATTGAATTTAAATTAATATACATAACTACAAATCACGATTTCCCCCGTCACATACAAAACCTCCAACAACCGCGATAAAAGTATACTCCCGCAAAATTCAGACGACATCAATTCACTTCCACAAGTGACGCGTTGCACCGAAAAATCCGTCACCACTCGCACTTTACTTGCATTCACTTGTTTCACTTTTCACTTCACTACTCAACTCACTTTACAAGCTGTACACGTTGGGCGTCAAATATTACCCGATAAATATCCAAGGGGGAAATATTACCCGAAAAATTCTCTGATTCCCTCCTACTTGCAACTCTTTATTGCGGCTACTCCGGCGGAGGCTCCACCAACCCAATCTAGCTCACCCGAAGACGGGCGTGGGTGCCATTCGTCCGCTTTCCCGAGCCTGCCAAGGGGTCCTCCGAACGAGAAGACGACCGCCCGGAGCGAAATTATCACTGGTACACATAGCCGCAGGGATAACCTTCCACGAACCCTTCCACTCGGAGCGAGTTAGAATATAACGCCACCACTGAAATTACGCCCTCCTTATCTCCTAACACCGGAAAACCCCGAGATAGAGCTGAAACGACACTAACGTTCACTACACTCGCCAAATACTACCATCTTAATTAATTTTCCCAGGTCTTCCTGCCTGGTCACCGCCCCGGGAAGAGATTTCCCGAGCCGCACTCCTTACTACTGGAAAACAAGTTGGGTAAACAGACCTACGGTCATGTCAGAAGGGTTTTGTATTCAATTTACAAAATGCAGTCACCAGATCGAATAAAACCAAGAAACGATTTTATTGGAGAAAATATGAAATTCGAAGATCATACTATTATTAACAAAGTTGAACGAATTTCGTGTTCTGAGATTTTTGTTGTTGTTATACTCATAAATATCTCCCTTGATAATTATTTCAGATATCCATTCGCTAGGGAGGAAACACATTTTTCATGTATTTCCCCCCTGTGCCCCCACTGAAGCAAAAACTGACAGTTTAACAACTGTTTTGATTAGCTCCCATGAAAACTGTCGTTTCATACACATACCGGCTACGTTTGATGAATTTTTATTTTCAGGAGCCACTTTCCTGTACTGTTATCATCGATTAATGGCCAATTTTTTCGAATCCTAGAATGGTTACAAAGCCCTTTTGCTAGGAGCTCTCTCCCGCCTCCTTGACTTGCTTCGCTTATGAGTATTAATTGTAGGTACTCATCTTCAGTCATTCATTAAATTGAATCAAGTGTTCAAAGCATGCACCTTAAACGTTGAAGTTGGGAAAAAATAACTCAAAATTATTCAATCTTCGCATTTAAAACAGCCACCATTTTGTTTTACGATTACTGATACCACTAGCTGAACTGATTCGCAAAGATATTCATGACACCTATCATTCCTGAAATTTTCATGCAAATCCTAGCAAAACTGTAGTGTCTGAGTCGGTAAAAAGCGCATGTTGTTCCATAGCCATATGTTGCCATAGTAATCAATGCAGCGCATATTGTTCCATAGTAATACAGGAAAATTCAAACCCCTATAACTTCGCTAAATATGATTCAATCTTTATGAAACTTTCAGGATAGATCAACCTTATGAATAGTCATCTATGTACTGAATTTCATAGAATTTAAGGGTACCGTTAAGATTTTATTCAAGAAAACATAAAATCGATAAATCATACTATTACTAACAAAGTTGAGTGAATTGCGACTTCTAACGTATTTGTTGTTGTTGTACTCACCAAGGCCTACATTCCTGATTTTTTTCAGATTTTTCGGATCACAGGTGTCCAATCGCGAGGGGGGGGGACACAAATTTTTCGTGTATTTTCCCTCCCTGTGCGCCCCTCGAAGCAAACTTTGCCAAACAAAGACCTGTTTTGAAAAGTTCTCATCAAGACCTTTTATTTGATACCCATATCGGCCACCTTCAATGAAATTTTTTTTTTCGGGGGGTCACTCCCCTATATGGGGAGACCCCCCTTAAATACCTTATAAAATTTTTTTTGTAATTGAACTTTGAAGAGAACACCACTTTACACCTACGTACGAAATTTGATGTTTCTAGCTTAAGTAGTTTCCGAGAGAAACTGCTGTGACACACGGACGGACGGACGGACGGACGGACGGACGGACGGACGGACGGACAGACAGACGGACAGACGGACAGACAGGACGCGATTTTAGAAGGGTTTTGTAAAATTATTTTACAAAACCCTAAAAAAGTTAAGTATTTGTGTCGCGAGAAGAAAAATAAAAAGAAGATCAATTAAAACCACGTTAATTTTATTTCAAAACAACGTTTCAACAATTCAAGTATTTAAGGAAAGCCACTTACGTTTAATCCCTAGCCTTGTAAAGGGCCCCCTTGCTTCCGCCCGCTCGAAATTTCCACCGTCGTCTCGTCTCCGTGTGCTGATATATTTTTTTACTGCCAGCTTCAATTCCTAGGCAGAGGAAAACCATTCGCTGGACACTCGTTCACTTTTCTTCCCTTGAATCCACTCGTCGGATTCACTTTCTTTCCATTCCCAAGAATTGATGTTACGCAGCTCCACCGTTGCTCGTACATAAAACCTTCACCGAACAAAAAACAAAAAGCGCGCTAATCTTCCCGGCTTAAATAATCTCCCGGGTTAACGTTTTTTCCCTTCTATCCACCGGGAAAACTTTTTTTGAGTGCTTTTGTTCCGTTGAAGCGAGTAATTCCCCTTGCTTGATTCCACTCATCATAAGTTCCACTTGGTGGCGATCCTGTTGGGTATCGAGTGTACTACGCGCTGAATGCATTTGCCTGACGGTTCAAACTGTCAGTAATGTTTGTTTACGTGGCGTCGACAAGTACATCATTCGATTTCCTTTGCGAGACTGATTGCGATGTCAACGTTAGTTGAACTGATTCTGAATAAACTTGGTGACTTCGCGTAATGTTGAATAACACCTTCAACTCTAACAACTAAATTACTTCCAGATTGTACGTTGATTGGTTTGCCCACAACATGAGCTGTGGACGTACTTCCAATACGAGGAATGCCAGCTTAAATTTTGTGCATGAGTATTATTATCATCCTGACGACTACGAACTTCTGATATCAATGACTCCGACATGAAAGATGAATTAGAAGGGACCACGGATTGCTAACAATGATGATGCTATTGCTGATGAGGTTAATGATGAGGACTTTTGTAATGATGGCAGTGATGTGAATGACAATAGTTGTGATTGAACAATACTTACCGGGAAGGATGAGTTTGTACCCTTCTTATAATTACTATGAGCTCGGAAGCTTTGTTGGATTAAAATTTGGTCCCATATCGATGCGTTGGGCGATGAAGATGATTTCGACGATTAGAGTGTCTTGCAAATGATTAATTGACGCTGGTTCAAGCACATTTGAAAGAGGTAAATACCACCATAAAGTTCGTAGTATTTGTGTTGTTTTAATGGATTGAACACACTTTTATTAGTTCTCTCATTATCACCACCATGCATGATCGTATTTTTATCATTGAATATGGATGAACTATTATGACTCGATTTACTACTAGACGACGTTGATTGGTTCCTAGAAGGCGCTACTGCATCTTCCACACACATTAGGCCATCACGCATCAGTTTTAAGCCTGTCGGGCAGTCACATGTAATGCGACGACTTCGATCTGATATTCTTGAGACGGGTAAGCAAAGATGTGAACAGTGTCTATTTACGGACTGACAATAGCTTTCACTATCTGGTTGTCTGTAAGGATGGTAGACGTGTATGGTCATTGGATGTTGAAGCATATGTAATGCTGCAACTGCCTCTAAGTCTTCTTCGTTAAATTTATTTGCTTTGTACACAGTCTGCTTGTACCAGTCAGCCCAATACACGTAATCCTCGAACGTTGTAATGGAAAATGGATGCCTAAGGGCATCTGTTAAGTACAGAACAAAGTGACGTAGTTACATGATGAAATCATATTCAGTTTTGCATCGACCTAATAGACTCGTTTCAACACTAGATCCAGGGTTAATCCGTTCGGCGATTATGCATCGTACATTACTATCGCCCGACGGTGTATTTCATTCATTCCAGCACGTTAAATTTTCGGAGTTGCACCTCAATCCGTCCGAAACATTCACCCGTCAACAAGATCCAATGCAATAGCACGTGGAATTTCCAAATTGTCCTCAATGAGGACTTTTCCCATATTACCATCAAAGTTAGTCAGCTCAATTGTGTATTTGAGTATGTCAGTGAAGTGGGCATGGTTGTAGATTCAATCCACAGCTAGGCCATCCAATGTAACCGAGTGATTTCACAGAACAACAGTTTTGTTGTGCGTAAACGTCGCTCCAGAAAATCATCCCTGTCCTTAATACATAATCGAGGGCAGTCGCAGACTTTGTATCTTTTGCAATGGAGGTAATTTCACGATGGTCCAAAGCTATTTTACGAATATCGTTACGACGAGCAAAGAGCAGTCAGGCATGTCCTTCTGTTGCTTGCAGTGTGTATGATTTCGTGGATCTCGCATGTAGGTTAAAAGCAGATTTACTTGATCTGGAATATCGATTAATATTTTGCAGGACAATTTGGTCAATGAATCAATAATGGCACTGAATATTTCGGTAGTAGGGTCAAGCATAACGTTCTAACGAGAACTGCTGTGTTCGCGCCATGATACATATGACGCAAGACTGGAATCAATTGTAATTTCATACTTATCGGGGCCTTAAGCGATTCAATCATTGAACCGATTTTTGGGCACATACTGATGGCAGATGTTTTAGATTGAGCTGCGAATTGCACCCTAGCATATATAGCAGCTTCAATTTCAACTGTGTCATTACAATCCAAAGCCCGTCGACTCGAATGATGTACTTGTTGCTTCTCAGGGATAGCTCGGCTCACAGCTCCTAGAGTCCGCCTACATTGCATTGGAATAGAGCAGGATTAGAGTGCAAGCCTTATGACGATGCAATTGCATTGCCCGATTACATATTTTGCCACACATCTCACGCTTAAATTTATCTGTATGTGATACTTGTGTGCATTTTGTGTATTTTGCATTTCGTTTCAAGCTCGCGTTGGTTCTTGTTGCCTTCGACGGTTGCTGCTGATTGCGTTGTCCATAATTGTGGCACGTAAATCAGAAGCGACGTAGCTACTTCATTTTGCTTACATAAAGTTACAAAGCAAAAATTATTATGTGGCATCATGTTCACAATTTAACCAATTATTACACTTAAAATCATTATGTGGCTTCCTTTTCGTGATTTAACGAGTAGTCCTTTCGTAAATGGATATTTAAAATACTTGCTGATAGTTACATCAGCGCAATATCAAAAAAACTAATAAAGTGCGGCTTGGTATTCCGTAGGTCAAACTCTTACGAAATCGCATATGATAGTGTTCGAGGTGACCAACGCTATGGAGTCTCAATGTTCACCCCTAACAGTACGTTGGCAGCAAAGGTATCCTGACCAGGAAGAACTGGTGTAGTTGCACGTCTCCCAAAACTGCCTGATTGTAGATTTCTCAAGTTTTCTCAGCAGGAAATCGACGCACATGTGAAAAGTTGCATTTTCATCTGCAACGCAATCTTTAAACTTTCGCTATTTCCCGGGAGACTTAAAAATATAGCTCTGGGTAGGGATCCGATATATTCTTACGTTTTTTAAACAAATTACACCACAATCAGATATTCAGTCTATCCAGGACCTCATTTGCGTTGATTCATTTAATTTTCTGCTCCGGGAACAAAGTCATCCTGGCCACGTAAAAATGTGCGATTCCAAGTACCACGAAAAAACCTGAACACACTTGGTTGGGTTCTATGCTTCAGGAGCTTTCATTCGATATCCTGTCATTAACATCGGACCACATATGAAACATGCCACTTTCGCGTACAACGTACTTGTTGAATTCCGCTGTTTGGGAGAATTTCCGAATATCACTGTTGCTGGAGTTCTTCAATTTTGTTATGTTCCTGAGTAAAATAACACCAAAATTTTGATATTTAGGCACTTCCAACTCCCATCTTCGATGATTGTATAGCTGTATGGTTTCGGAACCAAATGTATCCCTACCACGCCAAAAAGTGCAATTGCAGGTATCGCGAAGCTGCCTGAATGCACATTCATTCAATTTTACCCGTCAGTGGCCTTCGTTTGACACCCCATATATTGAAACTGGAGAAAGTAGGAAAAACGGCCTTTTTTCTAGCAATGCACTCCTTGCAATCCAATTGTTTTCCGAAAAACTCCAGAATATCGTTGTAGGCTTTGGCAATATTTTATGTTTCAAACTATAAAAAGATCGCAATTAGATACTCAAGGTCTCTTGAAGTCTATTGGCGTTGATTTTATGGGTGTTGGGACTGAGCACACTTGGATGGTCTCTACGCTTCAGGAGGTTTCATTCGATATCCTGTCACTGAAATTGGACCACTTATGAAAAATGGCACTTTCGCGGGCAACGCACTTGTTGGCACTCCGCTGTTTGCGAGACTTTCCGAATATCGCTGTTGCTAGAGTTCACCAATTTTTTTATGTTTCTGAGTAAAATAACAGCACGATTTTGATATTCAGACACTTTCACCTTCCGTTTCCGATGATTTTGCAGCTGTATGGTTTCGGAATCAAAAGTATCCCAACCACGCAAATAAGTGCAAATGCAAGTACTGCGAGGCTGCCCTAATGCACTTTTGTTGAATTCTACTCATCACTGGCTTTCATTTGACACCCCATATATTGAAATTGGTGAACGTATGAAAACCGGAAATTTTTTCAGCAACGGACTCCTTGCAATCCAATCGTTTTCCGAGGAACTCCAGAATATCGTTGTAAGTATTTGTAATATTTTAAGTTTCTAACTATCAATAGACCATAATTAGATACTCAAGCGTTCTTGAAGTCTATTTGCGTTGACTTTATGGGTGTTGTATGTCGGCAGCAAAGGCATCCTGAACAGGAAGAATTGGTGTAGTTGCACGTCTCCCAAAACTGCCTGATTGCAGATTTCTTAAGTTTTCTTAGCAGGAGCTTTCATTTAATACCTCACTTATCGAAATCGAAGCACTTGTGAAAAGTTGCATTTTCATCTGCAACGCAATCTTTAAACTTTTACTGTTTTCTGGGAGGACTTGAAAATGTGGCTCTGGGTGGGGATTTGCAATATTCTTATTTTTTTTTTAACAAATCACACCACAATCTGATATTCGGTCTGTCCAGGGCCCCATGTGCGTTGATTCATTTGTTTTTCTGCTTCAGGAACAAAGTCATCCTGGCCACGTAAAAATGTGCGATTCCAAGTACCCCGGAAAAGCCCGAGCACACTTGGTTGGATTCTACGCTTCAGGAGCTTTCATTCGAAATCCTGTCATTGAAATCGGACCACATATGAAAATTGCCACTTTCGCGTGCAACGCACTTGTTGGAATTCCGCTGCTTGGGAGGGTTTCCGAAAATCGCTCTTGCTGGAGTTCTACAATTTTTTTATGTTCCTGAGTACAATAAATTTCAATCCAGGTACTTCCGACTCCCGTTTCCGATAATTGTATAGCTGTATGGTTTCGGAATCAAAAGTATCCCAACCACGCAAAAAAGTGCAATTGCAGGTATTGCGAAGCTGCCTGAATGCACTTTTGTTGAATTCTACTCATCACTGGCTTTCGTTTGACACCCCATATATTGAAATTGCAGAAAGTATGAAACACCGCCATGTTTCCAGCAACGCTCTCCTTGCAATTCTATCGGTTTCCGAGGAACTCCAGAATATCATTGTAGGTTTTTGCAATATTCTATGTTTCTAACTATAAATAGACCGTAATTAGATACTCATGCGTTCTTGAAGTCTATTTGCGTTGATTTTATGGGTGTTGTATGTCGGCCAGGAAGAATTGGCATAGTTGGACGTCTCCCAAAACTGCCTGATTACAGATTTCTTAAGTTTTCCCAGCAGGAGCTTTCATTTGTTACCCTTCTTATCGAAATCGAACCACATGTGAAAAGTTGCATCTTCATCTGCAACGCAATCTTGAAACGTTCGTTGTTTTTCGGGGGACTTAAAAATGTGGCTCTGGGCAGCGATTCGCAATATTTTTATTTCCTTTTTCAAACAAATCACACCACAGACATTCAGTCTATCCCGGACCTCATTTGTGTTAATTCGTTTATTTTTCTGCTTCAGGGACCAAATCATCCTGGCCACGTTAAAATGTTCGGTTCCAAGTACCGCGAAAAAATTGAGCACAATTGGTTGGACTCTACGCTTCAGGATTTTTTATTCGATATCCTGTCATTCAAATTGGGCCACATATGAAAAATGGCACTTTCGCGTGCAACACGCTTGTTGAAATTCCACTGTTTGGGACAGTTTCCGAATATCGCTGTTGCTGGAGTTCTTCAATTTTTTTTATGTTCCTGAGTACAATAACAGCACAATTTTGATATTCAGGTACTTCCGACTCCAGTTTCCGATGATTTTATCTTCTTCTTAGGACTACAGCCCCTTTCGGGCCTCCGCTTCCTGCAATCAGCGCCTCCAACTTTCTCGGTCCGTTGACCGCGTCTTTCAATTCAGAAATCCGAGCAGCGATGAACTGTCTTCGTCGACCGAGTAAGACCAGCGTTTCTCAGGTAACACCACTGGCTGCCGGCCTTCAGTTCTCCCAACGGATACCTTCTTGGGTAACCGTTGTCCATCCATACAATTCATGTCTCCCACCCATTTCAGCTTCCGCAGTCTTACAATCCTTTAGACCTCTGGTTTGTCAATAATGTCATATGGGTCATGGTTGTATCGAATTTGCCATTGGTCCCCGTCTAGCTACGCTCCGATTATTTGCCTTATGACCCTTCGCTTAAAGGTTTTCAATATATTTGCGGATACTTGGGTAAGGGTCCATGTTTCACACCCATAGCATAACATAGCTCTTATCACAGATTTGCATACTTGGAACTTTGTTTTCCTGTGTATGCAGCTGGTCTTCAAGATTGTCAATGCTGAATAGAATATTCTATTTGCGAGCTGTATTCTTCGGCGTACTTCGTCTCTTTCATTGTCTGTTTACGTTATTCTGGCGCCTAAATACATATATTCACTAACATCCTCAATTCTGTATTCACCAAGTGTGATATTTTGTGTATTTGAGGTATTTTTCCTCGACTGCTTTATGAACTTTGTTTTATTTTCGTTGATTTGTAGCCCTACTAGTTTTGCTTCACTGTCGAGTTTCAGGAAGAGTTCTTTGGCAGTTCTTAAGTTGGCGTATGAACCAATTTTATTTTCGAAGATTTTAAAAAATATTCTGTACGCCGTGCAAAGTAGTGATATGCCTCTATATCTTCTCGCACTGTAGCTTGTCACCTGTTTTGTGGATAGGGAACATAATTGATTGGCTCCACTTGTTGCCGAATTCGCTGGATGACTTTGTGAATAGCTTGATGAACACTACTGTCACCATATTTGATGAGTTCCACTGAAATCTCATCAATGCCCGGTGCTTTATTATTCTTCTGGGCTTTGATGATGGAACAAACTTCATCCAGAGTTGGTGGGGCCAATGGAAGCTCTCCACAGACATCTATAGGCTCCGATATTCTGGAGCTGTGTGGACGATTAAGGAGGTTCTTAAAATAAGATGCCCATCTTTCTTTAATGTTGGTTTCATCAGCGATTATTTTGCCGATGTCATCACGACAGAGCGTAGATTTGGGCTGATAACCACGTTTCAGGCTTTTCACTACTTTGTATGCTTGTCATGTGTTATTGCTCGCTAAACTTACATCTATACTTCTCAATTGGTCGTCATAGTATTTTCTTTTCTTAATCCTAATTATCTTATTCGCTACTCCTCTGAGATTTTCATAGTGTTCTCTCTTCGTCCTGGTTTTCCTACCTACGTATTCTTTGTACGCCTGATTCTTTTTATCTAACGCATTCTGGCACTCATCATCGAACCAATCATTCCTCTTGCGGCGGGCTTGGTGTCCGATCGTCTGTTCTACCACGGTCCCGATAGCCGCTTTCACTTCCATTCAGAGCTCGTTGCTCATCTTTAACGATGCGTCTGATAAGATGAGACCCAGCTGGTTGTCAAGGGTCTCCGTGAAATTTTCGGCCAAAGACGCCGTTTGGAGCATTTCGATGTCAAATTTCTGTTGCGGGCTGGTCTTCGCTGCATATGCCTTTGACATACGACATCAATAAGTTAATTTGATCAAGTAATGATCTGAGTTACAATTGGCTCCTCGGTATGTACAGACGTCAAGTATGCTCGAGGCTTAACCAACGTTGTTGGGTCAGAACATGATCGATCTGGTTTTGCGTGTTGCCATCCGGTGATACCCAGGTCATTTTATGAATGCGTCAATGTGGGAAGCAAGCCAAACGTATGACTAGATTTCTGCTACATGCAAAGTCAATCAGGCGCTGGCCGCTGTCATTTGTTTCATCATGGAGGCTATATCCTCCAGTTGTTCCCCGATCAGATAGCTCATTGTCAACCTTAGCATTGAAATCACCCAGAAAAATTTTTGTGTCGTTTGTGGGCAATGGGTCGACTAGTCTTGCCAGGTGATTGTAAAACAATGGCCTCGTTTCTTCGCCCTTTTCTTCGGTCAGGGCGTGAACATTAATCAGCCAGATTTTGAAGAATTTCGCTTTTATACAGATCGCACACAACCAGTCATTGACTGCCTTAAAATCAATAATGTGCGATTTGAACTCCCTATTCACAATGAAGGCCACTCCGAATTTTCGTTTCCCAGTAGGCTTCCTACTTTTAAATATTGTGTGCGACCTCATGTCTTGAATGATGTTTCCAGTCCAATTTGATTCCTGGACTGCCAGTATTTTTAATTGATATTGACTGGCCTGTTGTGAAAGGTCCTTAACAGCACCAGGGTAATTGAGTAATCTGACATTCCAGGATCCCATGCCATAATCCTTTTTTTCTTTTGCGAAGTCGGTGCCGTGAGTCCAATTCATTCCGAGGACTATCTGCAATCCACTCCAAGGACTATCTGCAAGGATTTACCGGGACGGGGAGTTAGCCCGTCACCCAACCTCCATTCCGTTGGCATGGCTAATACGTCGATTCCGTTATCAGATGCGGAAGATTCACTTTCACCCACTTAGGTCCTCAGAAAAGAGGTGTAAGTAGGATTTAGTAGCAGAGCTGTAGTTGTATTCACATTTCTCGAAATTTAATGTTACAGCAAACCCAATGTGCACCCCGAAAGAACTTACTACCATCTAATTGGGAGGATTGGTGTTACGACCCTGCGATGCTATGCATGGGTTGTATGCAACATCATCTGTCGTCCCTACACTTACCTATATCCTGTGCCTCTACTTTTTCCTTTCAGGGAAAATATTAGTTTGTATATTTGCCTAGTAATTATAGAGCGTCTAGGCACGCATATAGTTAAGGCGATCAAAGCCGGATTGATTGTCTTCATGGAAGAAAACAGAGGCGAACTCGCCGATTTAAGTTAGACCAAGAAGTGATTTATTTCCACATCGACTTATCCTATTTATACAATTTTACTTCGTCTCCAATACAAATACATATTCAATTTCTTAACATATTCTAAACATATTTTGTCTACTCTAGCAAAAACATTTTACATACAATTTCCTATCTCTAATATTCTTTCCCGAAAAGCTATGCAAAAAAATTCACATTCTTATCAGCAACGCCAAATATATTGCATTTCTCATATTGATAAAAAATACTTTAACTCAACGTGAAGTAAATGCCTTTAACACTTTCATGTAATTTAACACGCGATAGTCTTCGTTCATTATACGTTTGTGCTGTTGTACATATGAAACCATGTGTACACAGAATTATCTTTGTTCGTTGTACGTTAGTACTGTTGTACATATGAAACCATGTGTGTACGGAAATGTTTATACGTACGAACGTGTTTTCATATGGGGCTAATGGTAATGTACGTTTAAAAGATGTTCATTGTTTACGATTTGCTTTCGATTTTAATGAATGCATTACAATTTTCCTTTCCGTAATTCTTCAAGAAAATTCATATGCAAGTTCAAGCTTAACTTGACACTTTTCATAACATTTTCATTGACGGTGAACATCTTCTTTACCGTGATTCTTTATTAAAATCCGTATGCAAGTCCAAGTTTAACCCGATACTTTTCATAACATTTTCATTGACGGTGAACATCTTCTTTACCGTGATTCTTTATTAAAATCTTGGCGCAAGTTTCTTACAGAGCAAAATACATTACGAACAAAACGACTATACGTCTCGGGTATTCCATCACTCGTCGTACGGAAAGAGTTTCTAGATGCTTGATTCATGATGAAATTTAACCAAAACAATAACAAATGTGGACATGTGTCCATAGTGGCACGAGCCAATGCTTTTGCTTTTAGTTCCGCCGAGTGTTATTTGAGCTGGGAATCCCCTTCGTGGTGACGTATGTGGTGAGTGAATGTTTGGATAATTTAGTGGTCGTTCAAAATGCTTAAATGGACAAATGAAGGCTTTTTAAAATGTTATCGATATTTATTTTTATGGCGTACTCATCTCAATCAGACTTGGGGTGATATTTAGCGGAAGACACTTACAGAGGAACCTTTAGTAAATGCTTTGGCATTTAACTACATGGTAGCTGGAATAGTTCCTTCTATTCAGCGTGTCTTTTAGGGCGTAACAATATCTTCCCCCATTTTAAATGTCTGTGGCGAGTCTTGGAGAGATGAGCCGCACGTCGATTGTTATGTTATTTTAGGAGTTGAAACTAGTAGGTTGTTTTTTTTTTTTGTTTTTTAATTAATTGATTTATTTTTTGGCTCTATACGTTGATTGTCATTAGTTGCATTAAACATTTATGGCGACTGTTAGTTTGTTAAAGATTACGCTGTGGTATTTTTATTCTATTTCAAAAAAAATTTCATGGTTTGTTTTACTTTATTGACTGTGGGTGCATTATTTTGAGTGGTATATAATGGATTTATCTATTAATATATATCTATATTTTGCTATGTAATTAATTTCAATTCTATGTGGAGCTTAATGTTTTTCTTGTTTTTAACAATAGATGTATTTAGTGTTTAAATATATATATATATATATATATATATATATATATATATATATATATATATATATATATATATATATATATATATATGTATATATATATATATTTTTTTTTTTGTTTTGGTGATAACAATTACATTTTTTGTATTTAAAGTATTGATGTACTTAATAATATTATGTATGTGTTTTTATGATTATCAATATTTCTGCATCTGGATTTTTGTTTTGTTTTTTTATAATGCTACTAGCAGATCTTGATGCTTAAAAATAAAATTGTTGTAGTATAGTTTTTTTTTTTTTTTTGGAATTATGTACATTTTCTTGTAACTTATATTTAAATTTTAATCGAGTTGACTTGCAGAGCTCGGTGTTTACAGATGATTATTATTGTTATTGTAAACAAATAGAAGCAATACATTTTTTTTTGTTTGAGGTGAGTAGCAGAGCTCAGTTAATTTTTTTTTTGTGTTTTTTTTTTTTGTTTTTGTACTTTTTGCGGTGATTTACAATTTTTTAAAATATTTGCTTATTCAGAGCTAGATTTTTACAAATTATTATATTTGATCGAGGTTATGAGCAGAGCTCGATTTTTATTTACCATGATCGAGTTGATAAGCAGAGCTCGATTTTTATTTATTACTATCGGGTTGATAAGCAGAGCTCGATTTTTTTTTACTATGATCGAGTTGATAAGCAGAGCTCGATTTTTATTTATTATTATCGAGTTGATAAGCAGAGCTCGATTTTTATTTACTATGATCGAGTTGATAAGCAGAGCTCGATTTTTATTTACTTTGATCGAGTTGATAAGCAGAGCTCGATTTTTATTTACTATGATCGAGTTGATAAGCAGAGCTCGATTTTTATTTACTATGATCGAGTTGATAAGCAGAGCTCGATTTTTATTTACTATGATCGAGTTGATAAGCAGAGCTCGATTTTTATTTATTATTATCGAGTTGATAAGCAGAGCTCGATTTTAATTTACTATCGAGTTGATAAGCAGAGCTCGATTTTTATTTACTATGATCGAGTTGATAAGCAGAGCTCGATTTTTAGGGTTTTGTACTAAAATACAAAACCCTATTGCAATCACGACCTGTGTCCGTCTGTCCGTCTGTCCGTCCGTCCGTCCGTCCGTCCGTCCGTCCGTCCGTCCGTCTGTATGTCACAGCACTTTTTCTCCGAAACTATAGAGGCTACAGCAATGAAACTTTGTAGAAAGGTCAGAAGTGGTGACCTCTTGAAAGTTCAAGGGTGAAAATTTTTTTCAAAGGCGTTTAAGGGGGGTCTCCCCGTATAGGGAGGTGACCCCTTAAAAAAAAATTTTCACCATCGGTAGTCGAGTAGGGTGTCGTTGGAAAGGTCTCAATGAGATCTTTTCAAAACAAGTCTTAAAACTGCCTTATTGTTACCGAGGGGGACAGGGGAAGGGGAAATGTACGAACTTTTCGCGTACCCCCCCCTCGCGATTGGACACCTTCCATCCGAAAAATCTGAAAAAAATCATGAATGTAGGCCTTTATGGGTACAACAACAACAAATACATGAGAAGACGAAATTCACTCAACTTTGTTAGTAATAGTATGATTTATCGATTTTCTGTTTTCTTGAATAAAATCTAAACGGTACCTTTAAAATCAATAAAATTTTGCAAAGAGATGACTATTTATAAGATTGATCTTTTCGGAAAGTTTCATAAAGATCGAATAGTATTTACCGAAGTTATAGCGATTTGAATTTTCCTGTATTACTATGGAGCAATATGCCCTGTATTACTATGGAAACATATGGCTATGGAGCCATATGCGCTTTTTACCGACTTAGACACTACAGCTTTGCTAGAATTTGCATGAAAATTTCAGGAGTGATAGGTATCATGAAAATGAGTACATACAATTGAAACAAGTCGAAGAGGCAGGAGAGAGCTCCTAGCTATAGGGCTTTGTAACCATTCTAGGATTCGAAAAAATAGGCCATGAATCGATAATTACAGTATAGAAGAGTGGCCCCTGAAAAAAAATTTCATGAAAGGTAGCCGATATGAGTATCAACTGAAAATTCTCCATGAGAGCTTTTCAAAACAGTTCTTAAACTGACAGTTTTTGCTTCAGTGGGGGCACAGGGGGGGGGGGGGAAATACATGAAAAATGTGTTTCCTCCCTCGCGAATGGACACCAGTGATCTAAAAAATCTGAAAAAATTATCAAAGGAGAAATTTATGGGTAAAACTATAACAAATACCTCAGAAGTGAAAATTCGTTCAACTTTGTTTTTCACATTTTCTCCAGTAAAATCGTCTTTGACATGTTTCTTGATTTTATTCGTTGCTGGTTACTGCATTTTGTAAGTTGAGTACAAAACCCTTCTGACATGAGCATAGGTCTGTCTACCCAACTTGTTATTTACTATGATCGAGTTGATAAGCAGAGCTCGATTTTTATTTACTATGATCGAGTTGATAAGCAGAGCTCGATTTTTATTTACTATGATCGAGTTGATAAGCAGAGCTCGATTTTTATTTACTATTATCGAGTTGATAAGCAGAGCTCGATTTTTATTTACTATGATCGAGTTGATAAGCAGAGCTCGATTTTTATTTACTATGATCGAGTTGATAAGCAGAACTCCACTTTTATTTACTATGATCGAGTTGATAAGCAGAGCTCGATTTTTATTTATTATTATCGAGTTGATAAGCAGAGCTCGATTTTCACAAATTAATATTAGTATTTCGTTAGAGGTTAATCGTTAATAGTTAATGAATAGGAAATCGGGCTTCCCTTTTTTTTGTTTAAACTAACTGTAGAGATCGTGGCGGGGGTTGGGGTATTATTGCTTCCTCGTCTTGAGATTGGGCCACCATCGGAGGTTTTGTTTCTTGCTTATTGAGGTTAAGGGTAAATGTTGGGTTTGATTCCCGATTGGTGATTGTTAGACGATTTTGTTTCCTGCAGCATTTTATGTGTCGAATAGACAGGTATATCCCTATTGTTATGATGCCAATTGTTGTTAAGCTGAGGGATGCTGTGGATAAATACATATGCTGCTTGTTCGTTTCTTTGAATGTAATTTCATTCAATTGGTCATAAATCTCGTTAAGGGAGTGGGAGTTGGTGTGAAATTGTTAGTTCACATCTTTTTCTAAGAATGTGTTTTCAATAGGAGTTGTTGTATAAAGATTGGTTTTGGCTTGAACCGTGATTACAACGGAGATTAGTAGTAAAATCATTGCATTTGCCATGACTGAAAGGGGGAAAAGGAAAAGTTATTCGTAGAATTGTTTTAATCTGTTATTATGGACATTTACTAGCTTCTCCCCTATCGCAATTGTTGTGTTGACGGGGAGGTGATTGATTTAACAATGTAAGGGCCTACCCATACTTGCACTAATTTATGCTTCCTGTTTTCGTTTTTTAATAAAACTTTGTCTCCTATGTGGAAAGATATTGGCTTCGTGTTTTGGTCATAGTATGTTTTGATTTTACTTTGCTTTTTAATATATTTTTTCGCGCTATCGAATACATTTTCTGAAGCTTATATTTTAAAAGGAAATAATAATTTTCGTGGTTGTAGATTGGGGTTGGTTCTTTTTTAAGGTTTGAGGGTATTTCTGCTGTAAAACCGAAAAGGCAGTCCATTGGTGTGAGCTTGGTGCTGTCGTGTTCACTATTGTTATATACAAAGGCTGCGGTTCTTAAAAATCGGTCCCATGATTGTGGGTTGCTATCTACCGTAGAACGTAGATATTCTATCAGCGGTCTATGAGCTCTTTCTAAAGCTCCATTTGACTGGGGATGGTAGGCTGATGTTTGCAGCTTTTTTATATGTAAGAGTTTACATACTCTTTTAAATAGCTCACTTATAAAATTAGCCCCTTGATCTGTCACTACTTGTTTGGGTATTCTGTACCTTGTTATTATTTCATCGAAAAAAATTTTTGCTATTGTTTCCGATTCTATATTGGGTATGGCGTACCAATCTACGAATTTGGTGAGGTTGTCCTGGAATGTTAATATGTATTTATTTCCTGAGGATGTTTCTACTAAGGGTCCTACTATATCTAGGTAAATCTTATCGAAGGGTTTTTCGGCTATATCAGTGATTAACATGGGCATGCGATGTTTTTGGGAGTTTTTCATTGTTTGACACTTCTTGCATTTCTTGACATAGTTTTTGATATCTTTCAGCATTTTTTTCCATCTATACTGTTTCTTAATTTTTTTGTAAGTTTTTGAGACTCCTTGGTGTCATCCAAAGGTGGAGTCGTGGAATTCATATAGCACCGCGCTAATTACTTCGGGGGATGTTAGGATAGTTACTTTGGGTGGGCCTTGTAATATATTTTAGGTAGGGTCTGATAGTGCCGAATCATTGCCAATATTATTAGGATTTGTTGTTTCTGGAACTGTATCTGTTACTTGTTTGGTAGCTGGTATATTAATCTGTGAGTCTAACAATTCTTCATTGTTAATCGCTGCAGGTGGTGGTTTGTCTTGTAGCTGCACTTGTTTTTGCGCCTGTGCTCGTGTGACAATGTTGCACTGATTATTTTGTTCAGACTCTTCTAGTGCCTCATGGGGAATTCTGCTCAATGCATCGGCATTAGTATTATATTTGCCCGGTTTATACTCTATTTGGTAGTCGAATTCTGAAAGTTTGTGATGGAACGTTACCAATCGTGTGGTAGGGTCTTTTACATTGAATATTCCTTTAAGAGGTTTGTGGTCAGTATAAACCGTGAAACGCCGGCCTTGTAAGTAGCATCGAAAATTTTTTGCTGCCCACACAATTGCCAGGAGTTCCTTTTCAATGGTCGAATAGTTACGTTCCGCTTTATTTAGTGTGCGACTTGCATATGCTACTGGTTTATCTTTTCCAATTTCTCCCTGTGACAGGACTGCTCCTAACGCTTCATTGCTGGCGTCAGTGGTAAGATTGAATGGCTTAGTGAAATCAGGGTAGGCTAAAAGAGGGGGTTTAATTAAAGAATTTTTTAAAAGTTGGAATGCTTCCATGCATTTGTTAGTCCAAGTATATTTGACACCCTTCCGGAGTAAGTTCGTTAGAGGCTTGGCTATTTTAGAGAAGTCTGGAATAAATTTACGATAGTAATTAGCTAGGCCTAAGAAGGATTGCAGTCGTCTAACTGTATTGGGAACCGGGAAATCTTGAACGCATTGAGTTTTACTGGGATCTGGGCCAGCACCTTTTTGGGAACAAATGTGACCTAAATAGACGACCTCAGGTCGTAAGAATTGACACTTCTCAGGTTGAAGTTTCAGGTTATTCTCTTTAAGTCTGGTGAAAATTTTTCGCAGTTTGCTGATATGGTCTTCTAAATTTTTTCCATAAACTACTATATCATCCAGGTAGACAAAACAATCAAATCCTTGTAGACCGGTTAGGATATAATTCATCAGTCTTTGGAATGTGGCGGGTGCCCCTTTTAATCCAAATGGCATTCGTTTAAATTCATAGTGGCCATAATTTGTACTGAAAGCTGTTTTAGGTCGATCTTTAGGTTGCACGAGCACTTGGTGGTACCCGCTAGCTAAATCGAGGGTGCTGACGTAACGTGAGTGGCCAAGTTGGTCTAAGATGTCCTCAATTCGTGGTAGTGGAAAGGCATCTCCTATTGTTTTGTCGTTCAATTTTCTGAAATCGACTACAACTCGCCATTTCTTTTCCCCGTCGGCGCCTTCTTTCTTGGGCACTACCAAGAGAGGGGAGTTCCAGGGGCTTTTGCTTTGTTGGACGATGTCACTGTCCAACATTTCTTTCAGTTGTTCATTTATTATTTCCTTCTGAGGTTGACTTAGCCGGTACATCTTTTGGTTAATTGGGGCTTGGTTGGCTATTAGCGGGATTTCATGAGTCATTGCTTTTGTATAGGTGAGTTTGTCACCTGGTTAATGGAAAATTTCGTTAAAGTCTTGACAAAGTTTTGTTATTGCCGCTTTTTCTTCGGGATTTAAATGTTCATATAGTGAGAGTTGTTGCTTCAGCTTTGCATTCCGCATTATTACCTCTGGGTGAAAGCTAGCTTTATTAGATGCCAACGTAAGTTGGTTTATTTGTTTATTACCCGTAATTCTTGGGTTAGGATTGTATGCCCTTTCTGGTTCATAAATTCCGCTTATTTTATTTAGTGTTTCGATATGGTATTCATTCAATGCCTGGAGCACCAATTGCAGCTGAGTAATTGTAACAGGGGACTCATTGGAGTTAAGGATACTGACCACTGTTTTTGATGGGCCAACCAGACAGTTTGCCAAAAATACTCCGGGTTCCATCTCTTGCGAGAGACAGAGCATTTATTGTGCTAAATGTATCGGTACCTCTACTATATTTTGGGTTCGGGGGTACATAATAATGGCCTTCTCTAAAGTAACCTTATGTATCCCTTCTAAATTACTCCTAGTGGGTGCCTTTACTATTTCGCAGTCACAGTTTTCATCACTCTGTAGCCCTCTTCGTTGTGTCACGCCTGCTGAAACCTTTTTGGGTATCACTATAGCGCCATTCGACGTCACCGTTTGAGCCTGATGCCTATTCGCTGTGTCTGCTTGAATTTTCAGTGGGACTGAAAATTCCTTACAGTTAAATTCCGTGCGAGGAAACTTGAGTGTCTGGTTTGGTCCTTCGATATCACAATTTTTTGTTAAGAAATCGTTTCCTAGCAAGCCGTCATTGGGTATTCCTGGTATTGTGTCTACAACTTGGAAAGTGCAAGGTAGCGTGGAAGAGAGGGTAAAGTTGCCTTGCGTTACTCCCAGGGTTTTACCTTTTCCAAAGGGGCTTAGCAGTGTTATTTTTTGCTCGGGGATAATTAAACAGGAATCGTTTAACGCGGTTCTTTTGATTATACTGACTTCTGCGCCAGTGTCTATTGTTAGGGTTGTATAATCTTGAATTCCTATATCTAAGGGTAGCTTTACTGTAACTAGTTTAGAATCATGGTTCATATTCTCTCTTTTTATTATTTTTTGCTTGTTTTCTTTTGAGGAATTTTGCTCCATTACTTGAGTAGGTTTAGTAATGACCACTTTTTCTGTTCTTAATTTTAAAGTCGAGTCGGGGGTTTCCGGCTCGACTGTTATCCGTTTCCCTGGGTTTTTGCTTCCCATTTTTCCTTTTGACGACATGTGCTTACCGTGTGACTTGTATGACCGCAAAAGTCACATGGTGCTTGTACACTGTAAACTTTTTTTTTGTATCGCTGATGTTGAGTTGGGTGCTGGGTGGGTTTGCATTACAGTCCCTCAAATCGTGTCCATATTCTTTACAGTTTGGGCAAAAAGGGGTATTTTTCCTGTGGTAACAGTCTCTGTAGGTGTGCCCCTTTCTCTTGCAAAAATTGCAAGTAATGTTTGAATATTTATTAGGCTTCCCTACATTCGTATTTGAAGTGACTGGAGCTTGTTGTTGAAAGGGTGCAACGTAGGGGTTAAGTTGAAATGTTGTGGGGTTAAAGGAAATGGGGGCTGGGGTGGGTAGAAAATTTAAATATGGTTGACCGCAGTTTGGTTGGAAGGGGACAGCTCCCTGTTGAAGTTTTTCCCTATCTAACGCCTTGGAGACTAGTTCCTCGAAAGTAGCTTCCTCGTTATTGAGCAGATACTGACACAGATGAGGATCAGTTACTCCACTTCTAAGCCTTCCTTTTGCAAAATCCTCCAAATGTAGACTGATTACCTTAGTAACTTGTTCGCCATATTTGATGAGCGCCGCTTCCTGGCACCGCTTTAGTAGCTGTCGCAGGCGTGATGTAAAAGCCGCGAGAGTCTCGGAAGAACCGTGTTTAGCCGTAATCAATCCATTTATCAAATCCTGGTAAGTCTCTCTTGGTAGATAGACTTGGCTTAGGAGTTTTTCGGCAGCTTCGATGGTCGTGGGGAAGTTTGAGGCAATGAGTTGGTATGCTTCAACGCGGAGACGCGTGGGGAAAATTTGCATAAAGGCCGACTTTTCCGGGGAACTCAGGCATTGCCAGACTCTTTTGCTACAGCCTATGAATGTTTGTAGCTCAAGAAACAATGTAGGGGTTGGGGCTCCTGAGAAAACGGGTATCATTTGCCCCATTAATTTGGCCACTTTTGTATAGTCTGCCATATTGCTGGTTTTTAATACAGATTTTTCAGAGGTCTTATCGTTTGTCATGAGGCTGTGCCGCAAGGAAGGGGGTGTTTGCAGAACGTTATATGATTCGAAGGAAAACTTAAAGTCTTGGGACGTAAGGGCTGGTTTAAACGATTGCGATAGGTCTCGAGGACTGATTTCTTGACCTAACGAGATTTCACGAAATCGTTGGATTTCTTCCTTAAACCGTTCTGTATTTTCGCGAAAGTATATGACTCTCTCGAGTCTTTTGTTGTGTATTTGGCTTATAGTGTCTGTTAATTTGATAATAGATGCTAATTCCTGGGTCGCAAGCTCTCGTGTGACTCCAAATTGGGTTTCTAATAAAGATGATTCTGACTTACTTCTAATTGGTTGTAGAGTTCGACCAGTTCTTAATGTTAAACCAGTACTTTTACCGGTTGGAGTAGATTGATGGTGGATATCGTTGTCGTTGAAAGTTCTTTTGTTCAGAAGTTCAATTTGTTAGTCAGCGTATAAACACCGTCGTATAACTATTAATTGATGAGGGTGTATTTGTCTTGTAGCTCGCGTGTGGAATGTTTTATCGGGTATTTTCAGCACAGTTTAGTCTAGTGTTTTTTTTTTAACTTTGAATCAAACTTTACTTCCCACTGTAATCAGGGAATATTATTGGTTAATGATTATACTATTATTAGTGCTTTTTGTTAAAGCTTGGTTCTTCTATCTGGAGTTGAAGTTTAAGTATGGGCCGTGAGTACAGGGGTGTAAGGAGACGATATTGCAAGAATAAGTAGGAACGGATTCCGGAGGCTCCATGAGATTATGGCACCCAGTTTTATTGCGATGCAGTAAAAATATTGCAGTCCACGCAAACCGAAATCCTACCGGCTGCGCCATTTGTTACGATCCTGCAATGCTATGCATGGGTTGTATGCAACATCATCTGTCGTCCCTACACTTACCTATATCCTGTGCCTCTACTTTTTCCTTTCAGGGAAAATATTAGTTTGTATGTTTGCCTAGTAATTATAGAGCGTCTAGGCACGCATATAGTTAAGGCGATCAACGCCGGATTGATTGTCTTCATGGAAGAAAACAGAGGCGAACTCGCCGATTTAAGTTAGACCAAGAAGTGATTTATTTCCACATCGACTTATCCTATTTATACAATTTTACTTCGTCTTCAATACAAATACATATTCAATTTCTCAACATATTCTAAACATATTTTGTCTACTCTAGCAAAAACATTTTACATACAATTTCCTATCTCTAATATTCTTTCCCGAAAAACTATGCAAAAAAAATTCATATTCTTAATAGCAATACCAAATATATTGCATTTCTCATATTGATAAAAAATACTTTAACTCAACGTGAAGTAAATGCCTTTAACGCTTTCATGTAATTTAACACGCGATCGTCTTCGTTCATTATACGTTTGTGCTGTTGTACATATGAAACCATGTGTACACAGAATTATCTTTGTTCGTTGTACGTTAGTACTGTTGTACATATGAAACCATGTGTGTACGGAAATGTTTATACGTACGAACGTGTTTTCATATGGACTTTGGGTTTATTACTATACGTCTCGGGTATTCCATCACTCGTCGTACGGAAAGAGTTTCTAGATGCTTGATTCATGATGAAATTTAACCAAAACAATAACAAATGTGGACATGTGTCCATAGTGGCACGAGCCAATGCTTTTGCTTTTAGTTCCGCCGAGTGTTATTTGAGCTGGGAATCCCCTTCGTGGTGACGTATGTGGTGAATGAATGTTTGGATAATTTAGTGGTCGCTCAAAATGCTTAAATGGACAAATGAAGGCTTTTTAAAATGTTATCGATATTTATTTTTATAGCGTACTCATCTCAATCAGACTTGGGGTGATATTTAGCGGAAGACACTTACAGAGGAACCTTTAGTAAATGCTTTGGCATTTAACTACATGGTAGCTGGAATAGTTCCTTCTGTTCAGCGTGTCTTTTAGGGCGTAACATTGGGATGAAGAATCATGGAAGCTATGGTTTTAGGAAACACGGGGCTCCCTCCTCCTTTCTCAAACTAGCTTGGGACCGTCTATGGTGGAGTTCCGATGATTTTATAGCTGTATGTTTTCGGAATCAAAAGTATCCCAACCACGCAAAGAAGTGCAATTGCAGGTATCACGATGCTGCCTGAATGCACTTTTATTGAATCCTTCTCAGCACTGGCTTTCGTTTGACACCCCATATATTGAAATTGGAGAAAGTATGAAACACGGCTATTTTTCCAGCAACGCACTCTTTGCCATCCGATCATTTTGTGAGGAGCTCCAGACGATCGTTGTATGTTTTTTCAATGTTTTATTTTTCTCACTATACAAAGACAGCATTTAGATATTCAAGCGTTCTTGAAGTCTATTTGCGTTGATTTTATGGGTATTGTATGTCAGCAGCAAAAGCACTATGACCAGGAAAAATTTGTGTAGTTGCACGTCTCCCAAAACTGCCTGATTGCAGATTTCTTAAGTTTTCTTAGCAGGAGGTTTCATTTGATACCCTACTTATCGATATCGAAACACATGTGAAAAGTTGCATTTTCATCTGTAACGCAAGCTTTAAACCTTTAATGATTTCGCGGCGACTTAAATATGTGGCTCAGAGTGGGGATTCAAAATATGCTTATAATATTTAACAAATCACACCACAATCAGATATTCAGTATCTCCAGGACCTCATTTGCGTTGCTTCATTTATTTTTCTGCTTCAGGAACAAAGTCATCCTGGCCACGTAAAAATGTGGGATTCCAAGTACCGCGAAAAAGCCTGAGCACACTTGGTTGGATTTTATGCTTCAGGAGCTTTCATTCAATATCCTGTCATGGAAATCGGACCACATATGAAAAATGCCACATTCGTGTACAACGCACTTGTTGGGACTCCGCTGTTTGAGAGAATTTCCGAATATCGCTGTTACTTGAGTTCTACAAATTTTTTATGTTCCTGAGTAGAATGAGAGTGCGATTTTGATATTTTGGCACTTCCAACTCCCTTCTTCGATGAGTTTGTAGCTGTATGGTTTCGGAATCATAAGTATCCCAACCACGCATAAAAGTGCAATTGCAGCCGTCGCGAAGCTGCCTGAATCCACCATTATTGAATTCTGCTCATCACTGGATTTCGTTTGACACCCCATGTATTGGAATTGGAGAAAGTATGAAAAACGGCCATTTTTCTAGCAACGGACTCCTTGCAATCCGATCGTATTCCAAGGAACTCCAGAATATTGCTGTAGGTTTTCGCAATATCTTATCCTTCTAATTATAAATAGATCGCAATTAAATACTCAAGCGTGCTTGAAGTATATTTGCGTTGATTTTATGGGTGTTGTATGTCGGCAGCAAAGACCCCCTGACCAGGAAGAATTGGTGTAGTTGCACGTCTCCCAAAACTGCCTGATTGCAAGTTTCTTAAGTTTTCGCACCAGGAGCTTTCATTTGATAATATATTCATCAAAACAAAAGCACATGTGAAAAGTTGCATCATCCTCTGCAACGCAATCTTTTAACTGTTACTGTTTTCCAGGGGGGCTTAAAAGTCCTGGCCACGTAAAAATGTGCGGTTCCAAGTAACGCAAAAACGCCGGTGCACACTTGGTTGCATTCTACGCTTCAGGAGCTTTCATTCGATATCCTGTCATTGAAATCGGACCACATATGAAAATTTGCACTTTCATGTGCAACGCACTTGTTGGCACTCCGCTGTTTGGGAGCGTTTCCGAATGTCGCTGTTGCTGGAGTTTTTCAATTTTTTTATGTTCCTGAGTACAATAACAGAACGATTTTGATATTTGGGCACTTCTGACTCCCGTTTTCGATTATTTTATAGCTTTATCGTTTCGGAATCTAAAGTATCCCAACCACGCAAAAAAGTGCAATTACAGATATCGCGAAGCTGCCTGAATGCACTTTTATTGAATTCTACTCATCACTGGCTTCCATTAGACACCCCATACATTGAAATTGGAGAAAGTGCGAAAAACGACCATTTTTCCAGCAACGCATTCCTTGCAATTCGATTGTTCTCCGAGGAATTCCAGAATGTCTTTGTAGGTTTTCGCAATATTTTATGTTTCCAACTATCAATAGACCACAATTAGATGCTCAAGCGTTCTTGAAGTCTATTTGCGTTGATTTTATGGGTGTTGTTTGTCGACAGCAAAGGTATACTGACCAGGAAGAATTGGTGTAGTTGCACGTCTCCCAAAACTGCCTGATTGCAGATTTCTTAAGTTTTCTCAGCAGGAGCTTGCATTTGAAACCCTACTTATCGAAATCGAAGCACATGTGAAAAGTTGCAGTTTCATCTGCAACGCAATCTTTAAACTTTAACTGTTTTTCGTGGGACTTAAGAGTGTGGCTCTGCGTAGGGATTCGCAATATTCTTATTTTTAACTAAACAAATCACACCACCATCAGATATTCAGTCTATCCAGGACCTCATTTGCGTCGATTCATTTATTTTTCTGCCTCGGGAACACATTCATCCTGGCTGCGTAAAAATGTGCGATTTCAAGTACCGCGAAAAAGCCTGAGCACACTTGGTTGGACTCTACGCTTCAGGAGCTTTCATTCGATATCCTGTCACTGAAATTGGACCACATATGAAAAATGGCACTTTCGCGTGCAACGCATTTTTTGGAATTCCGCTGTTTGGGAGAATTTCCGAATATCACTGTCGCTGGAGTTCTTCAATTTATTTATGTTCCTGAGTACAATAACAGCACGATTTTGATATTCAGGTACTTCCGACTCCCGTTTCCGATGATTCTATAGCTGTATGGTTTCGGAATCAAAAGTGTTCCAACCACGCAAAAAAGTGCAATTGCAGGTATCGCAAAGATGCCTGAATGCACATTTATTGAATTCTACTCATCACTGGCTTTCGCTTGACACCCCATATATTGAAATTGGAGAAAGTATGAAACACGGCCATTTTTCCAGCATCGCACTCCTTGCAATCCGATCGTTTGCCGAGCGACTCCAGATTTTTCATCGTAGGTTTTTGGAATATTTTATGTTTCTAACTATAAATAGACCGCAATTAGATACTCAAGTGTTCTTGAAGTCTATTTGCGTTGATTTTATGGGTGTTGTATGTCGGCAGCAAAGGCATCCTGACCACGAAGAATTGGTGCAGGTGCACGTCTCCCAAAACTGCCTGATTGCAGATTTCTTAAGTTTTCTCTGCAGGAGCTTTCATTTAATACCCTACCTATCGAACTCGAAGCAGTCTATTTGCGTTGATTTGCTGAGCAGACCAGGAGGAATTTGTGTAGTTTTACGTCTCCCAAAACTGCCTGATTGTAGATTTCTAAAGTTTTCTCAGCAGAAACTTTCATTTGTTACCCAACTTATTGAAATCGAAGCACATGTAAAAAGTTTCATTTTTATCTGCAAAGCAATCTTTAAACTTTCACTGTTTTCCGGGGGACTTAATTATGTGACTTTGGGCCGGAATTCGCAATATTCTAACGTTTTTTAAACAAATCACACCACAATCGGATATTCAGTCCATCCAGGTCCTCATTGGCATTGATTCATTTGTTTTTCTGCTTCAGGAACGTAGTCATCCTGGCCTGAACACACTTGGTTGGATTCTACGCTTCAGGAGCTTTCATTCGATATCCAGTCATTGAAATCGGGCCACATATGAAATATGGCACTTTCGCGTGCAACGCACTTGTTGCCATTCTACTGTTTGGGAGAGTTTCCGAACAACGCTGTTGCTAAAGTTCTTCATTTTTTTTATGTTTTTGAGTCCAATAACAGCACAATTTAGATATTCAGGCACTACCGACTCCCATTTCCGATGATTTTATAGCTGTATGGTTTTGGAATCAAAAGTATCCCTCAGACCGGGGAACCAAACGCGTCCCCAGGGTTGCGGATAGGGGCAGACCTTTCTCGAAAGGTTTGGTTATCGATTTATCGATAGTGCCCTCAGACCGAGGAACCAAACGCGTCCCCAGGATTGCGGATAGGGGCAGACCTTTCTCGAAAGGTTCGCTGCGAATAACCAATAAGCAGCCGTGGACAATGGTCGGCAGTGAAGGGAGAGTCTCAGGACAAATACCTGAGTGTCAAGGATCTTCACTGTGACATGACGAAATATATGGCGCCATCAATTATCCATATATCCTGGCAGTAGGTAAAATGCTATGGGAATGGAAACCCAGACAAAAAACCAAATTATGCAGGTCCACAAGGGGAACCAGATTACGGTGCAGGGGGTCGGATCCCCAGTACCGGCGGCAGAGGGTAGTGAGCGAGCAGGCACTCGGCCGTCGTCATCCAGCGACTGCAATGTTATATAAGTGGTGAACTTGGCTTCTGTAACAGATATAACTACAAGCAAACAGGACGCTAGCACGGAGAACCCTTTCAGGCAAAAACCGCTGTTGGCAAGAACACCGATAAAACAAGTCACCGATTGCGGGGGGAGGCAGCAAACCCCAGAAACACTGTCAAAGTCAACATCACAGGTTAAACCATCGGAGACAGACCACAGACAGACTAACGAACGAGAGAGGGCAGAGTGCGTTGTGCAACCTGGCATCATTGCGGCTTTTGGGCGCAGTAGAAGGACTATGCGCACCCCGGAGCGTCCAGTGCAAGACGTACACAATCCGGATCAAGCTGCGACACCAACAGAGGCCAGTGTAAGACTGGGGGAGGGAGAAGTTTTGCCGTTGGCCGACGCCACCTCAAACGCGACCCAAGCGATAGAAGCAAAAGGGCAAGGAAACGGGGGCCTCTCCCAAGAGGTGGCGCCAAATAACACAATCGCCCTTGACTGCGCCGAAGAGGAGTGGCTTACTCGGAAAGCAGGGACTATCGTCAAACAACTGAGGGCTGCCTGCGAAGTGCAGAAAAACATAGGCAAGAGTGTCAAGAATGGCATTCTTGAACTGGAGGAGCTTTTTGGCCGCATAACGCACTACAGGCGGAGTAGGCTTGCAACCGAAAAGCACCAAAAAGACACGCTCTCCCTCGAGGCATCAGTGGTTCCTAGCAGCAGCAAAAGAATGGCCGGTAGCCCAATTGAAGGTGACCTCGAGAAAAGGAGGAAGGACGAGACCATAAACGAAGTTGTCACTCCAGGCGAGGAGTTTCATGTGGTGCGAAACAAGGCAGCGAAAAAAGCGGCCAAAAAGCTACTCCTAGAAAAAACAGACAAAGAGCTCAACCACGAAAAGAACAAAGAACCCCACGATATACCGCAGAAAACAAAAAGCGAACCGCGGCGCAAACCCTTGCGAGAGGCACTGCTTATTAAACTCACTAAGGGCCAAACCTACGCAGATCCTCCGTGAAATTAAAGGAGCGGTCAAGCCAAATGACACCAAAACTGCCATCAAAGCAGTTTGACCAACCCGGACCGGTGAGCTGCTGGTGGAATTCGGGCCAGAGGCCACAAACAAAGATGCATTCCGTGACGCGGTTCAAAAGGTTCTTGGAGATGCGGCAACGGTTGCCTCGCTCGAACCAATGGCCACCCTGGAAATTAGGGACCTCGACTGCGTCACGGACAAAGCTGAAGTAGAGGATGCCATTAGGAGAGAGTTCCCCAGCTTAAGTGAAGTCAAGGCAAGATTGACACGTGAAAACACAAGGGGGCAATGCATTGCTATTGTCGAACTAGTTGATAAAGACGCCCAGCAAATCCTGGCGAAGGGAAAAATTAAGATAGGTTGGGTGATCTGCAGGATACGGAGAAGAGCGATCCCTATCCGCTGCTTCAGATGCTTCGAATACGGACACACCGCGTATGGCTGTAGGGGACCCGACAGGAGATCTCTGTGCTACAAATGTGGTGAAACGGGGCACAAAAGGAAGGAGTGCACAAACGAGGCAAAATGCATTCTTTGCAAGGATGCTAAGCTAGAACCCGGCGACCTCAAACATGAGCCGGGGACAGGGAGATGCTGGGTTTTCAAGGAGGCCCTAACTAAAGCCAAATCAATACTCAAACGATCCGTATTCTGCAGGTCAATTTGCACCGAAGCACAAACGCTCAGGACCTACTTGAGCAGTTTGCGAGGGATAAAAAAGCTGACCTCCTGTTGCTGAGCGAGCAACATCATAACAAGGACTCGCAAGCGTGGTACCCTGGCAAATCTACTACCTCGGCCATCTGGGTTCGAGACAGCGCCCGCCTTCAGATGCAGGGCCATGGACGCGGGGATGGTTTTGTGTGGGTGCGGTGTTCAGGGATAACATATTTCAGTGTTTATCTGACGCCTAACGAGGCAATGCGATCTTTTCGAACCAAACTCGATGCCCTGGAGGACGCTGTCTCGAACACAGAGGGCCACATGCTGGTCGGGGGAGACTTCAACGCTAGAGCCATTGAATGGGGTATGCCACAATCCGACCCAAGGGGAAAGCAAATCTTGGTCATGGCGGCCAGAACAGCGCTTTTTGTCCTAAATACTGGTAACACCCCTACTTTCCGCCGCTGGGGTTGCGTATGAACCATACCCGTTAAGACATTCGCTTCGGAGTCCCTGGTACCTAGAGTACACAACTGGCGAGTACTAGAGGACTACTTGGCTTGTGGTCACTAGCATACTCGTATAGCGGTTGAGATTCACGACAATGCCAATCTGCGTGCATATGCCCAAACTTCAATCCTCGGATGGAGGACTGGGAGGATGGACGTTGAGAGGTTCGCTGACGCGCTTACGGCAGGCGCACCGTTGCTGGGAGCTCCGCCAGGGAGTGGAGAGCCTACAGCCAAGGACTTGGTGAACTCAACTATGAGTACCATCATAACTGCTTGCGAGTCTTCCATGCCCCGTCGGAGACCCCGACACGGTAAGCCTCCAGTATATTGGTGGTCAAACGAGATCGCCGAACAAAGAAGCGAGTGTCACAAAGTTCGGCGAGAGGTCCAGCGGGCGCGAACACGGGAGGAGGCAGACACTAGGCTAGCAGCATATAGGTCCGGCAGGAAATATCTTCGCAGGCTTATTAACAAGAGCAAGGCCGGATGCTGGCAAGATCTCGTGGACGATGTAAATAGGGATCCGTGGGGCCTTGGCTACAAGCTGGTAATGGGGAAACTTGGTGCCCTACCGAAGCCTCGTATACATGATGTGGAAAAGATGGACGAGATAGTGCGGGGACTCTTCCCCGCCCATCCCGTCGGTGTTGACACTGTCCATGGCGAAACAGCAGTCGAGTGCCCACTCTTCACACAGCTGGAACTGGAGGAGGCAGTCCTCTCCCTGAAAGTGAGGAAGGCTCCAGGTCCAGATGGTGTTCCAGCTGAGGTGTTGCGGCTCGTCTATCACCATTGTCCTGACTTGCTGCTCAGCACATTCAACGCTTGCCTACGGGACGGGGTTTTCCCGGTACGATGGAAGGTGGCGAGGCTCATGCTGGTCAGCAAGGGGAAGGGAAATCCCGAGTCGCCGTCTGCATACCGCCCGTTATGCATGCTAGACATGGCTGGAAAGTGCTAGAGAAACTCATCAAGGGAAGACTCACTGACGCGACCTATCTCCTCGGCAGTACAGCTTTAGAGCAGGACGTTCTACCATTGCTGCGATTTGCAGAGGTGGTGAACGCGGTCCAAAAGGCAGAGGCATATAGTCGCACCAAAGGACGGATCGTCCTGTTGATGACATTCGACGTCAGGAATGCCTTCAACTCCGCTAGATGGGTGGATATTCTGGACACGCTTGAAAACTCTTTTGAAGTTCCAGAATATCTAATGCGGCTTTTGAGGAACAACCTACAGGACCAAAGCCTGCTCTACGACACGACACAGGGCCAACGAAGAATGGAAATTACATCGGGTGTTGCCCAGGGATCTATCCTTGGTCCGGACCTGTGGAACGTGTCTTACGACGGGCTACTGAGACTTGAGATGCCAGATGAGTCGCGCTTGGTCGGCTATGCGGATGATGTTGCGGCTCTGGTCGCCGGACGCACCGTTGAACAAGCGCAACTTAGGCTAGGTATGCTAATGCGCCGAGTGAGGGACTGGATGACTGCTCGCGGGCTCAGTTTAGCACTGGAGAAAACCGAAGTGGTCATCTTGACAAAAAAGAGAATCCCTAGAGTAAGGATGATCAGTATTGGAGATATACAAATCGAATCGAAGCCAGCGGTGAAGTACCTGGGGCTACTGATCGACTCGAAGATGAGTTTCTCTGAGCAAATCAGGGCAACGGCTGAGAAGGCTGCTTCGGGAATATCTGCCCTGAGTCGACTTATGGCCAACGTAGGGGGACCCAGCCCATCAAGAAGACGCCTCTTGATGAGTGCTGTAGGGTCAGTGCTACTGTACGGAGCAGAGGTATGGGGCGACGCTCTCAGCAAGGAGGTATACCGAAAACGATTGGCACAGGTACAGAGAAGAGGAACACTAAGAATTGCATCTTCTTATCCAACAGTCTCCGACTCGGCGATGAGAATGATTGCAGGCGTGATACCTGTCGCCCTCCTTGCTAGAGAGCACCGCGCTATTTACCTGTGCCGAAACGAGGATGCGAGGGGGATGGTTGTTCGCGAGGAGAGACAACGCTCGTTCAACGATTGGCAGCAGTCTTGGAGGAATCGCACGAAGGGAAGGTGGACTGCGCACCTCATCCCGGATGTGAGACCGTGACGAAATCGAAGGCATGGTGAGACTGACTTCTTTTGCTACAGCCTATGAATGTTTGTAGCTCAAGAATCAATGTAGTGGTTGGGGCTCCTGAGAAAACGGGTATCATTTGCCCCATTAATTTGGCCACTTTTGTATAGTCTGCCATATTGCTGGTTTTTAATACAGATTTTTCAGAGGTTTTGTCGTTTGTCATGAGGCTGTGCCGCAAGGAAGGGGGTGTTTGCAGAACGTTATATGATTCGAAGGAAAACTTAAAGTCTTGGGACGTAAGGGCTGGTTTAAACGATTGCGATAGGTCTCGAGGACTGATTTCTTGACCTAACGAGATTTCACGAAATCGTTGGATTTCTTCCTTAAACCGTTCTGTATTTTCGCGAAAGTATATGACCCTCGCGAGTCTTTTGTTGTGTATTTGGCTTACAGTATCTGTTAATTTGATAATAGATGCTAATTCCTGGGTCGCAAGCTCTCGTGTGACTCCAAATTGGGTTTCTAATAAAGATGATTCTGACTTACTTCTAATTGGTTGTAGAGTTCGACCAGTTCTTAATGTTAAACCAGTACTTTTACCGGTTGGAGTAGATTGATGGTGGATATCGTTGTCGTTGAAAGTTCTTTCGTTCAGAAGTTCAATTTGTTAGTCAGCGTATAAACACCGTCGTATAACTATTAATTGATAAGGGTGTATTTGTCTTGTAGCTCGCGTGTGAAATGTTTTATCGGGTATTTTCAGCACAGTTTAGTCTAGTGTTTTTTTTTTTAACTTTGAATCAAACTTTACTTCTCACTGTAATCAGGGAATATTATTGGTTAATGATTATACTATTATTAGTGCTTTTTGTTATAGCTTGGTTCTTCTATCTGGAGTTGAAGTTTAAGTATGGGCCGTGAGTACAGGGGTGTAAGGAGACGATATTGCAAGAATAAGTAGGAACGGATTCCGGAGGTTCCATGAGATTATGGCACCCAGTTTTATTGCGATGCAGTAAAAATATTGCAGTCCACGCAAACCGAAATCCTACCGGCTGCGCCATTTGTTACGACCCTGCAATGCTATGCATGGATTGTATGCAACATCATCTGTCGTCCCTACACTTACCTATATCCTGTGCCTCTACTTTTTCCTTTCAGGGAAAATATTAGTTTGTATATTTGCCTAGTAATTATAGAGCGTCTAGGCACGCATATAGTTAAGGCGATCAACGCCGGATTGATTGTCTTCATGGAAGAAAACAGAGGCGAACTCGCCGATTTAAGTTAGACCAAGAAGTGATTTATTTCCACATCGACTTATCCTATTTATACAATTTTACTTCGTCTTCAATACAAATACATATTCAATTTCTCAACATATTCTAAACATATTTTGTCTACTCTAGCAAAAACATTTTACATACAATTTCCTATCTCTAATATTCTTTCCCGAAAAACTATGCAAAAAAAATTCATATTCTTAATAGCAATACCAAATATATTGCATTTCTCATATTGATAAAAAATACTTTAACTCAACGTGAAGTAAATGCCTTTAACGCTTTCATGTAATTTAACACGCGATCGTCTTCGTTCATTATACGTTTGTGCTGTTGTACATATGAAACCATGTGTACACAGAATTATCTTTGTTCGTTGTACGTTAGTACTGTTGTACATATGAAACCATGTGTGTACGGAAATGTTTATACGTACGAACGTGTTTTCATATGGACTTTGGGTTTATTACTATACGTCTCGGGTATTCCATCACTCGTCGTACGGAAAGAGTCTCTAGACGCTTGATTCATGATGAAATTTAACCAAAACAATAACAAATGTGGACATGTGTCCATAGTGGCACGAGCCAATGCTTTTGCTTTTAGTTCCGCCGAGTGTTATTTGAGCTGGGAATCCCCTTCGTGGTGACGTATGTGGTGAATGAATGTGTGGATAATTTAGTGGTAGCCCAAAATGCTTAAATGGACAAATGAAGGCTTTTTAAAATGTTATCGATATTTATTTTTATGGCGTACTCATCTCAATCAGACTTGGGGTGATATTTAGCGGAAGACACTTACAGAGGAACCTTTAGTAAATGCTTTGGCATTTAACTACATGGTAGCTGGAATAGTTCCTTCTGTTCAGCGTGTCTTTTAGGGCGTAACATTGGGATGAAGAATCATGGAAGCTATGGTTTTAGGAAACACGGGGCTCCCTCCTCCTTTCTCAAACTAGCTTGGGACCGTCTATGGTGGAGTTCCGATGATTTTATAGCTGTATGGTTTCGGAATCAAAAGTATCCCAACCACGCAAAGAAGTGCAATTGCAGGTATCACGATGCTGCCTGAATGCACTTTTATTGAATCCTTCTCAGCACTGGCTTTCGTTTGACACCCCATATATTGAAATTGGAGAAAGTATGAAACACGGCTATTTTTCCAGCAACGCACTCCTTGCCATCCGATCATTTTGTGAGGAGCTCCAGACGATCGTTGTATGTTTTTTCAATGTTTTATTTTTCTCACTATACAAAGACAGCATTTAGATATTCAAGCGTTCTTGAAGTCTATTTGCGTTGATTTTATGGGTATTGTATGTCAGCAGCAAAAGCACTATGACCAGGAAAAATTTGTGTAGTTGCACGTCTCCCAAAACTGCCTGATTGCAGATTTCTTAAGTTTTCTTAGCAGGAGGTTTCATTTGATACCCTACTTATCGATATCGAAGCACATGTGAAAAGTTGCATTTTCATCTGTAACGCAAGCTTTAAACCTTTAATGATTTCGCGGCGACTTAAATATGTGGCTCAGAGTGGGGATTCAAAATATGCTTATAATATTTAACAAATCACACCACAATCAGATATTCAGTATCTCCAGGACCTCATTTGCGTTGCTTCATTTATTTTTCTGCTTCAGGAACAAAGTCATCCTGGCCACGTAAAAATGTGGGATTCCAAGTACCGCGAAAAAGCCTGAGCACACTTGGTTGGATTTTATGCTTCAGGAGCTTTCATTCAATATCCTGTCATGGAAATCGGACCACATATGAAAAATGCCACATTCGTGTACAACGCACTTGTTGGGACTCCGCTGTTTGAGAGAATTTCCGAATATCGCTGTTACTTGAGTTCTACAAATTTTTTATGTTCCTGAGTAGAATGAGAGTGCGATTTTGATATTTTGGCACTTCCAACTCCCTTCTTCGATGAGTTTGTAGCTGTATGGTTTCGGAATCATAAGCATCCCAACCACGCAAAAAAGTGCAATTGCAGCCGTCGCGAAGCTGCCTGAATCCACCATTATTGAATTCTGCTCATCACTGGATTTCGTTTAACACCCCATGTATTGGAATTGGAGAAAGTATGAAAAACGGCCATTTTTCTAGCAACGGACTCCTTGCAATCCGATCGTATTCCAAGGAACTCCAGAATATTGCTGTAGGTTTTCGCAATATCTTATCCTTCTAATTATAAATAGATCGCAATTAAATACTCAAGCGTGCTTGAAGTATATTTGCGTTGATTTTATGGGTGTTGTATGTCGGCAGCAAAGACCCCCTGACCAGGAAGAATTGGTGTGCACGTCTCCCAAAACTGCCTGTTTGCAGATTTCTTAAGTTTTCGCACCAGGAGCTTTCATTTGATAATATATTCATCAAAACAAAAGCACATGTGAAAAGTTGCATCATCCTCTGCAACGCAATCTTTTAACTGTTACTGTTTTCCAGGGGGGCTTAAAAATCCTGGCCACGTAAAAATGTGCGGTTCCAATTAACTCAAAAAAGCCGGTGCACACTTGGTTGCATTCTACGCTTCAGGAGCTTTCATTCGATATCCTGTCATTGAAATCGGATCACATATGAAAATTTGCACTTTCGTGTGCAACGCACTTGTTGGCACTCCGCTGTTTGGGAGCGTTTCCGAATGTCGCTGTTGCTGGAGTTTTTCAATTTTTTTATGTTCCTGAGTACAATAACAGAACGATTTTGATATTTGGGCACTTCTGACTCCCGTTTTCGATTATTTTATAGCTTTATCGTTTCGGAATCTAAAGTATCCCAACCACGCAAAAAAGTGCAATTACAGATATCGCGAAGCTGCCTGAATGCACTTTTATTGAATTCTACTCATCACTGGCTTCCATTAGACACCCCATACATTGAAATTGGAGAAAGTGCGAAAAACGACCATTTTTCCAGCAACGCATTCCTTGCAATCCGATTGTTCTCCGAGGAATTCCAGAATGTCTTTGTAGGTTTTCGCAATATTTTATGTTTCCAACT
This sequence comes from Odontomyia ornata, assembly GCA_963969285.1. NCBI lineage: Eukaryota > Metazoa > Arthropoda > Insecta > Diptera > Stratiomyidae > Odontomyia > Odontomyia ornata. The sequence goes on from OZ017739.1 coordinate 237,745,013, forward strand.
ATCAATAGACCACAATTAGATGCTCAAGCGTTCTTGAAGTCTATTTGCGTTGATTTTATGGGTGTTGTTTGTCGACAGCAAAGGTACCCTGACCAGGAAGAATTGGTGTAGTTGCACGTCTCCCAAAACTGCCTGATTGCAGATTTCTTAAGTTTTCTCAGCAGGAGCTTGCATTTGAAACCCTACTTATCGAAATCGAAGCACATGTGAAAAGTTGCAGTTTCATCTGCAACGCAATCTTTAAACTTTAACTGTTTTTCGTGGGACTTAAGAGTGTGGCTCTGCGTAGGGATTCGCAATATTCTTATTTTTAACTAAACAAATCACACCACCATCAGATATTCAGTCTATCCAGGACCTCATTTGCGTCGATTCATTTATTTTTCTGCCTCGGGAACACATTCATCCTGGCTGCGTAAAAATGTGCGATTTCAAGTACCGCGAAAAAGCCTGAGCACACTTGGTTGGACTCTACGCTTCAGGAGCTTTCATTCGATAACCTGTCACTGAAATTGGACCACATATGAAAAATGGCACTTTCGCGTGCAACGCATTTTTTGGAATTCCGCTGTTTGGGAGAATTTCCGAATATCACTGTCGCTGGAGTTCTTCAATTTATTTATGTTCCTGAGTACAATAACAGCACGATTTTGATATTCAGGTACTTCCGACTCCCGTTTCCGATGATTCTATAGCTGTATGGTTTCGGAATCAAAAGTGTTCCAACCACGCAAAAAAGTGCAATTGCAGGTATCGCAAAGATGCCTGAATGCACATTTATTGAATTCTACTCATCACTGGCTTTCGCTTGACACCCCATATATTGAAATTGGAGAAAGTATGAAACACGGCCATTTTTCCAGCATCGCACTCCTTGCAATCCGATCGTTTGCCGAGCGACTCCAGATTTTTCATCGTAGGTTTTTGGAATATTTTATGTTTCTAACTATAAATAGACCGCAATTAGATACTCAAGTGTTCTTGAAGTCTATTTGCGTTGATTTTATGGGTGTTGTATGTCGGCAGCAAAGGCATCCTGACCACGAAGAATTGGTGCAGGTGCACGTCTCCCAAAACTGCCTGATTGCAGATTTCTTAAGTTTTCTCTGCAGGAGCTTTCATTTAATACCCTACTTATCGAACTCGAAGCAGTCTATTTGCGTTGATTTGCTGAGCAGACCAGGAGGAATTTGTGTAGTTTTACGTCTCCCAAAACTGCCTGATTGTAGATTTCTAAAGTTTTCTCAGCAGAAACTTTCATTTGTTACCCAACTTATTGAAATCGAAGCACATGTAAAAAGTTTCATTTTTATCTGCAAAGCAATCTTTAAACTTTCACTGTTTTCCGGGGGACTTAATTATGTGACTTTGGGCCGGAATTCGCAATATTCCAACGTTTTTTAAACAAATCACACCACAATCGGATATTCAGTCCATCCAGGTCCTCATTGGCATTGATTCATTTGTTTTTCGGCTTCGGGAACGTAGTTATCCTGGCCTGAACACACTTGGTTGGATTCTACGCTTCAGGAGCTTTCATTCGATATTCAGTCATTGAAATCGGGCCACATATGAAATATGGCACTTTCGCGTGCAACGCACTTGTTGCCATTCCACTGTTTGGGAGGGTTTCCGAACAACGCTGTTGCTAATGTTCTTCATTTTTTTTATGTTTTTGAGTCCAATAACAGCACAATTTAGATATTCAGGCACTACCGACTCCCATTTCCGATGATTTTATAGCTGTATGGTTTCGGAATCAAAAGTATCCCTCAGACCGGGGAACCAAACGCGTCCCCAGGGTTGCGGATAGGGGCAGACCTTTCTCGAAAGGTTTGGTTATCGATTTATCGATAGTGCCCTCAGACCGAGGAACCAAACGCGTCCCCAGGGTTGCGGATAGGGGCAGACCTTTCTCGAAAGGTTCGCTGCGAATAGCCAATAAGCAGCTGTGGACAATGGTCGGCAGTGAAGGGAGAGTCTCAGGACAAATACCTGAGTGTCAAGGATCTTCACTGTGACATGACGAAATATATGGCGTCATCAATTATCCATATATCCTGGCAGTAGGTAAAATGCTATGGGAATGGAAACCCAGACAAAAAACCAAATTATGCAGGTCCACAAGGGGAACCAGATTACGGTGCAGGTGGTCGGATCTCCAGTACCGGCGGCAGAGGGTAGTGAGCGAGCAGGCACTCGGCCGTCGTCATCCAGCGACTGCAATGTTATATAAGTGGTGAACCTGGCTTCTGTAACAGATATAACTACAAGCAAACAGGACGCCAGCACGGAGAACCCTTTCAGGCAAAAACCGCTGTTGGCAAGAACACCGATAAAACAAGTCACCGATTGCGGGGGGAGGCAGCAAACCCCAGAAACACTGTCAAAGTCAACATCACAGGTTAAACCATCGGAGACAGACCACAGACAGACTAACGAACGAGAGAGGGCAGAGTGCGTTGTGCAACCTGGCATCATTGCGGCCTTTGGGCGCAGTAGAAGGACTATGCGCACCCCGGAGCGTCCAGTGCAAGACGTACGCAGTCCGGATCAAGCTGCGACACCAACAGAGGCCAGTGTAAAACTGGGGGAGGGAGAAGTTTTGCCGTTGGCCGACGCCACTTCAAACGCGACCCAAGCGATAGAAGCAAAAGGGCTAGGAAACGGGGGCCTCTCCCAAGAGGTGGCGTCAAATAACATAATCGCCCTTGACTGCGCCGAAGAGGAGTGGCTTACTCGGAAAGCAGGGACTTTCGTCAAACAACTGAGGGCTGCCTGCGAAGTGCAGAAAAACATAGGCAAGAGTGTCAAGAATGGCATTCTTGAACTGGAGGAGTTTTTGGCCGCATAACGCACTACAGGCGGAGTAGGCTTGCAACCGAAAAGCACCAAAAAGACACGCTCTCCCTCTAGGCATCAGTGGTTCCTAGCAGCAGCCAAAGAATGGCCGGTAGCCCAATTGAAGGCGACCTCGAGAAAAGGAGGAAGGACGAGACCATAAACGAAGTTGTCACTCCAGGCGAGGAGTTTCATGTGGTGCGAAACAAGGCAGCGAAAAAAGCGGCCAAAAAGCTACTCCTAGAAAAAACAGACAAAGAGCTCAACCACGAAAAGAACAAAGAACCCCACGATATACCGCAGAAAACAAAAAGCGAACCGCGGCGCAAACCCTTGCGAGAGGTACTGCTTATTAAACTCACTAAGGGCCAAACCTACGCAGATGTCCTCCGTGAAATTAAAGGAGCGGTCAAGCCAGACGACACCAAAACTGCCATCAAAGCAGTTTGACCAACCTGGACCGGTGACCTGCTGGTGGAATTCGGAAACAAAGATGCATTCCGTGACGCGGTTCAAAAGGTTCTTGGAGATGCAGCAACGGTTGCCTCGCTCGAACCAATGGCCACCCTGGAAATCAGGGACCTCGACTGCGTCACGGACAAAGCTGAAGTAGAGGATGCCATTAGGAGAGAGTTCCCCAGCTTAAGTGAAGTCAAGGCAAGATTGACACGTGAAAACACAAGGGGGCAATGCATTGCTATTGTCGAACTAATTGATAAAGACGCCCAGCAAATCCTGGCGAAGGGCAAAATTAAGATAGGCTGGGTGATCTGCAGGATACGGAGAAGAGCGATCCCTATCCGCTGCTTCAGATGCTTCGAATACGGACACACCGCGTATGGCTGTAGGGGACCCGACAGGAGATCTCTGTGTTACAAATGTGGTGAAACGGGGCACAAAAGGAAGGAGTGCACAAACGAGGCAAAATGCATTCTTTGCAAGGATGCTAAGCTAGCACCCGGCGACCTCAAACATGAGCCGGGGACAGGGAGATGCTGGGTTTTCAAGGAGGCCCTAACTAAAGCCAAATCAATACTCAAACGATCCGTATTCTGCAGGTCAATTTGCACCGAAGCACAAACGCTCAGGACCTACTTGAGCAGTTTGCGAGGGATAAAAAAGCTGACCTCCTGTTGCTGAGCGAGCAACATCATAACAAGGACTCGCAAGCGTGGTACCCTGGCAAATCTACTACCTCGGCCATCTGGGTTCGAGACAGCGCCCGCCTTCAGATGCAGGGCCATGGACGCGGGGATGGTTTTGTGTGGGTGCGGTGTTCAGGGATAACATATTTCAGTGTTTATCTGACGCCTAACGAGGCAATGCGATCTTTTCGAACCAAACTCGATGCCCTGGAGGACGCTGTCTCGAACACAGAGGGCCACATGCTGGTGGGGGGAGACTTCAACGCTAGAGCCATTGAATGGGGTATGCCACAATCCGACCCAAGGGGAAAGCAAATCTTGAACATGGCGGCCAGAACAGCGCTTTTTGTCCTAAATACTGGTAACGCCTCTACTTTCCGCCGCTGGGGTTGCGTATGAACCATACCCAATGAGACATTCGCTTCGGAGTCCCTGGTACCTAGAGTACACAACTGGCGAGTACTAGAGGACTACTTGGCTTGTGGTCACTAGTATACTCGTATAGCGGTTGAGATTCACGACAGTGCCACTCTGCGTGCATATGCCCAAACTTCAATCCTCGGATGGAGGACTGGGAGGATGGACGTTGAGAGGTTCGCTGACGCGCTTACGGCAGGCGCACCGTTGCTGGGAGCTCCGCCAGGGAGTGGAGAGCCTACAGCCAAGGACTTGGTGAACTCAACTATGAGTACCATCATAACTGCTTGCGAGTCTTCCATGCCCCGTCGGAGACCCCGACACGGTAAGCCTCCAGTATATTGGTGGTCAAACGAGATCACCGAACAAAGAAGCGAGTGTCACAAAGTTCGGCGAGAGGCCCAGCGGGCGCGAACACGGGAGGAGGCAGACACTAGGCTAGCAGCATACAGGTCCGGCAGGAAATATCTTCGCAGGCTTATTAACAAGAGCAAGGCCGGATGCCGGCAAGATCTCGTGGACGATGTAAATAGGGATCCGTGGGGCCTTGGCTTCAAGCTGGTAATGGGGAAACTTGGTGCCCTACCGAAGCCTCGTATACATGATGTGGAAAAGATGGACGAGATAGTGCGGGGACTCTTCCCCGCCCATCCCGTCCGTGTTGACACTGTCCATGGCGAAACAGCAGTCGAGTGCCCACTCTTCACATAGCTGGAACTGGAGGAGGCAGTCCTCTCCCTGAAAGTGAGGAAGGCTCCAGGTCCAGATGGTGTTCCAGCTGAGATGTTGCAGCTCGTCTATCACCATTGTCCTGACTTGCTGCTCAGCACATTCAACGCTTGCCTACGGGACGGGGTTTTCCCGGTACGATGGAAGGTGGCGAGGCTCATGCTGGTCAGCAAGGGGAAGGGAAATCCCGAGTCGCCGTCTGCATACCGCCCGTTATGCATGCTAGACATGGCTGGAAAGTGCTAGAGAAACTCATCAAGGGAAGACTCACTGACGCGACCTATCTCCTCGGCAGTACGGCTTTAGAGCAGGACGTTCTACCATTGATGCGATTGCAGAGGTGGTGAACGCGGTCCAAAAGGCAGAGGCATATAGTCGCACCAAGCGACGGATCGTCCTGTTGGTGACACTCGACGTCAGGAATGCCTTCAACTCCGCTAGATGGGTGGATATTCTGGACACGCTGGAAAACTCTTTTGAAGTTCCAGAATATCTAATGCGGCTTTTGAGGAACTACCTACAGGACCAAAGCCTGCCCTACGACACGACACAGGGCCAACGAAGGATGGAAATTACATCGGGTGTTGCCCAGGGATCTATCCTTGGTCCGGACCTGTGGAACGTGTCTTACGACGGGCTACTGAGACTTGAGATGCCAGATGAGTCGCGCTTGGTCGGCTATGCGGATGATGTTGCGGCTCTGGTCGCCGGACGCACCGTTGAACAAGCGCAACTTAGGCTAGGTATGCTAATGCGCCGAGTGAGGGACTGGATGACTGCTCGCGGGCTCAGTTTAACACTGGAGAAAACCGAAGTAGTCATCTTGACAAAAAAGAGAATCCCTAGAGTAAGGATGATCAGTATTGGAGATATACAAATCGAATCGAAGCCAGCGGTGAAGTACCTGGGGCTACTGATCGACTCGAAGATGAGTTTCTCTGAGCAAATCAGGGCAACGGCTGAGAAGGCTGCTTCGGAAATATCGGCCCTGAGTTGACTTATGGCCAACGTAGGGGGACCCAGCCCATCAAGAAGACGCCTCTTGATGAGTGCTGTAGGGTCAGTGCTACTGTACGGAGCAGAGGTATGGGGCGACGCTCTCAGCAAGGAGGTATACCGAAAACGATTGGCACAGGTACAGAGAAGAGGAGCACTAAGAATTGCATCTTCATATCCAACAGTCTCCGACTCGGCGATGAGAGTGATTGCAGGCGTGATACCTGTCGCCCTCCTTGCTCGAGAGCACTGCGCTATTTACCTGCGCCGAAACGAGGATGCGAGGGAGATGGTTGTTCGCGAGGAGAGACAACGCTCGTTCAACGATTGGCAGCAGTCTTGGAGGAATCGCACGAAGGGAAGGTGGACTGCGCGCCTCATCCCGGATGTGAGACCGTGACGAAATCGAAGGCATGGTGAGACTGACTTCTATCTGACCCAGCTTTTGAGCGGGCACGGGTGTTTTCTGTCTTACCTGCACAAGATCGGTAAGTCACGGTCTCCCGATTGTCGGTTTTGCCCAGGAGAGGAGGACAATGCCTGTCACACATTTTTTGCGTATACCAAATGGACCAGGCTGCGAAGGGAACTCTACAGGGAGACGGGAGAGCATACCCCGGATAATATAGTTGCGGTGATGCTCGAATCGGTTGACAAATGGAACCAGGTGGCACATTATGCTCGGGAAGTCCTAAAAGATAAAAGGGACTCACAGCAGCCGGAGGTGCTGGGGCTGGGGGATCGCTCTTCTGGCATTTCCTCTTCCCCTCTCCCCTCCCGCTAGGAAAGGGACTCCCCACGGAGTAACAAAACGAGACCTGGCCAGGCTAGGTTCTCAGACTGACAGAGGAGGTGTTTAGTGGGTAGTCCAAGGGTATCCTCCATGGGAGTCCCACACTGCCAGGCCCCTACTAAAAAAAAAAGTATCCCAACCAAGCAAAAAAGTGCAAATGCAGGTATCGCGAAGCTGCCTGAATGCACTTTTATTGAATTCTACTCATCACTGGCTTTCGCTTGACACCCTATATATTGAAATCGGAGCCATTTTTTCAGCAACGCGCTCCTTGAAATACGATCGTGTTCCGAGAAACTCTAGGGTATCGTTGTAGGTTTTCGCAATATTTTATGTTTCTAACTATAAATAGACCGCAAATAGATACTCAAGCGTTATTGAAGTCTGTTTGCGTTGATTTTATGGGTGTTGTTTGTCGACAGCAAAGGCATCCTGACCAGGAAGAATTGGTGTAGTTGCACGTCTCCCTAAACTGCCTGCTTGCAGATTTCTCAAGTTTTCTCAGCAGGAGCTTTCATTTGATACCCTACTTATCGAAACCGAGGCACATGTGGAAAGTTGCATTTTCATCTGCAACGCAATCTTTAAACTTTTACTGTTTCCCGGTGAACTTAGAAATGTGGCTCTGGGCAGAGATTCTCAATATTCTTATGTTTTTTTAAATAAATCACACCACAATCGGATATTCAGTCCGTCCAGGACCTCATTGGCATTGATTCATTTGTTTTTCTTCTTCGGGAACATAGTCATCCTGACCTGAACACACCTGGTTGGATTCTACGCTTCAGGACCACATATGAAATATGGCAGTTTCACGTGGAACGCACTTGTTGCCATTCCGCTGTTTGGGAGAGTTTCCGAATAACGCTGTTGCTGGAGTTCTTCAATTTTTTTATGTTCCTGAGCACAATAAAAGCACAATTTAGATATTCAGGCACTTCCGACTCCCGTTTTCGATGATTTTATAGCTGTATGGTTTCGGAATCAAATGTAACCCAACCATACAAAAGTGCCTGAATGCACTTTTATTGAATTCTACTCATCACTGGCTTTCGTTTGACACCCCATATATTTAAATTGGAGAAAGTTTGAAAGACGGCCATTTTTTCAGCAACGCAGTCCTTGTAATACGATCGTTTTCCGAGGAACTCCAGAGTATCGGTGTAGGTTTTTGCAATATTTTATTTTCGTAACTATAAATAGACCGCAAGTAGATGCTCAAGCATTCTTGATGTCTATTTGCGTTGATTTTATGGGTGTTGTTTGTCGGCAGCAAAGGCACCCTGACCAGGAAGAATTGGTGCAGTTGAACGTCTCCCAAAACTGCTTTGTTTAAGCTCGGAATAATGAGTCCGAGTGGTTGAGAGACAATAGACATCTTTTGTCATTGCACTTAACCTTAAATATATTTTTAATTACAAACAAATTAAATCTTCTCATGGTTCAACGCGTCGATGGAAATTACTTCGAAGCATGTTTGAACTTTCATGGTTTCATGTTCTATAATAGATCGTGGGATCGCCCCGCATAGAACTTTATTGTTCTTTCTGGCAGTGTAGTCTTACCGCATTATGCTAGATCGTGGGATCGTACTGCATAGAACTTTATCGTTTCGTCTGGCGGTGTAGTCTTACCGCGTTGGACCATGGGAATTTCAAATAGTCTGAAATACACCCGAATGCATACGAGTATTATGCATGTTATTTTTCCTATCCGAACTGTGGGAAATGGTGATGTAGCGAGAGTCATTTATGCATTTGGAATTAAGTAAGTTATCAAATTCTAACATCCTCCCCGGCTTGAAACACTCGTGGAGCAGGTTCAAAAGTTAAGTAGCCTTCGATAATTTCTTGTTCCTGTTGATGGATTGATGTTCTAGGACGGGGAACTGGTGGTCGATATGGAATGTTTGGCGAACATGGTTTTCGGTGAATGCGTAATTTTTTCCAGGTCAACCATTTTAAAGCATTTATTATTGAGAGTAAGCAAAGGTAGCTGACAATGTATGTATGCGTGTTGTGCGAAGAAATGGTTTCTGGGAGTTTGGCCTGTTTTATTTTGTCAACACCCTCCTTGATGTGACCCCATAGCTTATATCATTGAGGTCTATTTTGTTAGCGAAAATTCACATATTTTGGCTGATGTAGTCGGACAGATTGCTCATCGGGTAAAAGGGAAAATTCATGTCATCAAGGTATTGCGAGTGGCCAGTAATAGTGATTGCTGGATGGTTTAGTTCACAAATTGGGCTTAGTTTTAGAACCCCAGTACCATTCAGCTAAAGAGTTCGAATGCTTCCTTGGCATATGGCATCGAATGTTGTTCGCTCTTTCAAAACGTTTATCCAGTCATTGGAAGCAGCTAATGGTATCTAAGTATTGGCCATTAGACCAATTTGTACATTGCAGTATGCGGAAGAATTAATCCTGTGAGCAATAAGGGCTGTCTCGCATTTGTACATATGTGAATGTGTGGTGTAAATAGGTTGGTTCAGAGGGCATATCAGTTCAGTTTGAGGTACGAAAGTTGGAGGCATTTACAGCGTTCTTGTGTTGATAATTGAAAGAAATTTTCTCTTTTCAAGTTGTTGGAACAGCGTAAAGTTTGAGCAACTGAAACTCTTCCACAGACTTGAGTGGTATCCGCATGTCAAATATGATTCACTTCATAGTTGTTCTCGTACGCACGGTAGCAATGCTGTAGAGTTTATTTATAAATTCTGAAGATACTGGAAGCATTTGATTTTTGGGCTAATTGTCTCTGGTGATTTGCAGTTGTCTGCGAAGCTGTGAAGGCTTTATTAGCAATGGACTTATTTTTCCTTGATAGGTGTTGGTTACAAATCACAATAGGACATTCTGCACGCCTTTGAAGTTAGATAGAAGAATTGTTTTTTGCAGCGCTAAAGGATAAGAAATATTGCTGAGAGTCTCAATTTGGAATGTTGTGTTTGCGAAGTATTCAAACTGTGTTTTAATGAAACGAAATTGTTGGTTGATTTGTTCTGTTTCCTTGGCTAGTATGTTTGAAGTACAATCAAGTATCATTGTTTGATTTTTTATAAGATCCAATAAAAAGCCTTCGTTTTGTTTTATTTGACCGATGTCGTTTTTGTACTGAAAGGCAAACTCTTCATCTAATACTCCGAATAAATTGAGTTGAATTCAGAGGTGATCTTCGTGTGCATAGTTGATTTGAATGCAAAAGCTTGTTTTTGTGCTCGATTTCGCCGAGCAAATATTCGAACTGCGATATTAGGGTATTGCAATATTGGCCGATGTGGAGTAGCTGATCCTCTTGAGAACATATATCGATCAGTCTAGGAATATATCTTCTAATACCATCGTATTCCATCCAGTTGGTTATTAAGTCGTAAAATGTGATTATTTTCCAGCTGTCATCCATTAATTTTATCCTGTTGACTTCCTCGAAATATATACAAGGGATTTCTTTGAATGGTATTAGCTCCACTATGCCTTCGGCTGAAGTCGTTTCCGTTTCTCCAACTACCAATACCGGAAGGAGCAGTAGCAGGCAGAGTAAGGTTTGTAGAGGAATCTTTCGTACTCGTTTCGGTGCTGAGTCATTGGATACGTTCTCTACTCTTTTCCTGGATTGGCCTTTAACTGCGTGAATGAGATCAGTGTTGACTGAGGAGATATATTTTCGGTGAAAGTTGTTGGTAGTGTTGTTCTCTATTGTGGAAGGCTCTCCAATGTTTGGTAGTGGACTGATCATATTTATTAGTCTTGGTTTTTATCTCAACCACTCTTACTCTGCCATCAGATCCCTTTTTTGCCTTGATTATTCTTCCTAAGCGCCATTTGAGAGGTGGCAAGTTCTCCTCCTTTAGTATGACTACTAATCCTGGCTCAACATTGTGCTTGATTTCTTGCAATTTTTTGCCTTTGGTGCAAGTCTTGAAGGTATTCTTTAGACCACCGGCACCAGAAGGCTTCGTGAAGACCTCTCACCAATTTCCATCGAGTTAAAAGAGGCATGGATCCAGGGTCAAGTTGAAGATCAGGAATTGTTGTTAAAGGTTCCCCGATCAAGAAATGGCCTGGTGTTAGGGCCTGTACATCAGTTGGATCCAGTGAAATCTGGCTGATTGGCCGAGAATTTACTACGGTCTCTATTTTGCAGATTGCCGTACTTAGTTCCTCTTGCATCAGGGAAGCGCATCCTATTATTCGTTTCAAATGATATTTAGTGGACTTAATTCCGGATTCCCATAATCCACCAAAGTGGGGAGAGCGCAGCGGTATGAGAAACAATTCTATACCTTCATCGACACAGCTATTCTCAATCTATGCAAACTGCTGGTTAAACAGTAAAATTAGTTCCTGGAGCTCCGTGTTTGCTCCAACAAAATTTGTAGCGTTATCGTTGAAGATTTTCACAGAACATCCTCGCCTTGCGATGAACCGCTTAAGACATCCAATGAAGGCCGCTAATGAAAGGTCACAAACTAGCTCCAAGTGAATGGCCTTTGTTGAAAAGCATAAATAGAGCGCTATGTAGGCCTTGTCTGGACGTTTCCCACGACTTTTATGGTGCACCTGGATTGGACCACAAAAGTCGACTCCAACATGGAGAAATGGCCTCGATCTTCGTACTTTGTCCGCTGGTAGGTCCCCCATCAACTGAGTTAGAGTTTTTGGTTTAAGTCGTGCACACAGCATGCATTACCAAACTGCTTTGGATGCCATCCTTCTACCATTAATGCACCAAAATGTTTCACGTGACGCATAATGAAGCGCTAGTGCTCCAGCGTGCAAGTATTTTTGATGGAGATGATTGAAAATAAGCGGAGTAAACTCGTGATTTGGCGATATCAGCCACAGGTACTGGGCGTTCGTTGGAATACCACTATTTTTAATTTACCCGGCAACGCGTATAGTCCGTCTGGATCCATGAATGATGTTATGAACCGAAGTTTGCTGTTTTGATGGACTGCTCCTTTGGTTTGTAGATGTTTAAGATCTTCTTCAAAGCTTTCGACCTGTATTACGGCAACAATTATCTTGAGTGCGTCTTTCATTTCCAATGGGCTGGGTCTTCTGCTCAGCTTTCTTTTCTCTTTTGACAATTTACATTTTCGAATGAAACGTGATAAAAATGCGGTTGTTTCTTGTAAGCGTATGAAGTTATTATGATGGTTTATGCGTCGTATGATTTGGGTTTGCAAATCACTTGAGCCAATCAAAACCGTCTTTCACCTTTGTAATTCCGGAAGTTCTTCCGTGGTTATTGTCTGTATCACGTTAGATGCTGGCAGCTGTTGTTTTAAAAACTCGGGACCTGCAAACCAGAGTTTATTTGAGCATAGTTCGCTGAGAAGCATTCCTCGGGAAACAATATCCGCTGGGTTGCTGGCTGAATCAATGTACTACCAGATGTTCGGTTCGGTCTAAGTTTGAATATAAGCCACCCGATTGCCGACAAAGGTGGTAAATTTAGACAACGGCGAAGCTATTCATTGGAGAACAGTTTGGGAATCACTTCAATAAAAAACTCTTTCAATCTCTGTCGATATAGAGTTTTGGACCTTTCTCATGAGCTGAGCTAGTAGCTTGGCGCTGTTTTCTTAGTAGGTGCGACTCTACTCTTCGCACAAACTAGAGAAACGTCGATATTTCCATAGATGTCTTCAGTGCGCATATAGATACAAGCACCGTAAGCTAGCCTGCTAGCATCCGCCAACCCATGGAGTTGCGCACTTTTTCGTTATATATACCTTGTTATGGCTAATCTCCCTAATGTTGATAGTTGAGCTCTATAATCCTTCCAGCTTAGTTGGAGCTTTTCCGATAGAGGTGTATCCCAGTCAATTTTTGATTCCCAGAGTTGTTGCATGTATATCTTTGCAAGTACGACAACTGGGTTAACTAGTCCGAGGGTATCAAAGAGTTGTGACATATGGGCAAGAGCAACTCGTTTTGTGATTGGCTGCGTTGAGTCCGAAACGTTGGTATTGATGTTGAATTGATCCGATGCAGGATGCCATATTAATCCTAGCGCCTTAGAAATGCCTGTATCATCGGAGTTGGTGACATTATATTCTGTAGCTCGATCATTGACTGGAATGCGTTTCAGCAGTGTTATGTTATCAGAACACCATTTATGCAAGTAGAACCCACCACGTTGTAACATTTCAATGAGTTGATGCTGAAGATTGATGGCTTGTTAGAGATCATTCGTACCGGTAAGAAAGTCGTCAACATAGAAGTCCCATCGTGTGATTTGAGCTGCAATTTTAAATCTTTTTCCCTCAGTCTCTGCTAAGTTGAGGAGACATTTCAATGCCAAGTATGGTGCACATCTGGTTCCGTATGTCACCGTCTTTAGGCGATATGTTTTCGGCTCTCCATTTGGACTCTCTTGCCATAGAATCTTTTGGTATTCTTGTTCTTCACAGTTAATAAATATTTGTCGGAACATCTTTGTCTGCCCACTGTCATTGCGTACTTAAATGTGTGAAGCCTGATCAAAATACTAAACAGTTCATTCTGCAGAGCAGGTTTCATAGGCAGTTTGTCATTCAGAGACAAATTGGTCGACGTCTTTGCGGATCCATCGAATACTACTCGCAATTTAGTGGTTGTATTGTCTAGGCGCAGCACACTATGATGAGGTAGCTAGCACTGGGGTATATTCTGCGCTGCGTCAAGATGTGAAGAGTTAAGATCGGGTTCAAGTGACCCAAAGCAAAATATTCGTGTATGAAATCTGCGTACATTGACCGCAGTTCATCGTTTCTGTCCAACTTCCTCAGCAAACTCTTAAGCCTCAGTTCTGCTAAGTTTCTCGACTCTCCTCGACTTGAAGGTGGACGGGAGAATGGTAATCGGACTAAAAATCTTCCCTCATTGTATCTCGTTACTGCAGATTCGAAGAATTCCTCGCACTGGCGATCATCTTCTGATATTCTCTGTTTCGTTTCCTCAACTTCCTCCATAGTCCAAAAGCGTTCAAGGTTGTAACAATTTTTCCGTCTAAATTTACGAAAGCAGTCGGAACCGACCTCTCATCGGTTCTAGACGTGAAGTCTGAGTTGTGCCAACAAATGGTACCAACCGGTCAACCAGTCCGTGCACCGTAATCCATTTTGCGGTGGCTGCTTGTCGGCCAGCTAGATCGGAGAGGATTTCGGTCGCAGGTCTTTAAATGGATTGCGCTCAGTTACATATTTCAGCCACCATTTAATGCCTGCTTCAAAACGCGTCGAAAACACAAACATACGGAAGAGAAACCTACTTTGCTTTATTCCGTATTTCTTCATTATTCCAGTCAATCCAAAAAAACTACATTCTATTTCGCGCTCCTGAATTTCACCGACGCGGCACCGAAAAATATACTACGTTAATTCGAACCCGACGAATGCTACGTTAAGGAAAAAGACAAAGCCAACAAAGGTACCGCGTACCGCACGCGTCGCGAAACCGGCCTCATCGGATTTTCCAAAACCCTACCCTCTTCCCGACATACCTACCATGCACTCCCACTGCCTCTAAAAAAGAAAGTTTAGCAATCCATGATTTCGTTTTTTTTTATTTATCACTAATCAAATAACATTAAAACATTTCAACATTCACATGCATTTCCGTTCTTATTTGCCTCGATTGTATATTTCTATGCAATTCAATTAGTCAACCAGTTTAAATTTGATTTGTCAATATATCGAGCCCTCAATAATTTTTTAAATGCAAAACCAGTTATTCAAAATATTAATCAAAGGAAAAAAGTCAATTTCAATAAGCTGGGAAAAAATATGTAATGAATAAAAATGATGTCAAAAAAAAAGAAACAAGGAAGAAAAATATTAACTACTACTTACCCTCTTCTTTTTCCATGGATCTCCGAATATATATATATATATATATATATATATATATATATATATATATATATATATATATATATATATATATATATATATATATATATATATATTGCAGCAACCACGGAAGTCACCGCAGTTGCAGACATTAAGAATTAGCAGAGGGGCGTGTAGCCCGGGGTGGCATACTGAGGCCGGCTAGCGCTGCAAAACCAATTATTCAAAATATTAATCAAAGGAAAAAAGTCAATTTCAATAAGCTGGAAAAAAATATGTAATGAATAAAAATGATGTCAAAAAAAAAAAGAAACAAGGAAGAAAAATATTAACTACTACTTACCCTCTTCTTTTTCCATGGATCTCCGAGCGCTCGGCGAAGGACGCAAAAATAAAGAGGTGGGGTTACTGAAAAATTTAATTAAGGTTTCTTTCAAATACATTAAATGCTGATAAGCGGCCACTTCATCATAATTTTCAACTCGCCCGTGATTTCCGTTAAAAGCGTCTTGATTAATCGCAACTTCTTCTAAAACTTCGCATCAGTCAGTCAATATTTCCGTTTGTTGGGAAATTCAACCCTAACAGGTAATTCACACTTATTGCATACGTAGCTGCTTCATTCTTATACAAATTTGTATTGCCCACGAGAAAATTAAAATTCCTAACTTCACTTTAGGATCAGAAGGTGATCAAATCTATCACTTATCACAATTCACACTATCTAATTTTCGTTTCCTTTTTTTTCTTTGTTGTTTTGAGTTTTTATTTCCACTACTTTTATCCACTAATTACTTCTTCATCCGTATCCAACCACTAAAAGAAACTGTTTTACCATCCAAATCTTTTCTTCACTGAACGGTTTCCTTTCCTAACTTTTAAAATTTCCACTGCATTCCAACGTATTTAATCAATACTTTAAAATTCACCTTGACTTCAACCACTTTTTATTCTTCAAGTTTACCACAAAAAAAAACTTTCTACAAAACCGCCAACGAATTTCAATACTCCAAAGCCAAAAACTGACTGCCCCAATCCTAACGACTGAATCCCACATTTCACTTTCATCCAATTCGATCCTGCAATCCTTTTCATTTTCAAATTACCTCTGCCGCATCTGGGTAATGTAATCGAAGTTCATTACACTTCGATTCCGCTACCCTGTAATGAATCATGCGACGCCGCTGGCGACCACTACTAACACACCTTGCTGCTAGGTGGCTTGTCATTTCACGTTGGTTGTGACGAGCGCACATCCCACGTCAATTTTGTCGTGGGATGTCAAGGTGAAGTGACAGCCACATGGCAGTAGAGAGTGTAGGAGTAGCGGTCGTAGATGGCACGAACCGAAAGGGACCGTTCGTTGTAGCGTGAAGTTCCTTTCCCTTAAATCGTTCAGGATTATACGGCCGTGAATTAGGGTAGATTGTGGAAGACAATCGCAGAAATTGAGTGTTGGTGCAGCAAGTAAGTGGATAATATATTTGGAACACGAGCGGATTTAGGTTATTAAATTCATGTCTTTATAAGAGCATCACAAGACGTCCAGGAGGTCAGCTGAGTGAAACAACATCTAGAAGATTATAGTTGTGTATCGAACACGAAATATCCAACGACGTGTATGGACTGTGACTTCTCCGTTCCCGATGAGGGCATCCTTAAGGAGCATATCGCGTTGCATTCCCAATCTATTAGGAATAATTACGTCCCATTCCACACGTCCTACGAAAATTTGGAGCTGAAAGTGGTCGACAGTGGTGACAACAGCGAAGACAAGGATCAGAAGACAGCTGGTTCACCTAACAGGTTGGCACAAAGGAACAAATCGTTTTCAAAGGCAGGTACGTAAATTAGATGAGCAACAGAAAATACAGTTTCGAATGGAAGTTTTAAATTCCTTGCGTTATATTCGAACTACTCGTAACGTTCCCCAACAACCTGCATTGAATATAGGAACATTACCGCATAGTGTATCGTATTATCCTCTAACGCAACATCAGTTACAAATTTCTTCACTTCCATCAGCACAAACTGATATATCCCCAGCAAATAAAAATGACCACTCTCAACAACATCCGAATGTTGTTAATGTGTCGAACTCTTCGCCAATGGACCACGTTTCAATTGACGATGGACTGAATTCTACAAAGTATCAGGATGTACAAGTATTTTCCAATGTTTTATGAATAAAAATTAAGGATGAGCCATTATTTAACTAGAAAATAATAAGTAATAATCAAAAAAATAGTATTTAAATTTAAAGCATTTTACAATAACGTTGTAAGTAAAATTTATACAAACCTGTGTTATGATGGTCGCATTGAGCATGCTAATATAGAATAGCAAACAGTATAATTGTTTATAAATAATTCCGAAAATAACAATAATCATAAATCAGTGAATAAGTGAAAACGCTTGTGTTGAAAATGATTTGAAATGTACATCTAATACGTAATATATGTACCAAAAGTCACTACTTTATGAATAAGATTTAACAAATTGAAGAAGCATATTACATGTAACTGTGGTCTGTTCAGAAATTTATATTGAAGCAGAATCGTCACGTCGTTCATATGAAATCTTCAACTATCTCAAAATTATCAAATGGTTCTGGTACTCTAAGTTTCTAGATCTTTGAAAATAATTTCAAGACTTATACTCTTACTAACGGTACATCGATCAAAGACCAATTTTAAAATAATAATTGATAAATTATAGGAGAAGAGAAGAAAATTATAAACATAAATTTTATAACTATTATATATTTCACAAAGTCATAAGCGGAAAGTAGTTGGAAACGAAGAGAATATACCGAAAGTCGCTCTTTAAGTTATATCATTATTTATTAATTAGAATTAATAGCACGATGCACTGCAACCTGAAAGGTCAATAACATCTGTTAAATTTACCTCTAATTCGACTTAGTTGAGTTATTTAATCAAGAAACGGAAATTGGCATCAGATCCTTGTTTCTTTAAATGACACTTGCCACTCAAGTAAATCTGCATCTTCACATTCTTACGCACTCTAAATAACGTTGGAAGACATGTTAAGAAAAAAGAAACCCGAAACTAAATTTAAGCCCGGGAATATACTATCAAGAAAAACGGTATTGATATAAGATCTTAAAGATAACCATGTTAATAAATAACCCGTAACCCAAATAATAATATAAAATAATACAAATAATAATATAAAATAATACAAATAATAATATAAAATAATACAAATAATAATATAAAATAATACAAATAATAAAATAAAATAATACAAATAATAATATAAAATAATACAAATAATAATATAAAATAATACAAATAATAATGAAAAATAATTTCCTAAATCGAGTGTCCGGAATCAAAGCGATAAATGTAAACATTTTCGCACGTATTGTAGAACCGGTATATCAGAAAACATTTTCACTTTGTGCTTTATCTATTGTTCTTAGGGGGCTACATACTGTTATAAGTTGTAAATTGCATGCATGCATATACAGTATAAAAACCCCAAAATCGGCTAGCGTGCGGATAATTTGTTTCTACCTACTTGAATAGGTACTCGGTTTTTATATGTGCCAAAATATACTATAAGCTTGGAATACAGAAATAGTCTATAGAATAATCTGTAATGTACTCGTTTATTTAAGAATATACTGACATATATGGGGTACTAGAAAATAAATTATTAGCTTTCTCGTACTAGCGACGAGAGCAAAAACTTGTTGATCGTTAATACACTCAAAGTTAGCCTTAATGCATTAAATGTTTAAATTACGATCAATTTCTGATGAACAAATTTGCATCTACTTTACCTTAATCCAAGCCAGCAAAAATAATGTTAAATCATCTAAATTAATTTGAGATGCCTTTATACTGTCTTTACATATCTATTCATTTGTAGAAGCCTGTATCTTAAAGTACATTTATTGGAGTAAATAACATGAATTGCTAAAACATTAAAACATTATTTTCCTTTCCAGTGGTTCCTTTCTTTCAGCGGGAAATAGAGTGCATGGTAAGTATGCCGTCGCGAGGGTAGGGTTTGAGAGAATCCGCTGAGGTCGGTTTCGCGTCGCGCGCGGTACGCGGTACCCAAAGACATTTAAAGTAATGGACGCGAAATGAGCTTATTTTCATCCATACGTGAGTGAAGTACTTTTACTACATACATGCCTTCCTCTCGCATGCGAATTGGAATCCCCCTGCCTTTCACGCCGCTAGAGAATCCACACATTCAAGTGGCTCTCTAGTTGCTCTCACGAAAATCCCACTCCTCTCATACCTTAACCCCCGAATTATCAACGAAATATCAACCATATGATTGAAAACATTTGATTTGTGAAAATTGAACATTGATGGGAAACGTCTAATCAAGTTGAATTTGAAATTGTACACAAAACAATTTTTTAAAGATAAGCCGTGTTGAAGCTAGTGCAAAAGCTTTGCAAATGTGATAATTAACCAAACTGAAAAGTTTGTTACGGATCGCGAGTGTTTTTGTGTCGAGAAATGAAAAATGTAGTGACGCGTGTGGGACTGTAAAAACCGCTCTAGGAAGCATGTCAGAGACATATCCTTCGTAGGGTAAGCCATGTTCAATCTTTTATATCGTTTAAGTTAGAAAACCCGCACGGAAAATTGATTTAGTTCAAATGTGAAAATTAGTGGGAGACGTCACGTCAAATTTATTTGAAATTCAAATCAACAGCTAATAACGCGCCAACTTCACGCTACATGACAAAGTGCTTCAATTCTCTCGATGCATTTCGTGTCCATTCTCTCTAAGATCTATGGCGGTACCTTAGTTGATGTTGGTTTTTCATCAGCGTAGTTTTTTTTCGGATTTACGTGAACGTAGTATATTTTTCGGTACCGCGTCGGTGAAATTCGGGAACGCGAAGTAAGGATTAGATTTTTGTTCTTTGACTGGTTGAATGAAGAAATACGGAGTAACGTAAAGTAGGTTTCCTCTCCGTATGGTTTTGTTTTGTGACGCGTTTGAAAACGGGCATGTATTGGTGGCTGAAGATTGTAGATGAGCGCAATCCATTTGGAGACCCGCGACCGAAAATGGATTACGGTGCACGGATTAGTTGACCGGTTGGTACCATCCCTTGGCACTACACAGACTTAACGTCTAGAACCGATGAGAGGTCGATTCATCGTTCGGACTTAGACATTAAAATCATTACAACCCACACATCTTTTGTTCCATATCGACAAACTCAATAGTATCCATTGTTTTACATATGGCAATTTGCACTATCCAAGAAGCACTTGGTTGAATTCAAAGTGTCACATATACACATTTCGGAAGCTATTGGTTTTGCCGATACCCCAAAAAGAGTGCTTACGTGCGCCCGGGGGAACTTGAACTCAGGGTTCCAGCATACTCCCGGTCGAGAACTCGCGACGTAACCAATGGAGCTATACCTTTTCGATCTCCCATTCATCAGATTAGCAACTTCAACGATGTATCTAGGCATGAGATTGAATTTTGTTAGTAAGGAAATGTGAATTAATTTTCGTTAGTAAAAAAAATAAAATTTGGTGGTGGGAACAAGTGAATAGAATTTGTTAGTATAAAGGAAAGAATTTGGTTTTGTTAGGAAGAATGAATAGAATGAAATTTTGTTAGTGGGAATTAATGTAGGGAGTGTTGTTAGTTGGAAGACTAAACTTCTTATTATATTACTAGGGTGTTGTAATTGGAAATCAGAGAAAAAGGTAGGATTGTGATGATGTGGAAATAAAAATAAGAGGGAGATAGGAAAAATGTTAATAAAAATAAATAAATACACAGAGGAAAAGGTAGGAGTGCCCAAAGGAAAGTGCAATTGTCACGGCGGCAGTTTGAAGTTGCGAATGCGAGGAAGTTGTATGCCGGAATTCGCAACAATATATATATATATATATATATATATATATATATATATATATATATATATATATATATATATATATATATATATATATATATATATATATATATATATATATATGAGATATAACGAGATTTGAGACCACGCTAGAGGTTGCAATTTTGCTCCGATTTTCGCCAAATTTTCAGGAAAGGTGTATTGGTTTAATATCTCGGTCAAGTTCGTGAACCAGCCATATCGCCCGGCCAAAAACAAAATGGCGACCATTTAATACGAAAAATCCCGATTTCTGTTCTGACCAAAGTATAGCTCTGATTTGGATGAAATTTGGTATAAAGGTTTGCTGATGTATGTGATGAATCTCACAATAAAAAATCTTAAGTCGGCATACCAGAAACAAAATGGCGGCCGCTCAAAGGCCGAAAAACGTGCAAAATTTCGTTGTAGTAATAGTGGTCAAAGCTTTCAATAGATGTTCATGAAATTACAGTTAGCTGTAAATTATAAGTATCTAAAGAATTACGTGAAAAACTGGAGGTCAGGTCACAAAAAACAAAATGGCGGCTAGTTTAAACTCAAAATTCAAAGGCTTCTAAAAGTTTCAATTTTGATCCGACATATATGAAACTTAGGTTCGAAATAGGTATTACTCAGATCTACAGTTTTTGATATTTTGGTGATCATGCATGTGCGAATTTCAAAATGACGGTGGTTTAAATATGCGTTTTTTTTCAGGTTTTTGTGGTAGTCTAGCGGTGACATTTTGTGGCAGATTTTGATGAAACTTGAGATTATGGATCTCTGTACTATGCAGAAAATTATTAAAATTGAGTGAAAAATAAAAAAGTCGAAAATTTAAAACCCAATATTTTTAGCTGCCATTTTCACTAAAAATTTAATTATTTTGCCCTGTTTAGAGTGAAACTCCGATTTGAACGAGATTTGGCTCATTGATTAATGAGGTCCTAGCCCACAAAGATTTAAAATAGTCCAAAATCAAATGCATGCATTCAAAATGGCGGCCCCCAAAGGTCAGGAGGCAAGTGCAATTCGCTATTTTAGTAGCAACTGAAAAAATGAATTTTTTTCATGGAAACGTTTTAAATGACTTATCTTGAACGTATTTATAAATCCGACTTTTTTTTTAAATATTGTAAAATATTTTTAACAATACCCTAAAAAATTATAAAATCGCTACCTGTCTGTCTGTCTCTTTGTTCGTGCGTCACAAGTTTTCTCGCAAACCACATAAGCTAGAATGAGGAAATTTTCTACGTAGCTCAAAAGTGGTGTCTCTTGAAATTTGCAGTGTAAGAAAATATTTTAAAGTGTTTAAGAGGGTCTCCCCATACAGGGGGGGGTGACATAAACATTTTTTTTTATTTCTGTAGCCCTCTAGCAGCCAAGTTTCTCAACAAATTCCGATAAAACTTGAAATTATAAGTTATTAAGGCAAGTTAATTTAATTTAATTATGCAAATCCGATGACAAACAAAACATTCAAAAATTTACAGCTTAGTATTTTTAAGCAGCCGTTTTCAATAAAAATTCAAAATAACGGCCCCTGGTGGTTCAGAAAAGAATCGAAAATGTATATATTAATGGCAATGCAAGTGCTGATTCAACTTTTATGGAAATCTTTTGAAATTAACCATTTGAGCTGGGCGACACGAGTATAAATATGTTTATAACAATTTATTACCCGCCGATTTTCAATATGTGATCCATACGTGTGCAACTCAATTTAATTAGCAAAATACGTCTCCAAATACGAACGGCGGCGGATCCTTTCTGTTAATAAATACCCATGTAGTGCTACAAAAATTGTAGTAAGAAGTCCACTAGTAGGCAAGCCAAATTCATTTTCGAAACGTTACGCTACAAACGAGAAATTTACCTATCCGGCTGGTGCTGCCAACGGGGATTTTTTGTTTTTTTGCATAGGAACGGAATCATTAAATATTATCAACAGCTAAGCTTATTGACCATTAACCTTTATTATGGCACAAAAGCAAAAATAATTCGCGGATATCCCTTTTCTGGAAGAATCTTGTAGATGCAATGTTAAAATTATATTTTCTTCGTTATTAATATTTCCACATCTACTATGTTGCTATTTTAATGTTTGACTTTAGGTACAATACCATTTGACTAAGAGTGAAGCAAACAAAAAATGAGTATAGTTGCGTTGCCAGAAACTTCGGTTGGGTTTTCGTTATCAGGAATTTAAATCGGACATGTGATGATTTGATATTTGCATTTCAACAGACGGCGATCAGTAATATTGGATATTAACTAGATTAGGCAATTATATTTTCATTTGAACTATGGAAGATGCCCTATTAGCACCATATGAGCAGAAAAAATAAAAATGTGAACATCTCTGTCTGTTTCAGATGCACATGAATGAAATATCAATTCTGATGGCAATTTGGTACAATGTATATTTTCCCGAGCAATCTTTCATAATATTTTTGGCCTTCTGCCGATGTTGCCCGTGAGTTCTTTGCTACAGTCGAGTTCTATTTTTATATCTCGATATTGTAGAAGATTGACACCGTTTTTTTATAATGCTTCCTTAGAATGCATTGTAACTGGTTCAAGTAGTAACCTAGGAATATGAGATGTTATTTGATAACTGCTTTGCTCAGAATTTCCACAAGACGCAGGGACCAAGTTTCTCAACAGATTCCGATAAAACTTGAAATTATAAGTTATTAAGACAAGTTAATTTAATTTAATTATGCAAATTGGATAACAAATAAAAAATTCGAAAATTTGCAGCTTAATATTTTTAAACAGCCGTTTTCAATAAAAATTCAAAATGACGGCCCCTGGTGGTTCAGAAAAGAATCGAAGGTGTATATATTAATGGCAATGCAAGTGCTGATTAAACTTTTATGGAAATCTTTTGAAATTAACCATTTGAGCTATTTAAGCCGACAAGTTATTACCTTTGTGTGGTAACCACTGTGAAATGTATAAACAGCAAATGTGAGAAGGGCGGCACGAGTATAAATATGTTTATAACAATTTATTACCCGCCGATTTTCAATATGTGATCCATACGTGTGCAACTCAATTTAATTAGCAAAATATTCGCGCCTCTATGAAGGGTCTCCAAATACGAACTGCGGCAGATCCTTTCTGTTAATAAATACCCATGTAGTGCTACAAAAATTGTAGTAAGAAGTCCACTAGTAGGCAAGCCAAATTCTTTTTCGAAACATTACGCTACATGCGAGAAATTTACCTATCCGGCTGGTGCTGCCAACGGGGATTTTTTTTTGCATAGGAAGGGAATCATTGAATATTATCAACAGCTAAGCTTATTGACCATCAACACACCTGAAACTCTTTCACGACACCCGCCATGTCGCTGTCAACTCGACTTTGACATCCCACGACAAAACTGACGTGGGATGGGAAGCCGTCACGACGGACACCAGATGGAAAGCCACATGGCAGCAAGGTGTATCAGTAGTGGTCGCCAGCGGCGTCTAATGATTCATTACAGGGCAGTGTCGACGATGCCAACCAGGCATGGGGAGACTGAAGGATACGCTGCTTGGCCCTAAAATGGCTTTATTTATGTCTCGGCCAGAGAGGTCGTGTGACTTGTGGATGGCAAATCTTCCCGCAGCACGTTCTAGCACGAAGAGGTCATTGATATTTTGAGCCCAGGTGAAGACGATCGATGCTAAGCAGGAGATAACAGCTGGGGACAACGCGTGTATGGAGAGCCTCCTTGATGGCGCTTTTCACCGTCGTAGGTCTTTGGCATGGTAAACTCCCAGCTCCTTGCCGAACATGTCCGCAATGAGGTATCGCGTAGAACTTAAGACTTGTAAGACTCGACACTTCACGAACTTCTTGTCTAGCTTGGTACTGTAGTGCTGGCTTGCTTCACTTTTTCTGAAATTCCGTCAGTTAATTTCGTCGCCTGGCTTGAAGCCAGAAGGATGAGATCATAGGTTATAACGCTCCTCCCCCGCCCGTCTACTGTCTTCCATTTTCTCCCGAACTCGTTTTCGTAGAGTTTCTCGTGCGGCTCCAGAACCACTATTGGGACTTTCAAACCTTTAAACTGCCGCAATAGCCAGTACGTGTTTCCGTGGCAGATCATATGCTGGCCGAACACGGCAAAGTACGGGGAGATACCTGTGATGGAGTGGTAAGACGAACGCAGGGCACAGGTGATGGCGGAAATCCTGCGGTCCCAATCCTTCTGATCCGGTTGGACGTAGGCCCGAATGGCGGCTATGAGGGTGCGGTTCAGCCACTCGGACGCATTGGCTTGCGGGGAATAAACGGCGGTCCGCTGATGAGTAATGCCATACTTGTCCATTAGATGCCGAAACCTAGCCGAGGTATACTGTACTCCGTTGTCGGAATCCAACTTCTCCGGTACTTCAAATATATGGAAAACGCGATTTCCCAGAAAGCTGACTATTGGGCCAGTGTGCAGGTTTCGAATGGGTTCAATAATTGAAAATTTGGATAATTGGTCCAGGACCACGACAGCTCCCGTATATCCCGAAGTCGAACGAGGGTACGGACCGATGAGATCTATATACAGGCGCTGGAACACCCGCTCCAGGAGCTCGAATTTTCCCATCGGGGGCCGGAGAACAGAATTGGGCGCTTTAGTGCATTTGCACAGCTTACAGGCAGCTACGTACTTTTTTACTTGCTGCGCCATCTTAGGCCAAGAGAAGTAAGTGTTCAGTCACCGAAGCGTACGACTATAACCGCCGTGCGCACTCAATGGGTGGTCATGAGCCCGTTTACCCGTAGTTCTGGCAGCTGTAGTAGGTGGTTCCGAATCGTATTCATCAGCTGAGTGTAACTTATCGACTTGAAGGCGGGATGGTCCAAGTCGATCCATACGGTGCTGTCGTCCTCCTGGGCCACCTCGGCTCCTTCAGGGGGCAAACATCTTTGATAATGTATCCGGTACCACGTGCTGACTTCCCTTGCGGTGTCTAATCGTGAAGTCGAACGCCTGAAATTTCAAGGCCCATCTAGCCAAATGCCCGTGGAGATCAGTCTGGCTAATCAGCTATTTCAGAGACACATGGTCAGTGACGATCTCAAAGGGATGTCTCTCTACATATGCTCGAAAGCATTTCACCACCAGCACAGCCGCCAGGCATTCCTGCTCCGAGACCGTGTAGTTCCGCTGGGCTGGGGTCAGCTTGTGAGACATAAATGCTATAGGCCTCTCCTCGCCGTCTTGCCCAACCTGGACCAAGACTGCTCCCACCCTATATTGACTCGCGTCACAATGGATTGAGACCAGTTTGCCAAAGACCGGGCTGTGCAGTACAGGGGCTGTTGTCAGACTCTTCTTTAGCTCTTCGAAGGCTTGCAAGCTGGGCCCTTCCCAGACGAACTTACGTCCCTTACGCAGTAAGTCGGTCAAAGGTGTGGTAATGGTGGCATAGTCACGTAAAAAACGTTGGTACTATCCGTATAAGCCTAGGAATGGGTGTAACTGCTTGGTGGTCTTGGGTAATGGAAAAGCGTCAATCGCTTGAGTCTTGTCCGGGTCGGTCTTGATGTTTTTGTTTTTCTTTATTTTGTGTGGTAGGGAGGTGAATGCTATTTATGCACAGAGTGTGGGACTCCCATCGCGACTAGACTACCCACTAAACACCTCGCCTGTCAACATGAGAACCCAGCCTGGAACCGTTTGACACATTTGTTCGGGCCAGGCTGGGGAATCCCTTTCCTAGCGGGAGGGGAGAGGGAAAGACGAAACGCCAGAAGAGCGATCCCCCAGCCCCAGCGCCAACGGCTGCTGTGAGTCCCTTTTATATTTTAGGACTGCCCGAGCATAATGTGCCATCTGGTTCCATTTGTCAACCGATTCGAGCATCACCGCAACTATATTATTCGGGGTGAGCTCCCCCGTCTCCCTGTAAAGTTCCCTTCGCAGCC
This sequence comes from Odontomyia ornata, assembly GCA_963969285.1. Lineage (NCBI taxonomy): Eukaryota > Metazoa > Arthropoda > Insecta > Diptera > Stratiomyidae > Odontomyia > Odontomyia ornata. Next base: position 237,771,598 of record OZ017739.1, read on the forward strand.
TGACCCATTTTGTACACGCAAAAAATGTGTGACAGGCATTGGCCTCTTCTCGTGGGAAAAACCGACAATCAGGAGACCGTGACTTACCGATCTTGTGTAGGTAAGACTGAAAACACCCGTGCCCGCTCAAAAGCTGGGTCAGATAGAAGTCAGTCTCACCATGCCTTCGATTTAGCCACGGTCTCACATCCGGGATGAGGCGCGCAGTCCACCTTCCCTTCGTGCGATTCCCCCAAGACTGCTGCCAATCGTTGAGCGAGCGTTGTCTCTCCTCGCGGACAACGATCTCCCTCGCATCCTCTTTTCGGCGCAGGTAAATCGCGTGGTGCTCTCGAGCAAGGAGGGCAACAGGTATCACGCCTGCAATCACTCTCACCGCCGAGTCGGAGGCTTTTGGATACGAAGATGCAATTCTCAGTGCTCCTCTTCTCTGTACCTGTGCCAAACGTTCTCGGTATACCTCCTTGCTGAGCGCGTCGCCCCATACATCTGCTCCGTATAGTAGCACTGACCCTACAGCAGTACTGACCCTACAGCACTCATCAAGAGGCGTCTTCTTGATGGGCTGGGTCCCCCTACGTTGGCCATAAGTCGACTCAATGCCGATATTCCCGAAGAAGCCTACTCAGCCGTTGCCCTGATTTGCTCAGAGAAACTCATCTTCGAGTCGATCAGTAGCCCCACGTACTTCACCGCTGGCTTCGATTCGATTTGTATGTCTCGAAAACTGATCATCCTTACTCTAGGGACTCTCTTTTTTGTCAAGATGACCACTTCGGTTTTCTCCAGTGCTAAACTCAGCCCGCGAGCAATCGTCCAGTCCCTCACTCGGCGCATTAGCATACCTGGCCTAAGTTGCGCTTGTTCAACGGTGCATCCAGCGACCAGAGCCGCAACATCATCCGCATAGCCGACCAAGCGCGACTCATCTGGCATCTCAAGTCTCAGTAGCCCGTCGTAAGACACGTTCCACAGGTCCGGACCAAGGATAGATCCCTGGGCAACACCCGATGTAATTTCCATCCTTCGTTGGCCTTGTGTCGTGTCGTAGAGCAGGCTTCGGTCCTTTAGGTAGTTCCTCAAAAGCCGCATTAGATATTCTGGAACTTCAAAAGAGTTTTCCAGCGTATCCAGAATATCCACCCATCTAGCTGAGTTGAAGGCATTCCTGACGTCGAGTGTCACCAACAGGACGATCCGTCGCTTGGTGCGACTATATGCCTCTGCCTTTTGGACCGCGTTCACCACCTCTGCAATCGCATCAATGGTAGAACGTCCTGCTCTAAAGCCGTACTGCCGAGGAGATAGGTCCCCAGCAGCACGAATCGTGTCAGTGAGTCTCCCTTGATGAGTTTCTCTAGCACTTTCCCGGCCGTGTCTAGCATGCATAACGGGCGATATGCAGACGGTGATCCGGAATTTCCCTTCCGCTTGCTGATCAGCACGAGCCTCGCCACCTTCCATCGTACCGGGAAAACCCCGTCCCGTAGGCAAGCGTTGAATGTGCTGAGCAGCAAGTCAGGACAATGGTGATACACGAGCCGCAACACCTCAGCTGGAACACCATCTGGACCTGGACCCTTCCTCGCTTTCAATGAAAGGACTACCTCCTCCTGTTCCAGCTATGTGAAGAGTGGGCACTCTACTGCTATTTCACCATGGACAGCGTCAACACGGACGGGATGGACAGGGAAGAGTCCCCACACTATTGCGTCCATCTTTTCCGCATCATGTATACGAGTACAAGGCTCCCGTAGGCCACCAGGTTTCCCCATGACCAGCTTGTAGCCAAGGCCCCACGGATCTTTGTTCACACTGTCCACTAGGTCTTGCCAGCAGCGAGCCTTGCTACTGTTGATCAGTTTGCGAAGGCGTTTCCTGGCCGACTAATATGCTGCCACCTGGTTGCATTCCTCGTCACGGTTCCGCACCCGTTGAGCCTCACGTCAAAGCTTGTGACACTCCCTTCGCTTTTCAGCGATTTCAGTTGACCACCAGTACACTGGGGGCTTGCCGTGCCGGGGTCTTTGACGGGGCATAGAAGTGCAGCAAGCAGTCGTAATGATGCTCATAGTAGAGTTCACCACGTCTTCAGCTGCCAGTTCTTCCGTCCCCTCCGAAGCTCCCTGCAGTGGCTCACCTGCTGTGAGAACCTTGACGAACCTCTCGACGTCCATCCTTCCGATGTTCCATCCAGGTGTAGAAGGCCAACAGCACGGACGTCGAGAGACAGCATCACTTATCTCAAGCAGAATGCACTGATGATCAATGGCTGAGTAGTCCTCTAATACTTTCCAGTTGTGTATCCTCCGTACTTAGGACTCCGAGGCGAATGTCACGTCCGGTATGGTTCCCTCACAGCCAATAAGGCAGAAAGTCGGCGTATTTCCGGAGTTTAGTACGACGAAGGCCGTCCTGGCCACCATTTCCAGGATTCGTTTTCCCCGCGGATCCGTCCGAGGCGTGCCCCATTCGATTACCTTAGCATTGAATCGCCCCCAACGAGCACTTTGCCCTCTGCGTTCGAGACAGCGCCCTCCAAAGCATTAAGCGTTAGGTACACACTAAAGAAGGTGGTCCCTGAGCACCGAGCCCACACGAAAGCATCCCCCCGTCCACAACTCTCCGCTTGAAAGTCACTGTTCCGAACCCAGATAGCGGCAGTACCAGTTTCATCAGAGTACCATAATGCAGGACTTTTATTATGGTGTTGCTCACTCAGCAGCAAGAAGTCGGCTTTCCTGTCCCTCGCAAACTGCTCAAGCAGATTTTGGGCGGTTGAACTGCGGTGTAGTTTTAGTTGCAGGATGCGGGTCATCGAAGCTCTGATTTGGCCTTGGCTAGGGCTTCCTGCAACACCCGGCATTTTCCTGATCCCAAGACGTGTCCAAAATAGGGTTTTGGATCAGCATCCTTGCAAAGAACACAGTGTGCCTCCCTCGCACACTCCTTTCTTTTGTCCCATTTCACCGTATTTGTAATATATGGAACTCCTATCCTGCGATTGTACTCAGGAACATAAAAAAATTAAAGTTCTTCGGTACAACGGTATTCTGTAGTTCCTCGGAAAACGATCGGAGTTCTCCGGGAAGCAATCGGATTGCAAGGAATGTGTTGCTGGAAAAACGGTCGTTTTTCATACTTTCTCCAATTTCAATATATGGGGTGTCAAACGAAAGCTATGGATGAGTAAAAATCAAAAAAATTGCATTCAGGCAGCTTCGCGATACCTGCAATTACAGTTTTTTGCGTGGTTGGGATAATTTTGATTCCGAAACCATACAGTTGTAAAATCGTCGGAGACAGGAATCGGAAGTGCCTGAGTATCAAAATTGCGTTGTTTTTGTTCTCAGGAACATAAAAACATTAAAAATCTTCACTACAACGATATTCTGGAGTTCCTCGGAACACGATCGGATTGCCAGGAGTGCGTTGCTGGAAAAACAGCAGTTTTTGATACTTTGTCCAATTTCAATATATGGTGTGTCAAACGAAAACTAGTGATGAGCGGAATTCAATTAAATAGCATTCAGGCAGCTTCGCGATACCCGCAATTGCAGTTTTTTTCGCGGTTAGAAAACTTTTGATTCCGATACCATACAGCTGCAAAATCATCGGAAACGGGAGTCGGAAGTGCGTGAGTATCAAAATCACGCTGTTTTTGTACTCAGGAATATAAAAAAATTAAAGATCCTAGCTGCAACGATATTCTGGAGCGCCTCGGAAAACGATCGGATTGCACGATCGGGTCACAACTCTCCTCTTGAAAATCACTGTTCCGAACCCAGATGGAGGCAGTACCAGTATCATCAAAATACCATAATGCAGGACTTTTATTATGGTGTTGTTCACTCAGCAGCAAGAAGTCAGCTTTCATGTCCCTCGCAAATTGCTCAAGCAGATTTCGAGTGGTTGAACTGCGGTGTAGGTTTAGCTGCAGGATGTGGGTCATCGAAGCTCTAATTTTGCTTTGGCTAGGGCTTCCCTGAACATCCGGCATTTTCCTGATCCCAAGACGTGTCCAATATCAGGTTTTGGATCAGCATCCTTGCAAAGAATACAGTGTGCCTCCTTCGTACACTCTTTTCTTTTATGTCCCATTTCACCGCATTTGTAACACAGGGAACTCCTATCGGGTCCTTTGCATACTTGTGTGGTGTGACCATAACCAAGGCATTTGAAGCATTGAAGAGGCGTTGCTCTTCGCCGTATCCTACAGACGACCCACCCAATTCGTACTTTGCCCTTGTTCAGGAATTGTTCGGCATCCTTTTCGGTCAAGTCAACTATGGCCATGCGTTGTCCCCTGTTGTTTTCTGGTGTCAGTCTCGCTTTGATCCTTCCGACGCTAGGGAACTGGCCTCTTCCACCTCAGCCAGATCCGTCGCGCAGTCAATGTCTCGTATTTCGATCAAGTTGCCATCGGCTCGAGCGGGGCTATAGTTGCGCTTTTGCCGAGGACTTTCTTTACTGCGTCACAGAATGCTTCTTTATTGCCGGCCTCTGCTCCGAATGCGACCAGTATGTGGCCCGTTCGCGTTGGTCGTACTGCTTTAATGGGAGTATTGGTGTCTTTGGGCCTTACGTTTCCCGTGATGTCCCGCAGTACCTCCGCGTAGGATCGACCATCTTGGGGCTTTGCAAGTAGTGCCTGCTCCCGGGGTCTTCGTCGGGGCTTCTGCCTCTCCTGTTTTGCGTCAGGTCCATTTTGTAATTGGGCTTCCGTACGAACTTTACTTTCTGGCTTTTTTTGAAGCAGTTTCTTTGCGGCTTTCTTCGCTCCTTATGTAAGTACTGTATGGAGCCCGGGATCTGGTGCACCACGCCCATCAGGTGCCTCTACCTTCCTTCTTTTATTCCGATCTCCTTCGATTGAGCTAGACGCCATTCTTTTATTGACTTTTAATGATGGAGCTATTTGCATGTCGCCTTTAGATTTCACCCCAAGCGCCTCTTTAGCCTTCTCTTCGTCTTCGGCCCTTAACCAGCTCCTCCGATAGTGCTTTATACGATCTAGGAGCTCCTCTAGTTCAAGGAGCCCTTCCTTTGCTGCTTTGCTGATTTTTGGGGAGTCGCATGCAGCTTGTATTCTTTTCATAATATCTCCCGCTTTTCGGAGTAGTCTTTCTTCTTCATATCGCTGGGCCGCAATTGTACCTTGCAACCATCCCTGGGAGAAGTTTTCGCGTTCCGTTTCTGAGTGCAGTACTTCCGCCACATTTTCAACGTTGGCGGTGCATTCACGCGGTGTCTGGTCACTCTTTGCTTTTATTGCCGTAATCTCCTGTTGGCTTTTGGATTTTTCGTTGCAATGTCAGGATTTGCGACCCTTGCATCAGTCGCTTCGGTAACGATCGCAGTAGTGACAATCGGATTTTCGATCTTCTTTATGTTATTTCCGACCACTCGAACACCTGAAGTGTCCTGCAGAGTTTCCTGCTTCTCCTTAATGGGACGCTCGGGCGTTCGCATCATTTTTTTGCTGCGCCCAACGCCGCAGGAATCTCAGTCTGAACCAATCAGTCTGCTATTCTCCGTTTTTGGTCCGCCGTAACTGTCGTTGTGTTAGTCTTCGTTTTTGTCGTTGTTAGTACCGCTCTCGATGTACTGTTGACATCGTGGCTGCAACCGCTTGTTGCGTCATCGTTATTTTTTGTTTCGGTTTTTGGATGTTTTTGATCTTTTGATTTTGTTTGCTCCAGTTTTGTTGGGTCCCCCCTCGGAGCCGCTATCTCCGTTCGTGTGTGTAGTCGCCTTTTTGGTCCCATGGTTATCTTTGCAGAGCAGGGAGGCCATGCGAGGGTTGGCACAAGCCCTTATGGGGACAAGTGCTCAGAGCCAGACAAGCGCTAATCTGGAGTCCGTCTCAACCGAACCTACACCATCAACCCAATGGTGCGAACTTCGAACCTATAAATAATACCTATGTAAAACCCATATTATGTACTTACCTAAATTTTACCATTCTCAAGAAATTCACCTGAAACATACTTACGTAATCCAAAACAAAAACATTTGCATTCCATTGCTTTCCATTTACATTCATTAATGAAGAACAGTAACATATCGTACATTCTTGAATATGTGCATATGCACGTGTAGTACGCTGTCTATGCAAAGCAATAAATTATCTGACACACTTAACTCTTCATGTGTGGATTCATGTTTCAGAGAATTTGTGTGCATGAAGAAAGGTCGCGTGCGAATGGACAATGCATATGCATAGGGAAATGTACGATGACTCGAGTGTAATGTGAGTATCGTAGGTCAGGGAAGTTGCACGATGAAAATTTATTGGGTCACAAACAAACATATGGCACCAATGAATTTTCCGAGTGTGTGAAAATGCATATATTTTGTAATTGATATTTTTAAGAATTTATTTGGTCATAAATTGTTTTGATAGTTTTGTAGGTCATTAAGAATAAGAAATTTTTGTATAAATAGTTGAGGCGAATGTAAAATAAATTCAATTCTGATTTAGACATTCAAGAGTTGACTTTTGATTTTCTGTGAAGAATTCATAGTCGCGAAGTTTAATATTCGCTCGACTGAAATAATCATGGCGTCGTGGGCTTTAGTTCCTCGCCACTCTATCTGCGGAGCATTTCCGCTTGTTAGGTAAAATTTGTCAAACCTTATCCGAAATACTTTGAACTTGCAAATTTATGTTAGCGAAACCCAGGATAGAGATCCTGCATCACTTCATGGCGATCCTGCGAACTACGCCGAGGGACCGAAAAATCAATCAACGAAGCCGTTAATAGAAGAAGAACTCGATGTTGATTTTTTAAAACTGACACTATCTTTGATAGATGCTGCAACCTGGCGGAGAAAGAATTGGAATATGTGCCAAAAGCGTCAGCAAACAACGTGGTGCCGAGATATGTTGTGAATAATGTGTGAAACTTCCATCGTCATAATAGTACTCCGCGTTCACTTCAGATAAATTAAAAAGTTCTTTACTTGTAAATTTTGGGAAGTTTATCGGTCTTGTTTGGTTTTGTGGGTATAATTTGTTAGCATTTTGGGGGTTTTGTCTAACATTTACGGAAAAAATGTCCATCGGTTCAGGTTTTGGAAAAAAATTGGTCGTTGGTCGGGATATGAAGTTTGAATTATTTTGCGCCGGTGTTGCAGATTGGTTGAATTGGAATGGTCTTTGAAAATTATTACACTGATTTAGTCTTTGCAGTATCGGGAATGGTTGTTTTTGCATAGGTTGGAATGGATTTAGCCTTGAAAATGTTGGGTATGGAGTTGCTTTTCTAGGTCGAGGTGTGTAATTCATCACTTGTGGTGTTAATGGTGGTGGTATATTTTTCAGAATTAAATTTTGAGTAGGTGTTTTAAGTGGGGTGTGATCTAATGGTCTGAAAATTGATTTATTTTGCTCATTGCGTGAATAATAAATGTTTTGTTCCTCCATACAATATGCAAAGGCAAGTGCCAGTGATTTTGGCTTCATAGCTCTAATGATGGATCCTAGCGGTTCCTTAAGTCCCGAAAGAAATGTATTCAAACACATTTCAGAATAAAGCGCTTTCTACGCGTTCGTAACGTTTTTATCTGCTTCGTGGATATTTGTGTGGTTATTTAGACTGGAAAGGATTTCAATGACCTCACTATAGAATTTTTCCACTGTATTCTTATTTTAGCGAAGACTGTGCAAGCCTTTTACAAGCGACGTTTCATTTCGCTTATCAGAAAAGTGAAGGATGAGGTTCTTCTTGATGTTATCCCAATTAAGTGGAGTTCCGTACAAGCTTAATACCTCATTTTCGGGACCTACTATTTTATTTCTTATTGCTCTTAATTAGAGTTGGCAATATGGGGATCCACTTGTTATAGCTATTAGCTCGAGATTTTCATCTACATTGCCAAGAAAATCATGCAACAGTCTGGGGTTCCCCTCGGATTTTCGTAAATCTTTTATCGCGCCGGGAATGCGAAGTGAATTAAATAAATCGATAGATCCTATGGTAACCGAGTTCGAACCTTCGTTTGCCATTTTAATACCGGCTTTTAAATTAAAAATATAACTGTAATTTTCACTTTCAACTCGATTTGCATTTCAATTTTCACTTGACATTAAATTAATTCCGTCGAATTTTTCAGTTTCATAAAATTCCTGAATAATTTCTGAGCTTGGGTTACTAGTTCTATGCCTACTTTAATTAATTCCGTCGAATGATTCAGTTTCCGATGAAATTTGCATGATTTTGAAAAGGACATAAAAAGGATAGAAAGGTCTTACATGTATACAATGGATAGTATGAGCCCAATCATGGTGCTTGTTTCAACGATGATCTTTCGTTGTAGTCGTTGACCGTATTCTTCTGCCCGACATAACACTAAACTTTATTTTGAGGTAATTGATACCGTCGATAATTTTCACTCTTCGCAATAAAACTTTTCGTTTTCCCGAAAACATGATATACCGTACGATAATCGATAATCCGTCGATTTGTTTTGTTGATTGCCAAAACTTCCTAAATCACTTTCACCGCCGATGCCGTACCGACTGCGCCAGTTAAAGTTCTTAATAGTTAATTACTTAAAAATAACGCAAAATTACGAATTACGAAAACAACTGCTTTATTCATCGGCTTAGATACAACCGACTGATTTTACATTTTTAAGTTCAAAAGCCAAAAGTACCAAATGTTGCAATTTTACAGTTTTATGAAATATGGTACTTCGCCGGATGTCGTGTGGATTCATGTTCGTCTGCATTCTTGTCTGTCTGCATTCTTGTCGTCTACATTCTTGTTTTCTGACCTTCTCACGTTCCGATTTTGTACCTGACCAAGCGAGAGGTGTCTCACGTTGTTTGGATTAATAGTCAGGTGGATATGAAACACGGCACTTTCGCGTGCAATGCACTTGTGGGAATTCCGCTATTTGGAAGAATTTCCGAATATCGCTGTTGCTGGAATTTTTCAATTTTTTTTTGTTCCTGAGTACAACAACAGCATGATTTTGATGTTCAGGTACTTCCAACTCCCGTTTTCGATGATTTTATAGCTGTATCGTTTGGGCATCAAAGGCATTCCAACCACGCAAAAACATGCAATTACAGGTATCCCGAAGCTGTCTGAATGCATTTTTATTGAATTCTACCCATCATTGGCTTTCGTTTGACATCCCATATATTGAAATTGGAGAAAGTGTGAGGAACGGCCATTTTCCCAGCAACGCACTCCTTGCAATCCGATCGTTTTCCGAGGAACTCCAGAATATCGTTGTGAGTTTTTGCAATATTTTGTTTTTCTAACTATAAATAGACTGGGACTAGATACTCATGCGTTGCACGTCTCCTAAAACTGCCTGATTGCCGATATGTTAAGTTTTCTCAGCAGGAGCTTTCATTTGATACCCTACTTATCGAAATCGAAGCACATGTGAAAAGTTGCATTTACATCTGCAACGCAATCTTTAAACTTTCACTGTTTTCCTTCCTTGTTTGCCTTCAATTAAGCCACGGTCTCACATCCGGGATGAGGCGCGCAGTCCACCTTCCCTTCGTGCGATTCCCCCAAGACTGCTGCCAATCGTTGAGCGAGCGTTGTCTCTCCTCGCGGACAACCATCTCCCTCGCATCCTCGTTTCGGCGCAGGTAAATCGCGTGGTGCTCTCGAGCAAGGAGGGCAACAGGTATCACGCCTGCAATCACTCTCACCGCCGAGTCGGAGGCTTTTGGATACGAAGATGCAATTCTCAGTGCTCCTCTTCTCTGTACCTGTGCCAAACGTTCTCGGTATACCTCCTTGCTGAGCGCGTCGCCCCATACATCTGCTCCGTATAGTAGCACTGACCCTACAGCAGTACTGACCCTACAGCACTCATCAAGAGGCGTCTTCTTGATGGGCTGGGTCCCCCTACGTTGGCCATAAGTCGACTCAATGCCGATATTCCCGAAGAAGCCTACTCAGCCGTTGCCCTGATTTGCTCAGAGAAACTCATCTTCGAGTCGATCAGTAGCCCCACGTACTTCACCGCTGGCTTCGATTCGATTTGTATGTCTCGAAAACTGATCATCCTTACTCTAGGGACTCTCTTTTTTGTCAAGATGACCACTTCGGTTTTCTCCAGTGCTAAACTCAGCCCGCGAGCAATCGTCCAGTCCCTCACTCGGCGCATTAGCATACCTGGCCTAAGTTGCGCTTGTTCAACGGTGCATCCAGCGACCAGAGCCGCAACATCATCCGCATAGCCGACCAAGCGCGACTCATCTGGCATCTCAAGTCTCAGTAGCCCGTCGTAAGACACGTTCCACAGGTCCGGACCAAGGATAGATCCCTGGGCAACACCCGATGTAATTTCCATCCTTCGTTGGCCTTGTGTCGTGTCGTAGAGCAGGCTTCGGTCCTTTAGGTAGTTCCTCAAAAGCCGCATTAGATATTCTGGAACTTCAAAAGAGTTTTCCAGCGTATCCAGAATATCCACCCATCTAGCTGAGTTGAAGGCATTCCTGACGTCGAGTGTCACCAACAGGACGATCCGTCGCTTGGTGCGACTATATGCCTCTGCCTTTTGGACCGCGTTCACCACCTCTGCAATCGCATCAATGGTAGAACGTCCTGCTCTAAAGCCGTACTGCCGAGGAGATAGGTCCCCAGCAGCACGAATCGTGTCAGTGAGTCTCCCTTGATGAGTTTCTCTAGCACTTTCCCGGCCGTGTCTAGCATGCATAACGGGCGATATGCAGACGGTGATCCGGAATTTCCCTTCCGCTTGCTGATCAGCACGAGCCTCGCCACCTTCCATCGTACCGGGAAAACCCCGTCCCGTAGGCAAGCGTTGAATGTGCTGAGCAGCAAGTCAGGACAATGGTGATACACGAGCCGCAACACCTCAGCTGGAACACCATCTGGACCTGGACCCTTCCTCGCTTTCAATGAAAGGACTACCTCCTCCTGTTCCAGCTATGTGAAGAGTGGGCACTCTACTGCTATTTCACCATGGACAGCGTCAACACGGACGGGATGGACAGGGAAGAGTCCCCACACTATTGCGTCCATCTTTTCCGCATCATGTATACGAGTACAAGGCTCCCGTAGGCCACCAGGTTTCCCCATGACCAGCTTGTAGCCAAGGCCCCACGGATCTTTGTTCACACTGTCCACTAGGTCTTGCCAGCAGCGAGCCTTGCTACTGTTGATCAGTTTGCGAAGGCGTTTCCTGGCCGACTAATATGCTGCCACCTGGTTGCATTCCTCGTCACGGTTCCGCACCCGTTGAGCCTCACGTCAAAGCTTGTGACACTCCCTTCGCTTTTCAGCGATTTCAGTTGACCACCAGTACACTGGGGGCTTGCCGTGCCGGGGTCTTTGACGGGGCATAGAAGTGCAGCAAGCAGTCGTAATGATGCTCATAGTAGAGTTCACCACGTCTTCAGCTGCCAGTTCTTCCGTCCCCTCCGAAGCTCCCTGCAGTGGCTCACCTGCTGTGAGAACCTTGACGAACCTCTCGACGTCCATCCTTCCGATGTTCCATCCAGGTGTAGAAGGCCAACAGCACGGACGTCGAGAGACAGCATCACTTATCTCAAGCAGAATGCACTGATGATCAATGGCTGAGTAGTCCTCTAATACTTTCCAGTTGTGTATCCTCCGTACTTAGGACTCCGAGGCGAATGTCACGTCCGGTATGGTTCCCTCACAGCCAATAAGGCAGAAAGTCGGCGTATTTCCGGAGTTTAGTACGACGAAGGCCGTCCTGGCCACCATTTCCAGGATTCGTTTTCCCCGCGGATCCGTCCGAGGCGTGCCCCATTCGATTACCTTAGCATTGAATCGCCCCCAACGAGCACTTTGCCCTCTGCGTTCGAGACAGCGCCCTCCAAAGCATTAAGCGTTAGGTACACACTAAAGAAGGTGGTCCCTGAGCACCGAGCCCACACGAAAGCATCCCCCCGTCCACAACTCTCCGCTTGAAAGTCACTGTTCCGAACCCAGATAGCGGCAGTACCAGTTTCATCAGAGTACCATAATGCAGGACTTTTATTATGGTGTTGCTCACTCAGCAGCAAGAAGTCGGCTTTCCTGTCCCTCGCAAACTGCTCAAGCAGATTTTGGGCGGTTGAACTGCGGTGTAGTTTTAGTTGCAGGATGCGGGTCATCGAAGCTCTGATTTGGCCTTGGCTAGGGCTTCCTGCAACACCCGGCATTTTCCTGATCCCAAGACGTGTCCAAAATAGGGTTTTGGATCAGCATCCTTGCAAAGAACACAGTGTGCCTCCCTCGCACACTCCTTTCTTTTGTCCCATTTCACCGTATTTGTAATATATGGAACTCCTATCCTGCGATTGTACTCAGGAACATAAAAAAATTAAAGTTCTTCGGTACAACGGTATTCTGTAGTTCCTCGGAAAACGATCGGAGTTCTCCGGGAAGCAATCGGATTGCAAGGAATGTGTTGCTGGAAAAACGGTCGTTTTTCATACTTTCTCCAATTTCAATATATGGGGTGTCAAACGAAAGCTATGGATGAGTAAAAATCAAAAAAATTGCATTCAGGCAGCTTCGCGATACCTGCAATTACAGTTTTTTGCGTGGTTGGGATAATTTTGATTCCGAAACCATACAGTTGTAAAATCGTCGGAGACAGGAATCGGAAGTGCCTGAGTATCAAAATTGTGTTGTTTTTGTTCTCAGGAACATAAAAACATTAAAAATCTTCACTACAACGATATTCTGGAGTTCCTCGGAACACGATCGGATTGCCAGGAGTGCGTTGCTGGAAAAACAGCAGTTTTTGATACTTTGTCCAATTTCAATATATGGTGTGTCAAACGAAAACTAGTGATGAGCGGAATTCAATTAAATAGCATTCAGGCAGCTTCGCGATACCCGCAATTGCAGTTTTTTGCGCGGTTAGGAAACTTTTGATTCCGATACCATACAGCTGCAAAATCATCGGAAACGGGAGTCGGAAGTGCCTGAGTATCAAAATCACGCTGTTTTTGTACTCAGGAATATAAAAAAATTAAAGATCCTAGCTGCAACGATATTCTGGAGCGCCTCGGAAAACGATCGGATTGCACGATCGGGTCACAACTCTCCTCTTGAAAATCACTGTTCCGAACCCAGATGGAGGCAGTACCAGTATCATCAGAATACCATAATGCAGGACTTTTATTATGGTGTTGTTCACTCAGCAGCAAGAAGTCAGCTTTCATGTCCCTCGCAAATTGCTCAAGCAGATTTCGAGTGGTTGAACTGCGGTGTAGGTTTAGCTGCAGGATGTGGGTCATCGAAGCTCTAATTTTGCTTTGGCTAGGGCTTCCCTGAACATCCGGCATTTTCCTGATCCCAAGGCGTGTCCAATATCAGGTTTTGGATCAGCATCCTTGCAAAGAATACAGTGTGCCTCCTTCGTACACTCTTTTCTTTTATGTCCCATTTCACCGCATTTGTAACACAGGGAACTCCTATCGGGTCCTTTGCATACTTGTGTGGTGTGACCATAACCAAGGCATTTGAAGCATTGAAGAGGCGTTGCTCTTCGCCGTATCCTACAGACGACCCACCCAATTCGTACTTTGCCCTTGTTCAGGAATTGTTCGGCATCCTTTTCGGTCAAGTCAACTATGGCCATGCGTTGTCCCCTGTTGTTTTCTGGTGTCAGTCTCGCTTTGATCCTTCCGACGCTAGGGAACTGGCCTCTTCCACCTCAGCCAGATCCGTCGCGCAGTCAATGTCTCGTATTTCGATCAAGTTGCCATCGGCTCGAGCGGGGCTATAGTTGCGCTTTTGCCGAGGACTTTCTTTACTGCGTCACAGAATGCTTCTTTATTGCCGGCCTCTGCTCCGAATGCGACCAGTATGTGGCCCGTTCGCGTTGGTCGTACTGCTTTAATGGGAGTATTGGTGTCTTTGGGCCTTACGTTTCCCGTGATGTCCCGCAGTACCTCCGCGTAGGATCGACCATCTTGGGGCTTTGCAAGTAGTGCCTGCTCCCGGGGTCTTCGTCGGGGCTTCTGCCTCTCCTGTTTTGCGTCAGGTCCATTTTGTAATTGGGCTTCCGTACGAACTTTACTTTCTGGCTTTTTTTGAAGCAGTTTCTTTGCGGCTTTCTTCGCTCCTTATGTAAGTACTGTATGGAGCCCGGGATCTGGTGCACCACGCCCATCAGGTGCCTCTACCTTCCTTCTTTTATTCCGATCTCCTTCGATTGAGCTAGACGCCATTCTTTTATTGACTTTTAATGATGGAGCTATTTGCATGTCGCCTTTAGATTTCACCCCAAGCGCCTCTTTAGCCTTCTCTTCGTCTTCGGCCCTTAACCAGCTCCTCCGATAGTGCTTTATACGATCTAGGAGCTCCTCTAGTTCAAGGAGCCCTTCCTTTGCTGCTTTGCTGATTTTCGGGGAGTCGCATGCAGCTTGTATTCTTTTCATAACATCTCCCGCTTTTCGGAGTAGTCTTTCTTCTTCATATCGCTGGGCCGCAATTGTACCTTGCAACCATCCCTGGGAGAAGTTTTCGCGTTCCGTTTCTGAGTGCAGTACTTCCGCCACATTTTCAACGTTGGCGGTGCATTCACGCGGTGTCTGGTCACTCTTTGCTTTTATTGCCGTAATCTCCTGTTGGCTTTTGGATTTTTCGTTGCAATGTCAGGATTTGCGACCCTTGCATCAGTCGCTTCGGTAACGATCGCAGTAGTGACAATCGGATTTTCGATCTTCTTTATGTTATTTCCAACCACTCGAACACCTGAAGTGTCCTGCAGAGTTTCCTGCTTCTCCTTAATGGGACGCTCGGGCGTTCGCATCATTTTTTTGCTGCGCCCAACGCCGCAGGAATCTCAGTCTGAACCAATCAGTCTGCTATTCTCCGTTTTTGGTCCGCCGTAACTGTCGTTGTGTTAGTCTTCGTTTTTGTCGTTGTTAGTACCGCTCTCGATGTACTGTTGACATCGTGGCTGCAACCGCTTGTTGCGTCATCGTTATTTTTTGTTTCGGTTTTTGGATGTTTTTGATCTTTTGATTTTGTTTGCTCCAGTTTTGTTGGGTCCCCCCTCGGAGCCGCTATCTCCGTTCGTGTGTGTAGTCGCCTTTTTGGTCCCATGGTTATCTTTGCAGAGCAGGGAGGCCATGCGAGGGTTGGCACAAGCCCTTATGGGGACAAGTGCTCAGAGCCAGACAAGCGCTAATCTGGAGTCCGTCTCAACCGAACCTACACCATCAACCCAATGGTGCGAACTTCGAACCTATAAATAATACCTATGTAAAACCCATATTATGTACTTACCTAAATTTTACCATTCTCAAGAAATTCACCTGAAACATACTTACGTAATCCAAAACAAAAACATTTGCATTCCATTGCTTTCCATTTACATTCATTAATGAAGAACAGTAACATATCGTACATTCTTGAATATGTGCATATGCACGTGTAGTACGCTGTCTATGCAAAGCAATAAATTATCTGACACACTTAACTCTTCATGTGTGGATTCATGTTTCAGAGAATTTGTGTGCATGAAGAAAGGTCGCGTGCGAATGGACAATGCATATGCATAGGAAAATGTACGATGACTCGAGTGTAATGTGAGTATCGTAGGTCAGGGAAGTTGCACGATGAAAATTTATTGGGTCACAAACAAACATATGGCACCAATGAATTTTCCGAGTGTGTGAAAATGCATATATTTTGTAATTGATATTTTTAAGAATTTATTTGGTCATAAATTGTTTTGATAGTTTTGTAGGTCATTAAGAATAAGAAATTTTTGTATAAATAGTTGAGGCGAATGTAAAATAAATTCAATTCTGATTTAGACATTCAAGAGTTGACTTTTGATTTTCTGTGAAGAATTCATAGTCGCGAAGTTTAATATTCGCTCGACTGAAATAATCATGGCGTCGTGGGCTTTAGTTCCTCGCCACTCTATCTGCGGAGCATTTCCGCTTGTTAGGTAAAATTTGTCAAACCTTATCCGAAATACTTTGAACTTACAAATTTATGTTAGCGAAACCCAGGATAGAGATCCTGCATCACTTCATGGCGATCCTGCGAACTACGCCGAGGGACCGAAAAATCAATCAACGAAGCCGTTAATAGAAGAAGAACTCGATGTTGATTTTTTAAAACTGACACTATCTTTGATAGATGCTGCAACCTGGCGGAGAAAGAATTGGAATATGTGCCAAAAGCGTCAGCAAACAACGTGGTGCCGAGATATGTTGTGAATAATGTGTGAAACTTCCATCGTCATAATAGTACTCCGCGTTCACTTCAGATAAATTAAAAAGTTCTTTACTTGTAAATTTTGGGAAGTTTATCGGTCTTGTTTGGTTTTGTGGGTATAATTTGTTAGCATTTTGGGGGTTTTGTCTAACATTTACGGAAAAAATGTCCATCGGTTCAGGTTTTGGAAAAAAATTGGTCGTTGGTCGGGATATGAAGTTTGAATTATTTTGCGCCGGTGTTGCAGATTGGTTGAATTGGAATGGTCTTTGAAAATTATTACACTGATTTAGTCTTTGCAGTATCGGGAATGGTTGTTTTTGCATAGGTTGGAATGGATTTAGCCTTGAAAATGTTGGGTATGGAGTTGCTTTTCTAGGTCGAGGTGTGTAATTCATCACTTGTGGTGTTAATGGTGGTGGTATATTTTTCAGAATTAAATTTTGAGTAGGTGTTTTAAGTGGGGTGTGATCTAATGGTCTGAAAATTGATTTATTTTGCTCATTGCGTGAATAATAAATGTTTTGTTCCTCCATACAATATGCAAAGGCAAGTGCCAGTGATTTTGGCTTCATAGCTCTAATGATGGATCCTAGCGGTTCCTTAAGTCCCGAAAGAAATGTATTCAAACACATTTCAGAATAAAGCGCTTTCTACGCGTTCGTAACGTTTTTATCTGCTTCGTGGATATTTGTGTGGTTATTTAGACTGGAAAGGATTTCAATGACCTCACTATAGAATTTTTCCACTGTATTCTTATTTTAGCGAAGACTGTGCAAGCCTTTTACAAGCGACGTTTCATTTCGCTTATCAGAAAAGTGAAGGATGAGGTTCTTCTTGATGTTATCCCAATTAAGTGGAGTTCCGTACAAGCTTAATACCTCATTTTCGGGACCTACTATTTTATTTCTTATTGCTCTTAATTAGAGTTGGCAATATGGGGATCCACTTGTTATAGCTATTAGCTCGAGATTTTCATCTACATTGCCAAGAAAATCATGCAACAGTCTGGGGTTCCCCTCGGATTTTCGTAAATCTTTTATCGCGCCGGGAATGCGAAGTGAATTAAATAAATCGATAGATCCTATGGTAACCGAGTTCGAACCTTCGTTTGCCATTTTAATACCGGCTTTTAAATTAAAAATATAACTGTAATTTTCACTTTCAACTCGATTTGCATTTCAATTTTCACTTGACATTAAATTAATTCCGTCGAATTTTTCAGTTTCATAAAATTCCTGAATAATTTCTGAGCTTGGGTTACTAGTTCTATGCCTACTTTAATTAATTCCGTCGAATGATTCAGTTTCCGATGAAATTTGCATGATTTTGAAAAGGACATAAAAAGGATAGAAAGGTCTTACATGTATACAATGGATAGTATGAGCCCAATCATGGTGCTTGTTTCAACGATGATCTTTCGTTGTAGTCGTTGACCGTATTCTTCTGCCCGACATAACACTAAACTTTATTTTGAGGTAATTGATACCGTCGATAATTTTCACTCTTCGCAATAAAACTTTTCGTTTTCCCGAAAACATGATATACCGTACGATAATCGATAATCCGTCGATTTGTTTTGTTGATTGCCAAAACTTCCTAAATCACTTTCACCGCCGATGCCGTACCGACTGCGCCAGTTAAAGTTCTTAATAGTTAATTACTTAAAAATAACGCAAAATTACGAATTACGAAAACAACTGCTTTATTCATCGGTTTAGATACAACCGACTGATTTTACATTTTTAAGTTCAAAAGCCAAAAGTACCAAATGTTGCAATTTTACAGTTTTATGAAATATGGTACTTCGCCGGATGTCGTGTGGATTCATGTTCGTCTGCATTCTTGTCTGTCTGCATTCTTGTCGTCTACATTCTTGTTTTCTGACCTTCTCACGTTCCGATTTTGTACCTGACCAAGCGAGAGGTGTCTCACGTTGTTTGGATTAATAGTCAGGTGGATATGAAACACGGCACTTTCGCGTGCAATGCACTTGTGGGAATTCCGCTATTTGGAAGAATTTCCGAATATCGCTGTTGCTGGAATTTTTCAATTTTTTTTGTTCCTGAGTACAACAACAGCATGATTTTGATGTTCAGGTACTTCCAACTCCCGTTTTCGATGATTTTATAGCTGTATCGTTTGGGAATCAAAGGCATTCCAACCACGCAAAAACATGCAATTGCAGGTATCCCGAAGCTGTCTGAATGCATTTTTATTGAATTCTACCCATCATTGGCTTTCGTTTGACATCCCATATATTGAAATTGGAGAAAGTGTGAGGAACGGCCATTTTCCCAGCAACGCACTCCTTGCAATCCGATCGTTTTCCGAGGAACTCCAGAATATCGTTGTGGGTTTTTGCAATATTTTGTTTTTCTAACTATAAATAGACTGGGACTAGATACTCATGCGTTGCACGTCTCCTAAAACTGCCTGATTGCCGATATGTTAAGTTTTCTCAGCAGGAGCTTTCATTTGATACCCTACTTATCGAAATCGAAGCACATGTGAAAAGTTGCATTTACATCTGCAACGCAATCTTTAAACTTTCACTGTTTTCCTGGGGACTTAAAAATGTAGCCCTGGGTATGGATCTGGAATATTCTTATGGTTTTTAAACAAATCACACCACAATCAGATATTCAGCCTATCCAGGACCTCATTTGCGTTGATTCATTTATTTTTCTGCTTCGGGAACCAAGTCATCTTGGCCACGTAAAACTGTGCGATTCCAAGTACCGCGAAAAAACCTGAGCACACTTGGTTGAATTCTACGCTTCAGGAGCTTTCATTCGATATCCTGTCATTGAAATCGGACCACATATGAAAAATGGCAGTTTTGCGTGCAACGCTCTTGTTGGAATTCTTATGTTTGGGAGAATTTCCGAATATCGCTGTTGTTGGAGTTCTTCAATTTTTTTATGTTGCTGAGTACAATAACAGCACGATTCAGGCATTTCCAACTCCCATTTCAGATGATTCTATAGCTGTATGGTTTCGGAATCAAAAGTATCCCAACCACCCAAAAAAGTGCAATTGCAGGTATCGCGAAGCTGCCTGAATGCACCTTTCTTGAATTCTACTCATCACTGACTTTCGTTTGACACCCCATATATTGAAATTGGAGAAAGTATGAAACACGGCTATTTTTCCCACAGCGCATTCCTTGCAATCCGATCGTTTTCCGAGGAACTCCAGAATATTGTTGTGGGTGTTTGAAATATTTTATGTTTCTAACTATAAATAGACCGCAATTAGATACTCAAGCGTCTTGAAGTCTGTTTGCGTTGATTTTATTAGTGTTGTATGTCGGCAGCAAAGGCACCAGGAAGAAGTGGTGTAGTTGCACGTCTCCCAAAACTGCCTGATTGCAGATTTCTTAAGTTTTCTCAGCAGGAACTTTCATTTGATACCCTCCTTATCGAAATCGAAGTAGATATGAAACGTTGCATTTTCATTTGCAACGCAATCTTTAGACTTTCACTGTTTTCCGGGGGATTTAAAAATGTGGCTCTGGGTAGGGATTCGCAATATTCTTATGTTTTGAAACAAATCACACCACAATCAGATTCAGTCCATCCAGGACCTCATTTGCGTTGTTTCATTTATTTTTCTGCTTCGGGAACAAAGTCATCCTGGCCACGAAGAAATATGCAATTCCAAGTACTCGAAAAAGCCTGAGCACACTTGGTTGTATTCTATGCTTCAGGAGCTTTGATTCGATACCCTGTCATTGAAATTGGACCATATATGAAAAATGTCACATTCGCGTGCAACGCACTTTGTGGAATTGCGCTGTTTGGGAGAGTTTCCGAATATCGCTGTTGAAGGGTTTCTGAATATCGAACTGCGGAGAGTATCTTATGTATATATATATAGATACATATATATATATATATATATATATATATATATATGTATATATATATATATATATATATATATCTAAATATATATATATATATATATATATATATATATATATATATATATATATATATATATATATAGATTTATTGTTATGTCCCCAGATATTCCACGGGAGTCATTATTGTCCCCAAAAGAAATTAGGGTGCTCCGGCGGGGTTACGGACCCGGTCTAGCTCGTCCGGAGACGGGCGTGGGGCGCCACTCGCTTGTCCCTCAAGGCCTCAATAAGCCGCCAAGCGAGAATGCGGCTTGCTGGACCAACCAACTTCACTTTTCACTTTCTTCACCAGATCCCTAGCTACCGAGCACAAACAAGCTGCCACACTAACGTCGCAACTCAACACTATTTACTTCCCTATCAGGCCCTCCTATACTCCCTTCGAACATTAATACTAACCGTCCGACCAGCTATTGATATCCCCACACCACCCTCGAACACTTTCACTCACTTCTGATTTCACTTTTTTTCACAACCACGACTTGCCACTCAAGCCGCACCCGTCACAACCTCAAACAAAAATTTACCTTTTTTTCTCTTTTCCTCAAAGCATAAATTTAATAATTCAATTTCAATTTAACTATCCAAATTCAAACAACCAACAAACTCTCTATTTACTTTAGTTCAGAAAAACTTAAAATTACTCGTACATAAAGGGGCCCTTCTCTGCTGCATCCAATGACGTTCTTTCGTCTTGTGGTGCCACTCGATGAAATGTCCGCATCCAATGGTGTACTTTTGTCTGCCTCGCCACTTGATGAATCGTCTTACCATATTCCGCTTGTTCACTTCTTATCGCCTCAACGCATTTGATGAATCGTCTTGCAATATTCCGCTTGTTCACTTCTTATCGCCTCAACGCTCGCCGCTCCGCCAGTACTTCTGCTCCGCCACACCCAAGAAGAAAAAAAGAGGAGGCACGTCATCCGCCGCGCGCTTTTATTATCTCCTCCTTACGGCCAATGTCCCGCTCTTCGACCGAATACCTTTGTCTCCGGTCATGCACCTCTTCGGAGTGGTTCTTTCTATTCTAGTGAAGTAGTTTCACTCTGCTGCAACGCGATTTCCACTCCGCTCTGGTGGTGATCACTCCAAGTTCAGCTGAATTGGCTGAACCTGATTCATAGACAGTTTGCAACGTCAGTGATGCTTGTTTACATTTAGTTTTGGATGGAACTATTATTTCAGGAAAATCGTGCCGATGTTGTGATATTCTTCATTCTTTCCATGGTTCGCCCCGAAGCAGTGCACTTCGAGTGTCATGGTGTTTACTCTGTTTTCCTCAATTTTCATGGTGAATTACTTGTATTCCGCGCTGAAATATATTTCTCAGGTGTGTACACATATGTTTAAAGTGCTGTGAAATGTTTTGTTTTGCACGAGCCAATCATACTCGTTAGTTTTAGGTGAATTAAAAGTTGTGAGTTGCTCAAGCTGTCCATCGGGAGTCGAACCGCATACAGAAAACTGGAAAAATGGCGTCAGGCAGCGAAGCCTCTTGTGTGGATGATCCGAATTTCGCGATAATCTGCTCATTTTTCGAGAAGTTCTCGTCAATGCTAAATATTCAGCAACCCGACGTTCATTCATATGCCAGCTTCATACAAAACTTCTCAGGAAAATGCGAAAAACTATACACGCAACAGCCTGGGAGGCTGCGCTAGCCAAATTTTGCTACCTCTACTGCATGCGAAATTGAGCGGTTTGGATACAACAAATCAAGAATGTAAGTTTCATGGTCAATGTTGTTGTATTGATGTCAGCTAGCGTATTTTCCCTTTGATTGTTATGTTTTTATTTATCTTTTTATCATTATGAAGTTATTATTTTCTGGCTTTCTTCAAACGAGATCTTGATGCAGATTCCCAATCCTTAGGCAACCTAGTCGGGGTACTATCGTGATAGTATTGATCTCCTTTTAACTGTTGTCATTGGATTTTTCCAAGAGCGACGGTGGGCTCCCAAATTCATGGGGGTTAATGAAATAGTAATCTCTCTTCTTATTCCATACTTATTACATATCCACTTCTTCTTTTACTCAAATTTCGCATCACATTGACTGTTGATGAATTGAACAAATTAGAACAAAATTGTAACATGACATTAGCTCTAAATCATCACAGGAAATGGGCTCTGTCTGTTGCTGTAGCTTCAATTTTTACTGCATGTTAAAGTTCATTAATTTAGAACATTTTGTTTCAAAACAACACGGATTTTCTTTGCTCTTCCAGTCTTTAAACAGCATTGAACCTTCTCGTTCATTACCACACAAAATTACCAGTATTTGTACTTAACCTACTGTTGTGAGTACAATTAGGAGTGTCAAACATAACCCTAGTCGAGCGCAGCTTAGACTTACTTAATTAACTGAGTCGCGCGAATGCTATGATAGTGTTCGGGATAAGGCAATGTTGATGCCCTTTTACTTTATCCATAACATTTCACCCCCCCCTACTTCAGTAGATTTCCCTGAAATCCTGCACTCACACACTCTGGTAGCTCTTCGCTGCAGGCATAGCCTATCTGAATTCTGCTAACAATCCCTACACCACAACCTCCTGGCCTTCCAGTCTAACATTATACTAGCACTAATAAAAATAAGGAAGAAAAAAGAAAACTAATACTATGGCCTCCACTAACCTAACAGACTACGAGTACTTAGTAGAAAAAAGGAAAAGAAAACTAATACTATGACTTCTGGGCCCCCCAACGTAGTCTTATATTAGTACCAATTAAGAAAGAAAACTAATACTATGAGTGATAAAACAATATGAATACAACTAAAACCAAACTCAAAAACCTCGACTTTCCAAAAAACTACCGATAATTCAACATTTTCCTTCTATAAACTGCATAAATCCATCCTGTTTATCGTCTAAACTTCAATGTCCCTTCCTTAATGTAATTCGTGTTTGCTTCATAGAACTATTTACGGACAAGACTCCTTTTACTGATGCCTCTTACTCCGTTATCCTATAACTATTTCCTCCTCGTAACATTTTAATTCATTTCCCTGTCGAAGTCTACATTAATTCTTGTAATTTCAGGTCCTCTAAGCACGTAGGAAATAAAGAGAAGAGAAAGAAAAAAAGGGAAGGATGAATGCGACCTAAAAGGAAAAACAAACGAAAAAAAACCACTATGAAGCGAGAACTCGAGAAGAGAGAAGGGAATAAAGAGGAAAAAAAACAAAAGAAAACCCAAAAGAAAAGAAATGAAAGAGACCAAAAGGGGAAAACTTAACTCACTATAGGTTAATATTTCTATTCATACAGTTTTGTTCTTTTACTCTACGTTGTGTCATCGTCTGTAGAGACTCTCTACTTCTATTATTAGCTCTAAGACTACCTTCCATTTTAGGACCTTTGGGAACAACACCGCAAGGACGTCTGACTTCCAACCGGAAAGTAGCAAGGAAAAGGAAAAAAAACTCTTAAGAAGAAGGCGGAAAGAAAAGGAGAAAAAAACACTGTAATCGCCTCCGTGAGCGACCCTCCTTCAACGACGTTACTGTAGTATGCTATCAACGGTAATCCTTTCATTTTATCATTCATAAGTTTAACTAGTTATGTATGCTATATACTCATTTTGAACTCCGACTCATGATTGGGTCAATTCTGTCCATTCATCCCTTAGTTTCTGATTCGCGGTTTTCTACATACTGAAACTCACGTAAGCTGGTTCTCGACTCATGTCTTACACTTGGAAAACTAACTTCTACTACGACCCGCCTTGTTTTAGAATGCGTAACTGACTCGTGTCTATGTTACCGTAACCTACCCCGTTGTCGATCCGCTTCTACCTTTACAAGACATACACTTTGATGTCCTTTGTATGCCAGACGCCTGCAGCTCTCCCATCAATGTATTTGAGGTTGTACGAGCTCGCTGATACTTGTTTCTCCACCACAAAAGTTTCTATATATTCTGGAGCCAGTTTTGCGGAGAAATATTTTGCGGCGTCCGACTGCACGAAATTTCGTCTCCAAACCCTGTCTTAAAAGATGCTGGATGTTTTCGGAGATTGTACCGGGCAGTGACCTTTCCTGCCATCTGCTTCATCCGCTGGGCAATTTCTTCCCGTATAGTCTGCAGGGCCCTAGCCTTCTCTTGTATGCACGGAATTGGATTCTCCACTCCACCTACCTCGTACTGTCGCGGATCTGTGATCATTTCCCTTGCGAAATTGACGAAATAAGGAGTTGCTTTCATAACTTCATGAGTGTACGTCCATAAGGCACATCCAATTTTTGCCAAGTTAATACCCCACTTCGGTGGTTCTCTGTACTGTACGCCCTCAGCATTTTTTTAACTCCTTGATTCACTCGCTCGGCGGGATTAGCTTGAGGATGGTAGGATGCGGGAAATTTCGCTTGGTCCTCAAATGCCTCTAGCGTTTGCCGAAAAGTTCTCGAGTGAAATTGCATGCGATTATCGCATATTAGGGTCCCTCAAGAAACGTGTGACCTCATTGGCTGTGGCTGATCGTACTGGATATAGCAACACGACCTTTGAGAAGTAATCGACAACTGTCAGAATGTGTGTGTTCCCCTTCGTTGAACGGGGAAGAGGTCCAATTAGATCAACACAAAGAGTTTCCCACGGTTGTTTATCCTCGTTCACCCTATTAACCATATGACCCGCAGACATTTACGGAAGAAATGTCCATCGGTTCAGGTTTATGAAAGAAATTGGTCGTTGGTCGGGATATGAAGTTTGAATTATTTTGCGCCGGTGTTGCAGATTGGTTGAATCGGGATGGTCTTTGAAAATTATTAAACTGATTTAGTCTTTGCAGTATCGGGAATGGTTGTTTTTGCATAGGTTGGAATGGATTTAGCCTTGAAAATGTTGGGTATGGAGTTGCTTTTCTAGGTCGAGGTGTGTAATTCATCACTTGTGGTGTTAATGGTGGTGGTATATTTTTCAGAATTAAATTTTGAGTAGGTGTTTTAAGTGGGGTGTGATCTAATGGTCTGAAAATTGATTTATTTTGCTCATTGCGTGAATAATAAATGTTTTGTTCCTCCATACAATATGCAAAGGCAAGTGCCAGTGATTTTGGCTTCATAGCTCTAATGATGGATCCTAGCGGTTCCTTAAGTCCCGAAAGAAATGTATTCAAACACATTTCAGAATAAAGCGCTTTCTACGCGTTCGTAACGTTTTTATCTGCTTCGTGGATATTTCTGTGGTTATTTAGACTGGAAAGGATTTCAATTACTTCACTATAGAATTTTTCCACTGTATTCTTATTTTGGCGAAGATTGTGCAAGCCTTTTACAAGCGACGTTTCATTTCGCTTATCAGAAAAGTGAAGGATGAGGTTCTCCTTGATATTATCCCAATTAAGTGGAGTTCCGTACAAGCTTAATACCTCATTTTCGGGACCGACTATTTTATTTCTTATTGCTCTCAATTAGAGTTGGCCATATGGGGATCCACTTGTTATAGCTATTAGATCGAGAATTTCATCTACATTGCCAAGAAAATCATGCAACAGTCTGGGGTTCCCCTCAAATTTTCGTAAATCTTTTATCGCGTCGGGAATGCGAAGTGAATTAAATAAATCGATAGGTCCTATGGTAACCGAGTTCGAACCTTCGTTTGCCATTTTAATACCGGCTTTTAAATTAAAAATATAACTGTAATTTTCACTTTCAACTCGATTTGCATTTCAATTTTCACTTGACATTAAATTAATTCCGTCGAATTTTTCAGTTTCATAAAATTCCTGAATAATTTTTGAACTTGGATTACTAGTTCTATGCCTACTTTAATTAATTCCGTCGAATGATTCAGTTTCCGATGAAATTTGCATGATTTTGAAAAGGACATAAAAAGGATAGAAAGGTCTTACATGTATACAATGGATAGTATGAGCCCAATCATGGTGCTTGTTTCAACGATGATCTTTCGTTGTAGTCGTTGACCGTATTCTTCTGCCCGACATAACACTAAACTTTATTTTAAGGTAATTGATACCGTCGATAATTTTCACTCTTCGCAATAAAACTTTTCTTTTTCCCGAAAACATGATATAACGTACGATAATCGATAATCCGTCGATTTGTTTTGTTGATTGCCTTCCTAAATCACTTTCACCGCCGATGCCGTACCGACTGCGCCAGTTAAGGTTCTTATTAGTTAATTACTTAAAAATAACGCAAAATTACGAATTACGAAAACAACTGCTTTATTCATCGGTTTAGATACAACCGACTGATTTTACATTTTTAAGTTCAAAAGCCAGAAGTACCAAATGTTGCAATTTTGCAGTTTTATGAAATATGGTACTTCGCCGGATGTCGTGTGGATTCATGTTCGTCTGCATTCTTGTCTGTCTGCATTCTTGTCGTCTACATTCTTGTTTTCTGACCTTCTCACGTTCCGATTTTGTACCTGACCAAGCGAGAGGTTTCTCACGTTGTTTGGGTTAATAGTATGGTGGATATGAAACACGGCACTTTCGCGTGCAATGCACTTGTTGGAATTCCGCTATTTGGGAGAATTTCCGAATATCGCTGTTGCTGGAATTCTTCAATTTTTTTTTTGTCGTTCCTGAGTACAATAACAGCACGATTTTGATATTCAGGTACTTCCAACTCCCGTTTTCGATGATTTTATAGCTGTATGGTTTGGGAATCAAAAGCATTCCAACCACGCAAAATCATGCAATTGCAAGTATCGCGAAGCTGTCTGAATGCATTTTTATTGAATTCTGCTCATCATTGGCTTTCGTTTGACATCCCATATATTGAAATTGGAGAAAGTGTGAGGAACGTCCATTTTTCCAGCAACGCACTCCTTGCAATCCGATCGTTTTCCGAGGAACTCCAGAATATCGTTGTGAGTTTTTGCAATATTTTGTGTTTCTAGCTATAAATAGACTGGGACTAGATACTCATGCGTTGCACCTCTGCCAAAATTGCCTGATTGCCGATATGTTAAGTTTTCTCAGCAGGAGCTTTCATTTGATACCCTACTTATCGAAATCGAAGCACATGTAAAAAGTTGCATTTTCATCTGCAACGCAATCTTTAAACTTTCACTGTTTTCCTGAGGACTTAAAAATGTAGCCCTGGGTAGGGATCTGGAATATTCTTATGGTTTTTAAACAAATCACACCACAATCAGATATTCAGGCTATCCAGGACCTCATTTGCGTTGATTCATTTATTTTTCTGCTTCGGGAACCAAGTCATCCTGGCCACGTAAAACTGTGCGATTCCAAGTACCGCAAAAAAGCCTGAGCACACTTGGTTGAATTCTACGCTTCAGGAGCTTTCATTCGATATCCTGTCATTGAAATCGGACCACATATGAAAAATGGCAGTTTTGCGTGCAACGCTCTTGTTGGAATTCTTATGTTTGGGAGAATTTCCGAATATCGCTGTTGTTGGAGTTCTTCAATTTTTTTATGTTGCTGAGTACAATAACAGCACGATTCAGGCATTTCCAACTCCCATTTCAGATGATTCTATAGCTGTATGGTTTCGGAATCAAAAGTATCCCAACCACGCAAAAAAGTGCAATTGCAGGTATCGCGAAGCTGCCTGAATGCACCTTTATTGAATTCTACTCATCACTGACTCTCGTTTGACACCCCATATATTGAAATTGGAGAAAGTATGAAAAACGGCCATTTTTAGCAACGCACTCCTTGCAATCCAATCGTTTTCCGAGGAGCTCCAGAATATCGTTGTAGTGAGGATCTTTAATTTTTTTATGTTCCTGAGTACAATAGCAGCGTGATTTTGATATTCAGGTACTTCCGACTCCCGTTTCCGATGATTTTACAGCTGTATGGTTTCGGAATCAAAAGTACCCCAACCACGCAAAAATGTGATATTGCAGGCATCGCGAAGCTGCCTGAATGCACTTTTATTGAATTCTACTCATCACTGGCTTTCGTTTGACACCCCATATATTGAAATTGGAGAAAGTATGAAACACCTCCATTTTTCCCACAACGCATTCCTTTCAATCCGATCGTTTTCCGAGGAACTCCAGAATATTGTTGTGGGTGTTTGCAATATTTTATGTTTCTAACTATAAATATGCAATTCCAAGTACTCGAAAAAGCCTGAGTACACTTGGTTGTATTCTACGCTCCAGGAGCTTTGATTCGATACCCTGTCATTGAAATTGGACCATATATGAAAAATGTCACATTCGCGTGCAACGCACTTTTTGGAATTCCGCTGTTTGGGAGAGTTTCCGAATATCGCTGTTGAAGGGTTTCTGAATATCGAATTGCGGAGAGTATCTTATGTATATATATATATATATATATATATATATATATATATATATATATATATATATAGATTTATTGTTATGTCCCCAGATATTCCACGGGAGTCATTATTTTCAAAGTCAAAGTCAAAAGCGCTTTATTCAATACTCATCGTTATAAATTTTAAAAGAATATAAAGCAAATTCCAAATAATAACAATCAAAAAACTTAATGGCCCAAATGGCTCTCTAAATTTGTACGTTATCATAAACTCATTTCATCAAAAAAAAAACTATAGCAAATGCAATTAATTACGATTATTACATATTTTTACAATTCAATTGGAAAAAGGAGAAAAAACCAACCAACACTATCCAAAAATTATTTATAATTAATACACAACAGTGAAACTTTGATCCTACACCTAATATGTTGTAACTTATTTCTAATAAAATACAATCAAAAAAAAAAAAAAAAAAACTTTATCTTATACTAAAAATACTATAACAATGTTCCTAGCCTAAGTGTTTAATCTTATCTCTAACGGAATATAGTAAACATTACATATACCTAACCTATACCTGATTTTAACAAAAATATATAACAATACTAAATGTAGCAATAATGAGCTGAAACTCAAAAACTAAATAACGAAAAACACCAAAACTGAAAACAAACACGAAAAATTTAGACATTGTCATTCAGCCACCAATACCTGGATTGCGCCGTCTCAACTCGATCAGCTTCAACGAATCTAGCAAATGAGTATCTCCATTGAAATCGTTGGTCTCGTGAACTCAAATTCGGAGGATATTTTATCTTCTTATCGGTGGCCCGTCGATATATGTGATATATGACTGGGACGCCGTCAGAATCAAAAACATATCGATTCATGTCCAAATACACGAATGCTTCTGGAGGAATGAAGCCAGTAGCGAGGCAAGTCGCTATATACCCGTCTGTAGGGTGGAACGGCTGTGAAATCCAAGGGTTTTCACTCACAGTCACAGATCTTGCGATATGATTCCGAAGAAGCTTCAATATGAAGATATCGACTCTAGTCACTTCAGCAGTTTGATAAATTCTTCTATTCGATATATAATGTTTCCAATCCGTCTCAGGCTTTCTGTACAAACCAGTACATGCACGAAGACATTTCCTTTCGAAAACTCTTAATTTTTCCATAGTACTAGCACTCTGGTTGTACCAGATCTGACATCCATATGTCAAAACTGGTCTAACCAGTGTCTTGTAACAGATAATTTTGACCTTTTGATCAATGTATCTGGAATGAAAGAGTTTTCGAAGGGCCATGACTACTTTAAGTGCTTTACTGAGCATGATTTTCACATGTTCAGTATAGTACAGATACTGATCGAGATAAACACCGAGGTATCGAACACAGGATTTATGTGGAATTCGTTCTGAACTACCCTCGCCAGCCATGATGTGGAAATCTTTCCAATTACGTTTCAGGTCTTGACTGACCCCCTGCAGCGTTGTCCGAAACAAGATTGTTTCACATTTCTGCGCATTGATTTTCATTCGCCAATTGTCAGTGTACAGCTGTACATCATTGAACATTTTTTGGAGATTGCTCTGAACTATTGTAGCTTTTCGGTCAGCCGTGTAGATGATCAGATCATCAGCAAACGCTACCAATGATCGCTTTGGCGAGACGTTAAAATCAAAGCCGTTCAATAGCTTGCGAATGAAGATCCAGAGACGGGCGTGGGGCGCCACTCGCTTGTCCTTCAAGGCCTCAATAAGCCGCCAAGCGAGAATGCGGCTTGCTGGACCAACCAACTTCACTTTTCACTTTCTTCACCAGATCCCTAGCTACCGAGCACAAACAAGCTGCCACACTAACGTCGCAACTCAACACTATTTACTTCCCTATTAGGCCCTCCTGTACTCCCTTCGAACATTAATACTAACCGTCCGACCAGCTATTGATATCCCCACACCACCCTCGAACACTTTCACTCACTTCTGATTTCACTTTTTTTTCACAACCACGACTTGCCACTCAAGCCGCACCCGTCACAACCTGAAACAAAAATTTACCTTTTTTCTCTTTTCCTCAAAGCATAAATTTAATAATTCAATTTCAATTTAACTATCCAAATTCAAACAACAACCAACAAACTCTCTATTTACTTTAGTTCAGAAAAACTTAAAATTACTCGTACATAAAGGGGCCCTTCTCTGCTGCATCCAATGATGTTCTTTCGTCTTGTGGCGCCACTCAATGAAACGTCTTCGAACTCGTCGCTTGTCCGCATCCAATGGTGTACTTTTGTCTGCCTCGCCACTTGATGAATCGTCTTACCATATTCCGCTTGTTCACTTCTTATCGCCTCAACGCATTTGATGAATCATCTTGCAACATTCCGCTTGTTCACTTCTTATCGCCTCAACGCTCGCCACTCCGCCAGTACTTCTGCTCCGCCACACCCAAGAAGAAAGAAAGAGGAGGCACGTCATTCGTCGCGCGCTTTTATTATCTCCTCCTTACGGCCAATGTCCCGCTCTTCGACCGAATACCTTTGTTCTTTCTATTCTCGTGAAGTAGTTTCACTCTGCCGCAACGCGATTTCCACTCCGCTTTGGTGGTGATCACTCCAAGTTCAGCTGAATTGGCTGAACCTGATTCATAGACAGTTTGCAACGTCAGTGATGCTTGTTTACATTTAGTTTTGGATGGAACTATTATTTCAGGAAAATCGTGCCGATGTTGTGATATTCTTCATTCTTTCCATGGTTCGCCCTGAAGCAGTGCACTTCGAGTGTCATGGTGTTTACTCTGTTTTCCTCAATTTTCATGTTGAATTACTTGTATTCCGCGCTGAAATATATTTCTCAGGTGTGTACAAATATGTTTAAAGTGCTGTGAAATGTTTTGTTTTGCACGAGCCAATCATACTCGTTAGTTTTAGGTGAATTAAAAGTTGTGAGTTGCTCAAGCTGTCCATCGGGAGTCGAACCGCATACGGAAAACTGGAAAAATGGCGTCAGGCAGCGAAGCCTCTTGTGTGGATGATCCGAATTTCGCGATAATCTGCTCATTTTTCGAGAAGTTCTCGTCAATGCTAAATATTCAGCAACCCGACGTTCATTCATACGCCAGCTTCATACAAAACTTCTGAGGAAAATGCGAAAAACTATACACGAAACAGCCTGGAAGGCTGCGCTAGCCAAATTTTGCTACCTCTACTGCATGCGAAATTGAGCGGTTTGGATACAACAAATCAAGAATGTAAGTTTCATGGTCAATGTTGTTGTATTGATGTCAGCTAGCGTATTTTCCCTTTGATTGTTATGTTTTTATTTATCTTTTTATCATTATTATTTTCTGACTTTCTTCAAACGAGATCTTGATGCAGATTCCCAATCCTTAGGCAACGTAGCCGGGGTACTATTGTGATAGTATTGATCTCCTTTTAACTGTTGTCATTGAATTTTACCAAGAGCGATGGTGGGCTCCCAAATTCATGGGGGTTAATGAAATAGTAATCTCTCTTCTTATTCCATACTTATTACATATCCACTTCTTCTTAGAACAAAATTGTAACATGACATTAGCTCTAAATCATCAAAGGGAATGGGCTCTGTCTGTTGCTGTAGCTTCAATTTTTACTGCATGTTAAAGTTCATTAATTTAGAACATTTTGTTTCAAAACAACACGGATTTTCTTTGCTCTTCCAGTCTTTAAACAGCGTTGAACCTTCTCGTTCATTACCACACAAATACAAGTATTCGTACTTAACCTACTGTTGTGAGTACAATTAGGAGTGTCAAACAAAACCCTAGTCGAGCGTAGCTTAGACTTACTTAATTAACTGAGTCGCGCGAATGCTATGATAGTGTTCGGGATAAGGTAATGTTGATGCCCTTTTACTTTATCCATAACATTTCACCCCCCCCCCCCCCTACTTCAGTAGATTTCCCTGAAATCCTGCACTCACACACTCTGGTAGCTCTTCGCTGTAGGCATAGCCTATCTGAATTCTGCTAACAATCCCTACACCACCACCTCCTGGCCTTCCAGTCTAACATAATACAAGTACTAATAAAAATAAGGAAGAAAAAAGAAAACTAATACTATGGCCTCCACTAACCTAACAAACTACGAGTACTTAGTAGAAAAAAGGAAAAGAAAACTAATACTATGACTTCTGGACCCCCCAACCTAACCTTATATTAGTACCAATTAAGAAAGAAAACTAATACTATGAGTGATAAAACAATATGAATACAACTAAAACCAAACTCAAAAACCTCGACTTTCCAAAAAACTACCGGTAATTCAACATTTTCCTTCTATAAACTGCATAAATCCATCCTGTTTATCGTCTAAACTTCAATGTCCCTTCCTTAATGTAATTCGTGTTTGCTTCATAGAACTATTTACGGACAAGACTCCTTTTACTGATGCCTCTTACTCCGTTATCCTATAACTATTTCCTCCTCGTAACTTTTTAATTCATTTCCCTGTCGAAGTCTACATTAATTCTTGTAATTTTAGGTCCTCTAAGCACGTAGGAAATAAAGAGAAGAGAAAGAAAAAAAGGGAAGAATGAATGCGACCTAAAAGGAAAAACAAACAAAAAAAAACCACTATGAAGCGAGAACTCGAGAAGAGAGAAGGGAATAAAGAGGAAAAAAAACAAAAGAAAACCCAAAAGAAAAGAAACGAAAGAGACCAAAAGGGGAAAACTTAACTCACTATAGGTTAATATTTCTATTCATACAGTTTTGTTCTTTTACTCTACGTTGTGTCATCGTCTGTAGAGACTCTCTACTTCTATTATTAGCTCTAAGACTACCTTCAATTTTAGGACCTTTGGGAACAACACCGCAAGGACGTCTGACTTCCAACCGGAAAGTAGCAAGGAAAAGGAAAAAAAACTCTTAAGAAGAAGGCGGAAAGAAAAGGAGAAAAAAACACTGTAATCGCCTCCGTGAGCGACCCTCTTTCAACGACGTTACTGTAGTATGCTATCAACGGTAATCCTTTCATTTTATCATTCATAAGTTTAACTAGTTATGTATGCTATATACTCATTTTGAACTCCGACTCATGATTGGGTCAATTCTGTCCATTCATCCCTTAGTTTCTGATTCGCGGTTTTCTACATACTGAAACTCACGTAAGCTGGTTCTCGACTCATGTCTTACACTTGGAAAACTAACTTCTACTACGACCCGCCTTGTTTTAGAATGCGTAACTTACTCGTGTCTATGTTACCGTAACCTACCCCGTTGTCGATCCGCTTCTACCTTTACAAGACATACACTTTGATGTCCTTTGCATGCCAGACGCCTGCAGCTCTCCCATCAATGTATTTGAGGTTGTACGAGCTCGCTGATACTTGTTTCTCCACCACAAAAGTTCCTATATATTCTGGAGCCAGTTTTGCGGAGAAATATTTTGCGGCGTCCGACTGCACGAAATTTCGTCTCCGAACCCAGTCTTAAAAGATGCTGGATGTTTTCGGAGATTGTACCGGGCAGTGACCTTTCCTGCCATCTGCTTCATCCGCTGGGCAATTTCTTCCCGTATAGTCTGCAGGGCCCTAGCCTTCTCTTGTATGCACGGAATTGGATTCTCCACTCCACCTACCTCGTACTGTCGCGGATCTGTGATCATTTCCCTTGCGAAATTGACGAAATAAGGAGTTGCTTTCATAACTTCATGAGTGTACGTCCATAAGGCACATCCAATTTTTGCCAAGTTAATAACCCACTTCGGTGGTTCTCTGTACTGTACGCCCTCAGCATTTTTTTAACTCCTTGATTCACTCGCTCGGCGGGATTAGCTTGAGGATGGTAGGATGCGGGAAATTTCGCTTGGTCCTCAAATGCCCCTAGCATTTGCGGAAAAGTTCTCGAGTGAAATTGCATGCCATTATCGCATATAAGGGAGCGCCAAATTGCATGAAGACTTGGTCCCTCAAGATACGTGTGACTTCATTGGCTGTGGCTGATCGTACTGGATATAGCAACACGAACTTTGAGAAGTAATCGACAACTGTCAGAATGTGTGTGTTTCCCTTTGTTGAACGGGGAAGAGGTCCAATTAGATCAACACAAAGAGTTTCCCACGGTTGTTTATCCTCGTTCACCCTATTAACCATATGACCCGCAGACATTTACGGAAGAAATGTCCATCGGTTCAGGTTTTGGAAAGAAATTGGTCGTTGGTCAGGATAGGAAGTTTGAATTATTTTGCGCCGGTGTTGCAGATTGGTTGAATCGGGATGGTCTTTGAAAATTATTAAACTGATTTAGTCTTTGCAGTATCGGGAATGGTTGTTTTTGCATAGGTTGGAATGGATTTAGCCTTGAAAATGTTGGGTATGGAGTTGCTTTTCTAGGTCGAGGTGTGTAATTCATCACTCGTGGTGTTAATGGTGGTGGTATATTTTTCAGAATTAAATTTTGAGTAGGTATTTTAAGTGGGGTGTGATCTAATGGTCTGAAAATTGATTTATTTTGCTCATTGCGTGAATAATAAATGTTTTGTTCCTCCATACAATATGCAAAGGCAAGTGCCAGTGATTTTGGCTTCATAGCTCTAATGATGGATCCTAGCGGTTCCTTAAGTCCCGAAAGAAATGTATTCAAACACATTTCAGAATAAAGCGCTTTCTACGCGTTCGTAACGTTTTTATCTGCTTCGTGGATATTTGTGTGGTTATTTAGACTGGAAAGGATTTCAATTACCTCACTATAAAATTTTTCCACTGGATTCTTATTTTGGCAAAGACTGTGCAAGCCTTTTACAAGCAACGTATCATTTCGCTTATCAGAAAAGTGAAGGATGAGGTTCTCCTTGATATTATCCCAATTAAGTGGAGTTCCGTACAAGCTTAATACCTCATTTTCGGGACCAACTATTTTATTTCTTATTGCTCTCAATTAGAGTTGGCCATATGGGGATCCACTTGTTATAGCTATTAGCTCGAGAATTTCATCTACATTGCCAAGAAAATCATGCAACAGTCTGGGGTTCCCCTCGAATTTTCGTAAATCTTTTATCGCGTCGGGAATGCGAAGTGAATTAAATAAATCGATGGATCCTATGGTAACCGAGTTCGAACCTTCCTTTGCCATTTTAATACCGACTTTTAAATTAAAAATACAACTGTAATTTTCACTTTCAACTCGATTTGCATTTCAATTTTCACTTGACATTAAATTAATTCCGTCGAATTTTTCAGTTTCATAAAATTCCTGAATAATTTCTGAACTTGGATTACTAGTTCTATGCCTACTTTAATTAATTCCGTCGAATGATTCAGTTTCCGATGAAATTTGCATGATTTTAAAAAGGACATAAAAAGGATAGAAAGGTCTTACATGTATACAATGGATAGTATGAGCCCAATCGTGGTGCTTGTTTCAACGATGATCTTTCGTTGTAGTCGTTGACCGTATTCTTCTGCCCGACATAACACTAAACTCTATTTTGAGGTAATTAATACCGTCAATAATTTTCACTCTTCGCAATAAAACTTTTCTTTTTCCCGAAAACATGATATACCGTACGATAATCGATAATCCGTCGATTTGTTTTGTTGATTGCCAAAACTTCCTAAATCACTTTCACCGCCGATGCCGTACCGACTGCGCCAGTTAAAGTTCTTATTAGTTAATTACTCAAAAATATCGCAAAATTACAAATTACGAAAACAACTGCTTTATTCATCGGTTCAGATACAACTGACTTTACATTTTTAATTTCAAAAGCCAAAAGTACCAAATGTGCAATTTTACAGTTTTATGGAATATGGTACTTCGCTGGATGTCGTGTGGATTCATGTTCGTCTGCATTCTTGTCTGTCTGCATTCTTGCTTGCTGACCCTCTCATGTTCCGAGTTTGTACCTGGCTACGCGAGAGATGGCTCACGTTGGTTGGGTTAAAAGTCAAGTGGATATGAAACACGGCACTTTCGCGTGCAACGCACTTGTTGGAATTCCACTATTTGGGAGAATTTCCGAATATCGCTGTTGCTGGAATCCTTCAATTTTTTTTGTTCCTGAGTACTATAACAGCACGATTTTGATATTCAGGTACTTCCAACTCCTGTTTCCGATGATTTTATAGCTGTATGGTTTCGGAATCAAAAGTGTCTGAATGCACTTTTATTGAATTCTACTCATCACTGGCTTTCGTTAGACACCCCATATATTTAAATTGGAGAAAGTCTGAGGAACGGCAATTTTTCCAGCAACGCGTTCATTGCAATCCGATCGTTTTCCGAGGAACTCCAGATTATCGTTGTGAGTTTTTGCAATATTTTGTGTTTCTAGCTATAAATAGACCACAGTTAGATAGTGAAGCGTTCTTGAAGTCGATTCGCGTTGATTTTATGGGTGTTGTATGTCGGCAGCAAAGGCACCCTGACCAGGAAGAAGTGGTGTAGTTGCACGTCTCCCAAAATTGCCTGATTGCCGATATCTTAAGTTTTCTCAGCAGGAGCTTTCATTTGATACCCTACTTATCGAAATCGAAGCACATGTGAAAAGTTGCATTTTCATCTGCAACGCAATCTTTAAACTTTAACTGTTTTCCTGGGGACTTAAAAATGTAGCCCTGGGTAGGGATCCGGAATATTCTTATGTTTTTTACACAAATCACACCACAATCAGATATTCAGGCTATCCAAGTCCTCATTTGCGTTGATTCATTTATTTTTCTGCTTCGGGAACCAAGTCATCCTGGCCACGTAAAACTGTGCGATACCAAGCACCGCGAAAAAGCCTGAGCACACTTGGTTGGATTCTACGCTTCAGGAGCTTCCATTCGATATCCTGTCATTGAAATCGGACCACATATGAAAAATGACACTTTCGCGTGCAACGCACTTGTTGAAATGCCGCTGTTTGGGAGAATTTCCGAACATCGCTGTTACCGCCATTCTTCAATTTTTTATGTTCCTGAGTACAATAACAGCAAGATTTTTACATTCAGGTCCAACTCCCTTTTCCGATGATTCTATAGCTGTATGGTTTCGGAATCAAAAGTATCCCAACCACGCAAAAAAGTGCGAATGCAGGTATCGCGAAGCTGCCTGAATGCACTTTTATTGAACTCGTTCCACCACTGGCTTTCGTTTGATACCCCATATATTGAAATTGGAGAAAGTATGAAACACGGCCATTTTTCTAGCACCGCACTCCTTGCAATCCGATCGTTTTTCGAGCATTTCCAGAATATCGTTGGAGGTTTTTTGCAAAATTTTATGTTTCTAGTTATAAATAGACCACAATTAGATACTCAAGCGTTCTTGAAGTCTGTTTGCGTTGATTTTATGAGTATTGTGTGCCGGCAGCAAAGGCACCAGGAAGAATTGGTGTAGTTGCACGTCTCCCAAAACTGCCTGATTGCAGATTTCTTAGGTTTTCTCTGCAGGAGCTTTCATTTAATACCCTACTTATCGAAATCGACGCACATGTGAAAAGTTGCATGTTCATCTGCAACGCAATCTTTAGACTTTTACTGTTTTTCGGGGGACTTAAAAATGTGGCTCTGGGTAGGGATTCGCAATTTTCTTATTTTTTTAAACAAATCACACCACAATCAGATTCAGTCCGTCCAGGACCTCATTTGCGTTGATTCATTTGTTTTTCTGCCTCGGGAACAAAGTCATCCAGGCCACGTTAAAAAATTCCAATCCAAATACTCGAAAAAGTCTGAGCACACTTGTTTGGATTCTACGCTTCAGGAGCTTTCATCCGATATCCTGTCATTGAAATCGGACCACATATGATAAATGGCACTTTCGCGTGCAACGCGCTTGGTGGGATTCCGCTGTTTGGGAGAGTTTCCGAATATCGCTGTTGCTGGAGTTCTTCAATTTTGCGGAGAGTTTCGTATATATATATATATATATATATATATATATATATATATATATATATATATATATATATATATATATATATATAGATATATGTATATATATAGATATATATATATATATATATATATATATATATATATATATATATATATACATATATATATATATACATTGTTGCCCTTCCCTCGAGGGCGCTCCGATCGAGGGCTCTGCGGGCCACGGTTTGGTCGTCAGAGACGGGTTTGGGCGCCACTCGCACTCGCGAGCGGATGGTTTATCGGAGAAATTTCACGCACCTGAACTGAAAATCCCTATCCCACAAAATGAATCTGCGCCAGGAATCAACCGCCAACGGAATCCCACCGACACAACCTATCCCCGAATGCGATTTCCACTAAACTGGGAGGCAGGAAAAACTATGAGGCAGTATCCCGAAATTTATAGGAGACCATCTAGAACCACGTTATCCGGGAGCCAAGTTAACAATCGTCACAACTAAAATTTTCACTAAATTCAATATTTAATTCGCAGAAATCAGAAACCTTTAACAATTCACTATAAAAATCATACTTAAATTTAAAAGGAAATGTTTCTCTGTTCTAATAATACTTGAAATTGAATGACTTACTATTAAATCTACATACGCAGGGGGGAGGGGGGGCGTTATTTTTGCCGTCAATCCAAGTTTTTGCGTCGCTACCTCCGGTAATTTTGCCACCTTTTCCAGCTAGCGTTTTAAATACTTCTTGCGGCTCCGATTCCACCGACTGGCTTGCCGCCGCCAACCTTGATATCGCCGTTGTTGTCGCTGGGACTTCAATCAATCTTCCTTGTGCTTCTGTTGCCACTAAAGGTCGTTCCGCTAAAGAGAGCGATTCCATCGTTCACAGGTCCCTCGTCAATTCATCTCCAGCGGGAACCCGTTACGTTTTTTTTGCGGGAAATCAAATTTGTTATAGCTGTGCGCAACCTACCAGCGGCACTCAAACTGTTTTGAAATTGGGCAATTGAAATATAAATTTCCTTTTCACTAGCACATTCGTGAATGTTTAATAGTTTAAATATCGATCATTTATTTTTAAGCAAAAACGACAAGCTGGTGACATATTCCATCATATGTGGTTATATTAGTAAGTTTGTCATACTTGATGAGGACATTTTCGATTGACAAGTGTTGAATGGGTTTGATCGGTGAGTTGAACGAGTGTATTTATTCCTTGAACCCGTATTGATCCTAGCATCATTGCCACTTGCAGTTGCTGTAGTTATTGACGCCGTAATCTGTGCTGGTGCGTCGAAATTGGTCAATTTTGCATCTCCGTGTGAAGGGCGTTCGCTCGACTTATGCCCATATGAATTTTGATTGTAACTACTCCAACCCCTGGTGCACTTCATTGGCGGACCCGATACTTGATGTGTATCCTGCAAATGCCACTACCACAATATCCCATTAGATCCAAAATTTCATGGCATCGCAAAGCAACCTGTAATGAACCATGCGACGCCACTGGCGACCACCACTAACACACCTTGCTTCTAGGTGGCTTGTCATTTCACGTTGGTTGTGACGAGCGCACATCCCACGTCAATTTTGTCGTGGGATGTCAAGGTGAAGTGACAGCCACATGGCAGTGCAGTGTGGTGAGTTGACGTGTCAGACTAGCAGTGCATGCACTGCTCCGTTGATGGCAGTTTGCGCGCAAGTTTCCAAGAAGGAACGCTCAATCCACGCACTGCTATGCACTTTTCGTCGATCGTGGTGATCAACCGGCAGTTTTGTGTAGAGTACACTCGATCCGTTGTTGTGAATTGCAAATCCAAATAAGTGCCGTGGTTCCCACAATGGACCACATGTGAATAACTTTAAAAAGAAAAAAACCCATCCCTATACGGTTGTGCGCATCAAAGTAGGGAGACAATAATCAGACTACCACCTTTCCAGAGTGAACGGGAAAAAAGTCACACAAGCGGTTCACTATTACTCCCCCTCTTGAGCACAGGATTCACATGGTTGCGTGAAAAACTTTTCTAAGCACTATTGCTGAAATAGTGGGAACCTGTATGGGTAAGAGAATCGTTATTATAATAATAATTTCTACGAAGATTTCTCTAATATCCGAGCATGAAAAATTCCAGGCGGATTTGGGCATTTTCCTTTCACGCTACTACTCCCTCAAAAAACGCCAATAGTAAAAAATTTAAACTATGCTTGCCACGCAGTAATTGCAAATAAACCATTAAATTACACTAGAAGGAAATAGGTTTTGTCAGTATCGAGGATCAGAACTGGGCCCAGTTTAGGCGGTTACAAGATTTACTCTTGCTCCAGTACTTAGAGATTATGGACGCCGGCACAGGAGCTGTATCTTAATCATCATTTAAGTCTCTATTTGCAAATGTGGACAACAACTACAACAATACTTGCAACAAATACACTTGCGAACCATTTTCTAAGTGCCCAGGTATTGTTTTCGTCTATAATAGCATGAAATGTCGCACGTCTACACCAGCTCGTAATACCGCAATTGTCAATGGTGTTCATGCAAATAAGAAACACCAAATCCAAGTAAGTGCCATGCCCCACCGAAGCGTAGTTATTTGATTACCCACATGTGCAACTACCAACCACTGACTTAAACAAATATTTTAACAATTCATTTTGAATCAATTGTCGCTGTATTAAATTCTCTAGTCAGTTTTCTTAGTTACATTTTCTTTTAAAGGGGAAAGTTTACTTGATTAACGTAATTTTTAAACATATTCTCACCACAAACATTGAATTTCAACCAGCATGTAAATAATTGGTCTATACATTATGATTGCGTGTAATCAATCCGCCCACGAGAGGAGCAGAAATTAAGAACCAGCATAAACATAAATAAAAGTCATTGTTAAAAAAAAAATTGTAAAAAGTCACAAAATTTTAAAATTAGCAATTTCTCGTGAATCGCAACAGCTTTGCTGAATGAGTAGCAATCACACATGATCAAACTGATAACTTTGGATCGATCGCCAATGTTATTGGAAATACGGAATAATGTAAACTTGCGAAACTATATTTTGTGCACCAGACTAAGCTTTTAGTTCAGTATAAAAGCATGCTAGGGCTTTTCTCGAAGGCAGTCACTTCTAGTGTATGGCACAAGTGAATTTTCCTTTTTATCTTGAAGCGTTACATTTTTTTGCATGCATGTCTTTAATAATATTTAATGCTGCAGAGAAATATATATATATATATATATATATATATATATATATATATATATATATATATATATATATATATGTATATATATATATATATATATATATACATATATATATATATATATATATATATATATATATATATATATAAATATATATATATATATATATATATATATATATATATATATATATATATATATATATTTAATGAAAGTAAAGCATTAAACTGAATAATATTATATTAAAATATAATAAATATTAAGTAAATTTAAAACGAGTAAGCTCACAATAGAGGGTTAGAAAATTTTTCGCTGAAAAAAATTAGTAAACGAGAACCTGTTCGAAAAAAAAGGTACATTAAAAACTTGACATAAATGCACCAGCTCGAACTTTAAACAAGAAACAACTAAACATATAAATACGAGTATAATAAAACGAGAATTATTGAAAATGATTTGAAATGAAATCATCCTATAATAGAAAAATCATATAATATATCAAAGTAGACCAATAATATTTAATTGTACAAACAAGACAAGACAGAGACTAGTTTTCATTGAATCGGTTTATCCAGTAAACAGAATATCACCAAGATAATATGTTGCATTGGTATACACAAAGCTGTAAGCTAAGTTTGTCCTATAGTTTGGGGATTATTCATTTGTAAATTTTTGCTTAAAGGAATACTTCAATAAATGTTAGTTAAGTTTGCCCTATAGTTTCAGATTATTAAGTTGCACATTTTTGTTATAAATATTTTAATAATTTTGATAATTCGGTAGATTCCTTAAAGCTCGCTTTGATACAGGAGAACATATTGTGCCGACGCAGTGCAAAGTTGCATGGCGCTTTGCATCGATTGCTATTCTGACCACCAGGCAGCAGCGTAGCAGCTAAGTAAGCAACGACTTCGTTTTCTCTCTCTTATCTTCTGGACTTCAATAGACGCAGACGCATATCGCCATCGCTCATGTAGATAAGTGTAATAAAGAGATTAATAAACATTTGTAATCAAGCGTTCATCATTGGTATTTCGCATACGCAATATTGGTGACTGCGTAGTGATTTTCTTTATAATGCCAAACGAATTCTTCGATGCCGATGAAGGCAATGTCGACCGAGCCTCCGCTGGCATCAACACCGCCATCATGGCAAAATTGCCACCTTTCTGGCACACCAAACCAGCACTTTGGTTCACGCGCGTTGAAGCGCAGTTCCGCAGCGGAAAAATTAGCTCGGACGCGGTACGTTTCAACGAAGTCGTGGCAGAGTTGGACATGCCAATTCTATCGCAGGTGGCAGACATCGTGGAGGATCCACCCAAGGCAGGCAAGTACGAAGCCCTGAAACGGAGGCTATTAGCTGTTTTTGGCGTCAAAGAGGAAGAAAGAACGCGCCAGGTGCTGTTTGAGCTTGAAATGGAGGATATGCGGCCGTCCCAGTTTTTGCGTCGCCTGCAGTGCTCCGCTGGGAAATCCATTCCGGACAACCTGATCAAATCGTTATGGTTGCAACGCCTTCCCCCAGCACTCGCGCAATCCTCGCCGTAAACAAGGGTGGTAGCCTAGACGAATTGGCGACGATTGCAGACCGTATAACCAGCATCGGCACATCAGACACAGTGGCGTGCGCGCAGAACGACTCAGCATTACGCCCGGCGAATGACAACGAGTCCATCCTTAAAAGCATCGACGAGCTGAGAACGGAAGTGAACCGCATACAGGCGTCATCACAACAAGATAGCTCTTCCGGTTGCAGCTCCTGTTGTTCCTCGTTCCAGCAGCCAAACCCACGTAAAAACTATAAGCAAATGTGTTATTTCCATCGCCGTTGTGGCGCCGCTGCGAGACAGTGTCGCCCGTCATGCTCTTTCACTGACAAGCGGCCGAGAAACGCATTGAATCCCTAGCTCAAGAGACGACAGCTGGTGATTTTGCGGGAAGTCACCTCGAAGTTTTTGACCCAATGTCGAAAGTAAACTTTCTCATCGATACAGGAGCGGATGTCTCCATAATCCCAGTTGCTCACCTACATGCTGCCCCAGAAGTGTCCCCGTACAGATTATTCGCGGCAAACGGAACTGCAATTCGTACCTTCGGGAACAGGGTTCTCACGGTTTCAGTCGGCCTGCCGCGCGTGTTTCGCTGGCGTTTTTGCATCACTCAGGTGTCGCGCCCCATCCTAGGCGCCGATTTTTTAAAGTGTTTCGGTCTACTTGTGGATGTTAAGAATCGTAAGCTTGTGGACCCTACAAGTCAGGCGGTTATATCAGGAAGGATTAGCCGGCATCAACAGGTGTCTGTGTCAACTGCTGTGGGAAGTTCGCCGTACGTGTCGCTGCTCAAGGAATTTCCGGGCGTAACCAATCCAGCAGTTTCCACGTGCTCTCCGACACATCACATAAAACATTACATAATGACTACGGGCCCCCGGTAGCAGACCGCCCCCGTCGACTAACCCCGGACAAGCTGAGCGTAGCCCGAGGGGAATTCCAATTCCTGCTGAATAAAGGTTTCTGTCGACCATCCAAAAGCCCCTGGGCAAGCCCCTTACACCTCGTTCCAAAGAAAGACGGCACATGGCGTCCATGCGGGGACTATCGTCGCCTTAACGCCGCTACGATTCCGGATAAATATCCGATGCGACACATTGAAGATATTTCCGTGAGCTTGAGTGGAATGCGTATATTCTCAAAGATAGACTTACTGCGCGCGTTCCACCAGATCCCAATAGCGGAAGAGGACATCCCGAAAATGGCAGTCACGACACCATTTGGACTGTTTGAGTATACGGTGATGACGTTCGGTCTTCGGAACGCGGCACAGACATTTCAGCGATTTATGGAAGAGGTGCTCCGAGAGCTCGATTACTGCTTTTGCTACCTCGACGACGTGCTAATCGCTTCAAAATCGGAATCAGAGCATTTCCTGCATCTACAAGCAGTATTGGAACGCCTGTCAAATTTGGGGATTGTTATTAACGTCCCTAAGTGCGAGTTTGGCGTGAGTGAAATAGAATACATCGGGCACGTAATTAGCGAGAAGGGCATACGCACTCCAACGTCAAGAGTAGATGCAATCCGAAAGTTTAAAAGGCCCGTCACGGTGAAAT
Source organism: Odontomyia ornata (assembly GCA_963969285.1). Lineage (NCBI taxonomy): Eukaryota > Metazoa > Arthropoda > Insecta > Diptera > Stratiomyidae > Odontomyia > Odontomyia ornata. The sequence continues at coordinate 237,816,161 of OZ017739.1, forward strand.
ATCTCCGGCGGTTTCTGGGAACACTAAACTTTTATCGGCGGTTCGTCCGCAACGCCGTGGTGCTTCAAGCCCCCCTCAACAAGTTATGTCCTGGCAACAGGAAAGGAGACAGGACGGAAATCGAGTGGAACCCGGAAACGGAGGAGGCGTTCGTGAAATCTAGGAACAGCTTGGCAGATGCCACATTGCTCGTACATTTCCAGACCGGTAGACCTCTCAGGCTGACTACTGATGCATCCGACGTAGCCGTAGGTGCCGTATTAGAACAAGAGCAAAATGGTCGATGGCTCCCCTTAGCGTTTTTTTAAAGGAAGCTCTCTTCGCCTGAGTCTAGATATAGCGTTTACGACCGCGAATTGCTCGCTATTTATACCAGCGTTCATCATTTCCGTCACTTCCTGGAAGGCTCTTCGTTTTTTGTGCTAACGGACCATAAAACGCTGACGTATGCGTTCGCCCAATCCACTAGCAAAGCCTCGCCACGCCAACTCAGACATCTAAACTACGTTTCGCAGTTCACGACGGATTTCCGCTTCATTTCCGGGGCCAGCAACGAAGTCGCGGATGCACTTTCCCGTGTGAGCACTATAGAGATGCCGACTATGGTCAGCGAGGACGAGCTCGCTCAAAGGCAAAGCCGCGACAGTGAGCTTCAACAGCTGCTCCAAAGCAACAGCACATCGTTGAAATTTATCCAGCGTTCATGCGGTTCGCAGCAGGTGTTGATTTGTGATGAGCCCTTGGGCCGGCTTAGACCCTTCGTCCCGGTTTCGTTGCGCAAGAAAGTTTTCGAAGTTTTTCACCGACTGGTGCACCCCAGCGCTCGCTCTCCCTGTAAGGCCATCGCTAGAAGATTTGTGTGGACAAACATGAAGAGAGACATCCGTATTTGGGCTCGTTCGTGCATGCCGTGCCAACGCTCGAACGTTACTCGTCATCAGAGGAACCCAGTGCAGCCATTTCCGACGCCCGGCGGCCGTTTCCAGCACATCCATATGGACATCATTGGGCCGCTCACCCCATCACAAGGCTATAAATATTGCCTAACGATGCTCGATTGCTTTACGAGATGGCCAGAGGCCGTTCCCATCGCCGATCAGACAGCGGAAACCGTGGCGAAGGTGCTGTTCAATAACTGGATCACCCGTTACGGCACGCCTCGACTCATCACGACAGATCAGGGTACTCAGTTCGAGTCGGCACTGTTCAAATCCCTCGCGGTTTTTTCCGGAAGTGCCAGAATTAGAACTTCACCGGATCACCCTTTATCAAACGGAGTTATCGAGCGCTGGCATCGTACGTTAAAAGCCGCAATTATGTGTCACGGCGGTGGCGTTTCCTGGCCAGATATTCTCCCGTCTGTATTATTGGGGCTACGAACCAGTTACAAAGAGAACATCGATGCATCGTGTGCAGAGCTGCTGTATGGAACTAAGTTGTCGATTCCAGGTGATTTCATCAGTCCTGACAGCCCTTCGGCTAACCCGCATAGTTTTCTCCTCAAACTGCAAGAGCATGTATCGCAAATCCGACCAGTGCTGACGGCCCACCGACACGAGCGAACGATCTTCGTTAACAAAAGCCTCAGTAGCTGCACACATGTTTTCCTACGCGTGGATGCAGTCCGTAAACCCCTGTCACCGCCTTACACAGGACCACATCGTGTGGTGCAGAGACTGTCGGAGTTGCTATACAAGATCGATGTGAATGGCCGCCATGTCAACGTATCGACGGAGCGCCTGAAGCCGGCTTTTCATGAACTTGAACAGAATACGCATCAACCCACCAACACACCGAGCATCACCGATTCGCCGAAAGCCTTTTGTTCGCCGAAAGTTCCTGTTGCATCCGGAGCGCCTAGTGTAACTCCCGCCGAAGCGAATCATGCGAGCCCATCGGCGCTACCACAATCTGCGCCCAGCGCATACTTCCCGCCAGGTAAACAGCAGCTCACACCGGTGAATCCACCACCCGCAGGGACAAGGACTTACCCGCCAAGTAAGAAGCGGAGGCGTTACGATGGTCGAACGATCAGTGTCATATGACTGACACTTGGGAGGGAGTACTGTGCCGACGCAGAGCAAAGTTGCATCGCGCTTTGCATCGATTGCTATTCTGACCACCAGGCAGCAGCGTAGCAGCTAAGTAAGCAACGACTTCGTTTTCTCTCTCTTATCTTCTGGACTTCGATAGACGCAGACGCATATCGCCATCGCTCATGTAGATAAGTGTAATAAAGAGATTAATAAACATTTGTAATCAAGCATTCATTATTGGTATTTCGCATAATATATAAATGAATATAACAATGAATTGCTAACTTAAAACACGAGTTTCCTTGCCAGTGGTCCTTTCTTTCAGCGGGAAATAGAGTGCATGTTAAGTATGCCGTCGCGAGGGTAGGGGTTTAAGAAAATCCGCTGAGGTCAGTTTCGCGTCGCGCGCGGTACGCGGTACCTTTGTTGGTTTTGCCTTTTTAATAGCGTAGCTTTCGTCGGGTTTGAGTTAGCGTAGTATACTTTTCGGTACCGCGTCGGGAATTTGGGAACGCGAAGTAAAGATTAGATTTTTTTTTTCCTTTGACTGGTTGAATGAAGAAATACGGAGTAACGAAAAGTAGGTTTCCTCTCCGTATGGTTTTGTTTTGTGACGCGTTTGGAAACGGGCATTTGTTGGTGGCTGAAAATTGTGAATGAGCGTAATCCATTCGGAGACCCGCGACCGTAATCCTCTCCGACCTAGCTGGCCGACAAGCAGCCACCGCGAAAATGGATTACGGTGCACGGATTGGTTGACCGGTTGGTACCATCCGTTGGCACTACTCAGACTTAACGTCTAGAACCGATGAGAGGTCGGTTCCTCGTTCGGATCAAGACATTAAAATCATTACAAACCGTATGACAGTTTCTGTGTCCTGATGTTTAAGGGCGCTGTAAATTGAAGCTACAAAGTCGGGGAAATTGCAGGCGATGGCCATTTGTTCTTATTGTGTTGGCGTTGCGTGAGGGGAAGCTTTTCCTTGTCTGGTGTGAAAGTGGATTTATCTGGCAGACTTACGCAGTAGTTACATACATAGTTTACACAGTGTTTTTTTTTCTTTTTTCAAAACTCAAACATTTATCTGAACTTTCCTTTCACAATAATTCCTAACTTTAAACCTTGGCTCGCGGTGGCTAATGTATCTCAGTGCTCAAAATAAATTCTTCATTTTTTTACGGTCTTGCGTGGGTAGTATACGAGAGCTTTCCTTCCAGGTGGTCGGATGGGAAACAAGGATCACTCGTAACATTTCCCCCCAGCTTCAAGTGGGTTTCACCGAAATCCACTCCTTCAGTCTGAACTCTGGGGCTGACCTTTTTTTCACGTTTAAAGAAAGATTGCGACAATAAACTGAATACTACTTGCCCGGAATCCGTACGCTCAAATTTATCCTTCTTCATAATAGTAGTTCACTTGGTAGTATTTAGCAAAGACGTCTCCAGTGTCTAAGGAAATTCTAACGGTCCTAACTATCGACCCGCAATCTGCTAGTAATTATCAACTTATTCGAGACTAATACTGTTTGCCCCATATTCCTATAATTCCTACTGACTTAGCGAATAGTTTTGTTTTTCCTGTACTTCACAAACCTATCATTTTTAAATCTAGAGTGCCCACCACCATGTTATTTCCTAACCGGTTAATTACAAGATTTGAGGAGAAGTATTTACATAACTAGAATTCCAATACCTAAAAATCTGCTTTATTAAAATCTACAGTCTATCCGCCATCTATCCATCGTTCAATCCGAGCACGATCATGCGCTTTTGTTTCATCTCAAGATAAATACAAAACTTAGTTCCTAGCCTATACCTTACTCTACATATTAAACAATTCATTTCCTTAATTTACTTTATTTTTAATTCCTAAAACTGTTTTTAGGAGCGAGAGAGGGAGGGAAAGAAAAGAAAGAAAATGAGGAAAAAAAAAACAAAGTTCGACCTAATAGAGGTAAGATGAAGGGGAGAGAGGAAAGAAAAATTAAACCTGATCCAAAGCTCGTAGGTAGTACTGATCATTCAAATTAAAACGGAAATCGCAAACAGTTTCAAAGCGAATCACCAATTCCCTGGTATCCTTGACAATGAACTTAATGAAAACTTCAACTCCCCCTGTTCTAGACCTAGTCCGCAAACTCTGAAAACTGAGTGACCTATTCTCAACTTATCTCACCCTAAACTATAAACTAAAACCCTTAAAACTCGTAGGACCAATCCGCAACTAATCCTATCCTAAATTAAACTCGCTAGCCTAAAAAAACCTTCCTCAAAGTACGAGCAGACATATGTATATATACTCATGCTCTCTAGATTCTATCTAAGCTCGGACCACACCCCTACAAATGGATTTAAGAAAGGGAGGGGAGAAATGCACCAAAGTAAAGAAAAAAGCAAAATATAAAAACGAAAATTAGACAACCAGGATAGCACCGATTCGACGAACCATTCCACGCGATTAACGTCCCGAACAACAGAGTTTATCCACGTGTTACTTATTCTATGTAGTGCTGTCTATTTCATATTAAATGCAAAATGTTCTATGTTATGTCTTCCTTCATAAGGCACTTCCCTTCACCCTTCTCCCCGTTCCTGGCCTGTGTCCATCTCATTCGATATACGGCTTGAGATCTATGGCATGCCACAGTCCAGCCTTGGGCCCCTTCATATCCACCACTTTGTACATTGACGCAGATACCTTTTGGGCAACCTTGAAAGGTCCCAGAAACTCTGGTGCCAATTTTGCTGAGTAGAACTGCGCCGCGTTCAAAATTGGGAAATTTTGACGCCAGACCATGTCATTGACCTCAAAAGGCCGTAGTCACCCCCGGAAACTATATCGCTTCGCACTCTTTTCCGCGGCCTCCCTCAGGTGCTTTGTGATGTCCTCTCTTACCTTCTCTAATAGTCTTGCTCTTTCCGCTGGGTCTTTGGTTCCATTTTCTGTGGTTATTCTTGGTTCCTCCCGCGAATCAATCATTTCCCGACCGAAATTTATGAAATGAGGTATGACTCTCATGGCTTCGTGGGTGAATGTTTGCAATGCACACCCGATTTTCGATAAGTCCTGATCCCACTTTCTGTGGTTAGTGCCAACATACGAGCGCAGCATTCGCTTTTTGTTCTGATTTATGCGTTCCGCCGGGTTCGCCTGCGGATGGTAGAGAGCCGTGTACTAAATCTCGGCCCCATAGGTTGCGATCAGTTTTTGAAATTCTTTACACTGGAACTGGACGCCATTATCACATATGATCACTGCCGGAACCCAGAATAGCAAGAAAATGCGTTCTTCAAGAATCCGCACCACTGCTGAGGCGGTTGCACGCCTTAGGGGGAAAATAAGTGACATCTTGCTAAAATTGTCTAACACGGTCAATATATAGCTGTGCCGTTGTGAAGACCGTGGCAAAGGACCTATTAAATCTACGCACAAGACTTCCCACGGTTCCTTTGCCTGTCCAACCCGAGTCACCATAGGACCAGAGGGGGAGTTCCTTTCCACCTTTACGGACTGGCAAACCTTACATCTCGCTACATAGTGGCCTATGTCCGCCTTCATCTTAGGCCAGTAAAAGTTCATTGCCATCCTGTTGCACGTCCTTTGCACCCCCATATGCCCTGCCTTTGGATCGTCATGGCACTGTTGCAAAATTTTCTCTGGTTCTGTTTTCAGAATCACGCGCTTCCAAACATTCCCTCTCAATTCGGCATGGTGGCCGGAAATCTTCTTCCACAACTCTCCGTTCTCCATGCGCCAGTCTAGAAAGGGATCCAGATTCGATTCCACCTAGGCCCTCATTCCCGATACCCATTTGTCTTCGGATCCTTCAACTCCGCCCATCGCCTCAACCATGGGCACTGACCTCAACAAAGCATCGGGAACTAAATGGTCTTTACCCTTCCTGTGCACGACCTCAAAGTCAAATTGCTGCAGCCGTACCGCCCAACGCACCAGCCTTCCCGTCGGGCCCTTAAGGTTGTTGAGCCAGACGAGGGAATGGTGATCTGTTATCACTTTAAATTTGGCTCCTTTAATGTAAGGCCGAAGCTTCTCTACCGCCCACAACACCACCAAACACTCTTTTTCTGTGGTGGAGTACTTTCTTTGGGCCTTATTTAGGGATCGACTGAGATAACAAATTACCTTCTCCCCCTCCGGAAAGGTCTGGCTCAACACGGCTCCCAATCCTACATCCGACGCGTCAGTCTGGACGTTAAACGGCAGACTAAAGTCAGGGCATGTTAGTATAGGGGCTAACGCTAGCTTTAGCCTGCAGCGCTCAAAAGCTAGATCGCATTGTGGAGACCAGTCAAATCGTCGGCCTTTGCGGAGTAGGTCCGCCAAAGGTGCTACCAGCGAGGCATGGTCAGGTATGAAACGCCTGTACCATGAAACCATGCCCAGGAACTGGCGAACCAGCTTTACAGTATGGGGCCTTGGAATTTTCAAAATGCACTCCACCTTCTCTGGATCAACACTTAGCCCATGTTCATCAATTATATACCCTAAATACTTCAGTTGCGCTGCCTTAAACCGTCGGAAGACGTCCTGGAGGATCTCTAGGTGCTTTTCAAAGGTTGGCGTCAAGATAATGATATCATCCAGATACTTGAACACATAAGGCTCGAGTGCTGGCTCAATGACTCTGTCGATCAGACGTTGCCATGTTGCTGGAGCATTCAACAACCCGAAAGGCATTCGGCGAAACTGCAAAAGACCTCTACCCGGTATCGTGAATGCTGTGTACTGGTGAGAATCTGGCGCCACCGGCACCTGCCAGTATGCTGATTTAATATCCAGCATGGAAAGATACCTGGCATCACGTAATTTATCTAACCTTGCATAAATATACGGCAGGGGGTAGGCGTCTTTTTCCGTTACCCGATTAACCTTTCGAAAGTCCACACAAAAACGGTAGGAGCCATCTTTTTTCTTGACCATTAAAATTGGCGAGGACCATGCGCTGGAAGATAACTCGATCACCCCTAGCTTCAACATCTCGTCCAGCTCCTTGTCAATATGCATTTGCAATGCTGGTGACACGGGGTAATACCTTCGCTTGATGGGCGCTGAATCCGTCTTGATGACGTGCTCCAACAAGGAGGTGCATCCCAACGCGTCTCCCATACTGGCAAATTCTTGGTCCAACACGTGCTCCAACCGTTTCTCCTCTTCCTCCAATAACACAGATCGACTACGCAGATGTGCTGGAGTGGCAGACACTGCCTCGCATACAAAATCCCAGCACTCATCCTGTACATTTAGGGTAATGCCGAACATTCGCAGAAAATCCACCCCTAAAATCAGTCCCTGAGAGAGGGTTGGCACTACCAGGACCTCCATCCACCTTATCCGTCCCTGCACCCGAATGGGTAACAATACCTTGCCCAAGACCTGATATTGCCCGTCATCGCCAGCCGTACGGCCTGACACTCCGCTGAAGTCAACTCCACTCCCCCTGTTTACTATTCAAATTGCATTTCAAGTTTCCCACATTCCATATCTGTAATTAAAATCCTAGCTTTATTATTCTACTTCCAATTTACCTCATAGAACTCATAACTGTAACATAAAACGTACATCTTCATGTTCTCATAAATTCCTAACGTAAAATTAATGTCACACGATAGTCTAGCCAAAACAATGTTGGTTCTCACCACATTTCATACATTCTTGTACGTTCCCACGATTAGTCTAAATTAGCATAAATTATGTATATAAAGTCACTTGTATTAAAATAAAATTCAGTATTCAAAGTACAACAAACGAGTTTGTACTCATTTTGGTGACCCCGACATCCCGACCCAAGAGCATTTCCAAGCCATAATCAGGACCTAGTGTGAGACTGCACTAGGGTGCTCTATTATCCTAGCGTTGTAATAGTCGAGCTCAAGTCCGCAGGGTGAACTTTGAGTTGGTCGATATCTGCATCTCGCTTCAGCACCACGAGGGATTGCACCTTCCGACGACGCTCAGGTGAGCACCAGGAAGGAAGCCAACGATATCTGCAACTCGTTTCAACGCCACGAGGGATCGCACCTTCCAACGACGCTCAGGTGAGCACCAGGAAGGTAGCCAACGATACCAGCAGGAAGGAAGCCAACGATATTTGCAACTCGCTTCAACACCACGCTTCGCTTCAACGCCACGAGGGATTGCACCTTCCGACGACGCTCAGGTGAGCACCAGGAAGGAAGCCAACGATATCTACATCTCGCTTCAACACCACGACGGATCGCACCTTCCGACGACGCTCAGGTGAGCACCAGGAAGGAAACCAACGATATCTGCATCTCGTTTCAACGCCACGAGGGATTGCACCTTCCAACGACGCTCATGTGAGCACCAGGAAGGAAGCCAACGATATCTGCAACTCGCTTCAACGCCACGAGGGATTGCACCTTCCGACGACGCTCAGGTGAGCACCAGGAAGGTAGCCAACGATACCAGCAGGAAGGAAGCCAACGATATTTGCAACTCGCTTCAACGCCACGAGGGATTGCACCTTCCGATGACGCTCAGGTGAGCACCAGGAAGGTAGCAAACGATACCAGCAGGAAGGAAGCCAACGATATTTGCAACTCGCTTCAACACCACGCTTCGCTTCAACGCCACGAGGGATTGCACCTTCTGACGACGCTCAGGTGAGCACCAGGAAGGAGGCCAACGATATTTGCAACTCGCTTCAACGCCACGAGGGATTGCACCTTCCGACGATGCTCAGGTGAGCACCAGGAAGGTAGCCAACGATACCAGCAGGAAGGAAGCCAACGATATTTGCAGCTCGCTTCAACGCCACGAGGGATTGCACCTTCCGACGACGCTCAGGTGAGCACCAGGAAGGTAGCCAACGATACCAGCAGGAAGGAAGCCAACGATATTTGCAACTCGCTTCAACACCACGCTTCGCTTCAACGCCACGAGGGATTGCACCTTCCGACGACGCTCAGGTGAGCACCAGGAAGGAGGCCAACGATATTTGCAACTCGCTTCAACACCACGAGGGATCAGCATCTTCCCGTCGACGAACAACAGGAAGTTTAACAACGGTTTCACACGCAAGATATTGAACTAATTATTATTAGATTTAATTTTCTCAGATATATATTTATATATAAGAACACGTTTTGCGTTGCTCATCTCTACCCCCCACCCTCCCCCTTATTTTTGGTCATAACAACGTCATCTGTGTTGGCAGAACTATAAAACTAGATACTCATGGATAAATTATTTAAAACTCAGTCAAAATTGGGAAAAGCCATAGAGGAAAGGCAAGAAAACTATAGCAAAACTTCCACTACGAGAAGAACGTTGCGATATTTACAAACGCAACTTGATTTATTGGAATCGGAGTGGGCCGATTTCAGTGGACACCATTCAGAATTATCAAAGTTTGAAGATATGAATCCCAGCCACCCCTATTTTGAAGAAGATTTCTTCAGGGGTGTACGGGATGCATACTCAGAGCTGAAGGCTGAACTTGAGCATCAAATTAAAAACTCCACTTCTGCTGACGAAATGGGATCAACACACACTGATTATGTGCAGAAGAAAATTAGAACTCAAGAATCTATGATGAGCTCCCTTGGAAACTGTCTAGATGCCCTAGAAGACTTTTTGAAAACTCCTCGTTCAAAAGCATTTTATATGCAACATTCCTCCAACATATCCAACTGTTGGCAATCAATAACTACTAACCATTACGAGCTTCTGGCAGAAGATACGGCCCTTTACGATAAAAACCAATATTCAGATCTGCAGGGAAAATATAATGATATAGCGATCAAATTGTTAGAATTAAGTAGTCCATCTCCTGAAAACCATGCCAGCTCTCAACAAAATACGTCCTCCCAAAGTATGGTCCGACTTCCGAAAATAACAATCCCCACTTTCATGGGAGATTATGCCAAGTGGCAACAGTTTTATGATCTGTTTACAAATTTGATTCATCAACAACCAATGTCTAACTCTCAAAAAATGTTCTACCTTAAATCTAATCTCTCTGGTGAGCCAAGCAGACTCATTCAACATCTACAAATTTCAGAACAAAACTACGATATTGCTTGGGGAATATGCTATGATAACAAGCGTCTAATCGTATCAGCCTTCATTGATAGAGTATTGACATTTAACAGTATGTCAGCTGAGTCTTCAATAGGAATCAAACAGCTTCACGATATAGTTAATGAAGCACTATTGGGTATTGAAAGTCAAGGAATTGACACGTCCAACTGGGATCCATTAATCGTTCAGCTACTTTTAAAGAAAGTAGGCCGTGAAACTCACAGGCTCTTTGAAGAAAGCCTTAAATCACCCAAAGAAATTCCGACTCTAGCATCATTCTTAAACTTTATCGAAGCTAGATTTCAATTATTAGAAACTCTTGGAGATAAACGGGAAAAGAATCAGTGTAAAGAAAAAGAAACGAAGAAATCAAATACGTCCTTGACAACAAGCCAAATAAGTTCTTGCGAGTTATGCAAGAATCAAACCCACCAGTTGAAATTTTGTTCAAAATTTCTGAAGTTCTCTCCTTCAGAACGAATTAACGCAGCAAAAAAACTGCAAATGTGTATCAATTGTTTGAAGAAAGGTCATAAAACTTCCACTTGTCCTTCTAGAAGTTGCTTAAAATGCAATGGGCGACATAATACCTTACTTCACATTGAAAAGCCTGGTAATACTTCTGCACAAGCAACTTCACAAAAACTCGCACCACGAATAAAAATAAAAATAATGAAATGCAAGTCTCGGTTCATACTGTCTCTGAAAAAGATCATCTACTGTCAGGTTATGCGTTCCTGGGAACGGCAATGCTAAATATTGAAAATTGTCTGGGACTAGACGTAACCTGTAGAGCATTGTTGGATTCTGGATCGCAATTGAATTTTGTAACGGAGGCTTTAGTAAAGCGCCTAGGAATGCAAGTTAATCGGAGAAAAATCGACATAAATGGTATAGGTGATTTCAAACTTCAAGCTAAGGGTCGAATTAATATTGCAATCAAATCAAGGCTCAATGGATTTAAAGCTTACATTGAAGCGTTTATTTTGTCGGACATAACTTCCGATCAACCTAGGGTTGCTTTAAATACAAGTGATTGGCCAATTCCGAATAATATAAGATTAGCTGACCCAGATTTCAGTGAGCCCAGAAATATTGATTTACTTCTGGGTGCTGACATATATGCTGTTACGGGAACCGCAGTCCAAATATTGCTCGGTTCGTGTTCCGTCGTTCCTCTCTGTGTACTGTAAATGACAACATACATACGAAAAGCTGCGAATTGTAATCAATGCATCTGTGGGCACGGTGTCGTATCATGGATTAGCAGAAGTGGGTGTGTATCCATACTCGTATTAAGTATCAAACATATACACACAAGACTTCGCAATCGAACGTACCGCCCAGCGGAACGAATTGGTTACATGCATTGCAAATCGAATGAAAGCTTTAGCTTTGTGGTTGCACCAGTCACAGTGAGATGGCACTAAATACGTTAAACTGTTTTGTTGTTGAACTTTGATCTTATTTGAAATGGTAAATTTTCTTCATTGTTTTAGTTGGTAAGCAATAAAGTCAGCATAATTATAGTATAAAAGAAACTTAAAGACACAAGACAATCGAGAAGTATTTCTCCATTCACTGGCTCAAGGCGTGCGCCCGAGCTTATTCTATCTCAAGGCACTTAGCCCGAGATAAGTGAATAGTGGGATACGTTCAACTGCGTACTCAAGGCATCCGCCCGAGTATCAGCGCCCCAAGGCAGTTATGCCCGGGGCCTGCAGTTGAACTAGTAGTTGATTGATTTATCAATCTGACTGCGTACTCAAGGCATCAGCCCGAGTATTAGCGTCCCAAGGCTTTGTGCCCGGGGCTAGCAGTTGGATTATAATCAATTGATTCGCTAATATAACTGCGTGCTCAAGGCGTCAGCCCGAGCAACAGTTAAAGTCTTAATTAAATTGGTTTGTTTTTCTCTGGTAACAAAAATAATTAAAGAATATAATAATCGTGCGAATTAACTGCTCCATTAACACTCTAAATTCATTAATATGTAAATATAAAACCTCATTAACTAGTTCTTTAATAAATTAATCACTTCAGAAAATTTCATTCATTGATCGCTCCATAAATGCCCAACATTATACGTCTCTGCAATAAATTAATTATTGAAAGAATTCCCTAGTAAATATGTTATTAAAATTAATATAGCCAACTGAACTTGTTATTATATGACCAAACAAAGAATAAAATAAAACTTAAAACATTAAACAAAAACACTCTTTTACTGATCTAGTTGGCGAGTATAAACTAGCAGATAAGTATCATACAGGAATATATCTCTCTCCCCGGGAGCCTTGATGTGTATATAGGATACACATCATATCAAGCTCCCAGCGCATGCCAGTATACATAGGGTGTACTGGCATTGTGCAACAATTTGGCGCAGCCGGTAGGATATCGGTTTTGCAAACACCACAATGTAGCGCATTGTGTAGTAAAATTAAATGGGATGTAAGTCTTTCCTCCCAGCCGATATCCGAAACCACTCAATTCCTGTATGTTATCATTGCTACTTACATTGTCAATGAAACTAGATCAGTTTCCTCAAATTAAAAAAAAAACCAATCTCATTGATCATTTAAATAACAAGCATATAATTTTCATATCCAATATCTTATGCTCCAAAATCTAATCTAGTCTATTTTAAAATCAATCAACTAAACTTCCAAATGATTCAAACTTAATTTAATGTACAACTTATCGAAGAGATAATGTTTCAGTTGACTAACATGCAAAACAATCAACAGTACAAGTAAACATCAAACATAAGCAAGCATAATGAAAACATAAATAACGAGTAAACAAACTCGTGTCCATCGTTATATCAACATAACATCTTTTATCGCTCAAACAACTGAAACAATAATAATAACAATAACGCGCACCCACATGAATATTCAAGTCTTATTTTTAAAATTGATCTAGCATTCAAATAATTTCTTGAGAGCCTTTAATGAAGATGAAATTAATGAATAGACGTTTGAGCAATAATTTTTAATGCAGTTAAATTAAAGTGCAAATAAATAAACCAACCGCGTCACGTCAAATGAATATCAAATTTAGATAAGAGACAATTTTTCAATGCAAATGCTCAACAAGAAACTTTAATAATTTCGAGTTTCACTGAAATAATCCAAGTGTAGGCACTGTGAATCAAATGAGTTTTAATTGTTATAGCTCAATACAATATAGGCCAACTCAATACAAACAAATTTACCCTTAAACCAATTACATATCTCTTTCAATTCCCATTTTTTCTCCCCCACGAATGACAAAATATGAATTCAGCACTCAATTTGCAATTTCATAGTATAAGCAGTAATAAAAAGGAAACTAGTGGCAGGCAAGCCGATAAATCCCGGCAAGTTTTTATAAATAAATAGGAAAACAAAATAAGTTGAGTGGTTCCCCGAAAACCCACTGTCGACAGCCACAAATGTGGTCCCTCCAAAACAAAACTGTCGGCAGCCACTCAGCCTTTAGTCTAAGTAAATAAAAGATAGCCTCTGAGCCGTCGACCGAAGCTGTCGGTGGACACGCTATTTTTAGTAACGAGTCGGTAAGAAAACCGACAATAGCCTCTGAGCCGTTACCCCTAGTTGTCAGCGGACACGCTATTTTTAGTTATAAGGCACAACAGAAACTCATAATAGCCTCTGAGCCATCGGCCGAAGCTGTCGGTGGACACGCTAATCTTAACTACAAGTCGGTAAGGAAACCGACAATAGCCTCTGAGCTGCGGACCCTAGTTGTCAGCGGACCCGCTATTTTTAGTTGTAAGTCACTATAGAAACAAACAAAAGCCTCTGAGCTGCCCGTCGGCAGACACGCTACATTCATTTAATATTAAGACAATATACCAACCAATCGGAGCCTCTGCGCTGTTGAACTAAAATGGTTTGCAGACATGCTTCCACTAGTCACTACGTTTTCCTGCTCCATAAATACATTTTGACTGCTAACTACTAAATAACTCACTATTTAAACCCCTGCGGTTAGCGCAAAAAATTTAAAACCCACCCGTTTCCCACTCTTACATATTACACGTATTATCGAGATAGATATCAACAATTTTAACGAACGGCTAATGAAGTGACCTCGCACGGCACTGTACTGTCCTCCAGCAAAGTCGGGGACAGCGTTACGCCAAACCGAACATATACTCACTAGGGAGAAATTCGACGGAACATATAGGGTCTTAAATGAAGGCCGAAACTATATGCTCCTTTGCCCAACATATAGTGATAGTTTTGTTGCGACTCTTTCTCGCAAGATATTTTTAACGTAATATTTCTGCTTAACAGCCTACCCATTTCCAACGCTTCCACTTTACACGCATCCTCGAGATCGGGATCAACAATTTTAACGTACGGCTAATGAAGTGACCTCGCACGGCACTGTTCTGTCTTCCAGCAAAGTCTGGGACAGCGTTACGCTAAATCAAACAGACACTCACTAGGGAGATTTGACGGAACATATAGGGTCTTAAATGAAGGCCGAAACTATATGCTCCCATGCCCAAAATATAGTGAAAGTTTTGTTTCGAATACGTTTTAGAATACTCCTTCTCGCAAGATATTTTTAACTTAACAGTTTGATGAAAACATTCAAAGTTTATATCATAACTTTCAAGCTTAAGATCTTTCCTTCTAATTTTATTTCCTCAATAACATTTATTATAACATATCCAACGTTTCTATATTTAATTAAGAGAAAAAACTACAAAATAATACGTAGTTTTCGATTTATCAATAATCTGCAGCTGTTTACACTTAATTAAAAGACTGAGCGTAATAATTCATTTCCCTTTGTACTAATATAAATACAGGAGTTGCAATAGACAATTTGAACCAATCAAATAACGTTTGAAGGCATATACCTTAAAAGCTACATAGTCCCACAGCAAGCCCTACCCACTACAAACTACATAAAGCTAACCTAATAGAAACAAATCATCTTCATTACGATTACTAGCCAACCACAAATTAGCATGTACAATGTACATAGCATAGAATTCCGAGCAACTGGCGAATGTGAAAGCTTTGAAAAGGAAAAAAAAAATATACTATTTGCTCATACGTAGTTGCAGAGACAAAGCTATTCTCCTTATCATCTTATCTTCAAACCTTTTTAAGCACCTTCATGTAAATTATCAATCTTTGTTTCCCACTAACAACATTAACGATCCACATCAAGAGAAAAACTTAGGTCCCACACTACATAAAACCAATTAAAGCTTTAGCAATGAAGCAACAACAACAACTCGCAAGCTCTTCCCTTGCAAAGAACAAAACGATGGTATCGATCTTACGTTCCTCATGGACAATTTAACTGGGTTGTTCCCAAAACAAACGAGCATCTAGAGCTTCATATACTAACAAATTTCCCTACTAACCTATTAACATAATATATTATTTGCAAAGTACATAATCAAAAGCTTATTTAGCAAGCTTTTCGTTATCGTCTATGAAAATTTAGTAAGCAAGAAAAATGAAGCAAATGAAGAATTTTTTCTTCCAAATTGAAAAAAGGCTTAACAAATGTGAAAGAAAAAATTTAGTAGACTAAAGTAAAAAAAAAAACAAAAACTCTTTTTAGGGTTTTGTAAAATAATTTTACAAAACCCTTCTAAAATCGCGTCCTGTCTGTCCGTCTGTCCGTCTGTCTGTCCGTCCGTCCGTCCGTCCGTCCGTCCGTCCGTCCGTCCGTCCGTCCGTCCGTCCGTCCGTCCGTCCGTCCGTCCGTCCGTCCGTGTGTCACAGCAGTTTCTCTCGGAAACTACTTAAGCTAGAAACATCAAATTTCGTACGTAGGTGTAAAGTGGTGTTCTCTTCAAAGTTCAATTACAAAAAAAATTTTATAAGGTATTTAAGGGGGGTCTCCCCATATAGGGGAGTGACCCCCCGAAAAAAAAAATTTCATTGAAGGTGGCCGATATGGGTATCAAATAAAAGGTCTTGATGAGAACTTTTCAAAACAGGTCTTTGTTTGGCAAAGTTTGCTTCGAGGGGCGCACAGGGAGGGGAAATACACGAAAAATTTGTGTCCCCCCCCCTCGCGATTGGACACCTGTGATCCGAAAAATCTGAAAAAAATCAGGAATGTAGGCCTTGGTGAGTACAACAACAACAAATACGTTAGAAGTCGCAATTCACTCAACTTTGTTAGTAATAGTATGATTTATCGATTTTATGTTTTCTTGAATAAAATCTTAACGGTACCCTTAAATTCTATGAAATTCAGTACATAGATGACTATTCATAAGGTTGATCTATCCTGAAAGTTTCATAAAGATTGAATCATATTTAGCGAAGTTATAGGGGTTTGAATTTTCCTGTATTACTATGGAACAATATGCGCTGCATTGATTACTATGGCAACATATGGCTATGGAACAACATGCGCTTTTTACCGACTCAGACACTACAGTTTTGCTAGGATTTGCATGAAAATTTCAGGAATGATAGGTGTCATGAATATCTTTGCGAATCAGTTCAGCTAGTGGTATCAGTAATCGTAAAACAAAATGGTGGCTGTTTTAAATGCGAAGATTGAATAATTTTGAGTTATTTTTTCCCAACTTCAACGTTTAAGGTGCATGCTTTGAACACTTGATTCAATTTAATGAATGACTGAAGATGAGTACCTACAATTAATACTCATAAGCGAAGCAAGTCAAGGAGGCGGGAGAGAGCTCCTAGCAAAAGGGCTTTGTAACCATTCTAGGATTCGAAAAAATTGGCCATTAATCGATGATAACAGTACAGGAAAGTGGCTCCTGAAAATAAAAATTCATCAAACGTAGCCGGTATGTGTATGAAACGACAGTTTTCATGGGAGCTAATCAAAACAGTTGTTAAACTGTCAGTTTTTGCTTCAGTGGGGGCACAGGGGGGAAATACATGAAAAATGTGTTTCCTCCCTAGCGAATGGATATCTGAAATAATTATCAAGGGAGATATTTATGAGTATAACAACAACAAAAATCTCAGAACACGAAATTCGTTCAACTTTGTTAATAATAGTATGATCTTCGAATTTCATATTTTCTCCAATAAAATCGTTTCTTGGTTTTATTCGATCTGGTGACTGCATTTTGTAAATTGAATACAAAACCCTTCTGACATGACCGTAGGTCTGTTTACCCAACTTGTTTATTTATGTTTTGGAAACATTATTTTTGCTACCAACCATCAATAAAACTAAAGTCCGAAAACGAAATACAACCAAAAATTGGTGTAACGCGATTTCAAACGAACTATATACATAATACAGTTTAAATCTTGAAAAACAAAACCGAATGAATGTAAAAATAAAAGGAATATAACGAAATAAAGCAGTAGTAAAAAGAAAAATAAGCATTAAAAATAAAAACATACAAAAGTTTCAACAGAAAACCTTTCATGTAATATGAAAATATGTTGCAAAAAGACAAATAAGCGAAACTGTACATAAATGTGAAATTAGTTCATCAGAAAATTGATTATATTTTCATTAACATTCTAAAATGTAAGTAGAGAAAACAAGAAAATAAAGAAGAAAACAAGTTGGGTAAACAGACCTACGGTCATGTCAGAAGGGTTTTGTATTCAATTTACAAAATGCAGTCACCAGATCGAATAAAACCAAGAAACGATTTTATTGGAGAAAATATGAAATTCGAAGATCATACTATTATTAACAAAGTTGAACGAATTTCGTGTTCTGAGATTTTTGTTGTTGTTATACTCATAAATATCTCCCTTGATAATTATTTCAGATATCCATTCGCTAGGGAGGAAACACATTTTTCATGTATTTCCCCCCTGTGCCCCCACTGAAGCAAAAACTGACAGTTTAACAACTGTTTTGATTAGCTCCCATGAAAACTGTCGTTTCATACACATACCGGCTACGTTTGATGAATTTTTATTTTCAGGAGCCACTTTCCTGTACTGTTATCATCGATTAATGGCCAATTTTTTCGAATCCTAGAATGGTTACAAAGCCCTTTTGCTAGGAGCTCTCTCCCGCCTCCTTGACTTGCTTCGCTTATGAGTATTAATTGTAGGTACTCATCTTCAGTCATTCATTAAATTGAATCAAGTGTTCAAAGCATGCACCTTAAACGTTGAAGTTGGGAAAAAATAACTCAAAATTATTCAATCTTCGCATTTAAAACAGCCACCATTTTGTTTTACGATTACTGATACCACTAGCTGAACTGATTCGCAAAGATATTCATGACACCTATCATTCCTGAAATTTTCATGCAAATCCTAGCAAAACTGTAGTGTCTGAGTCGGTAAAAAGCGCATGTTGTTCCATAGCCATATGTTGCCATAGTAATCAATGCAGCGCATATTGTTCCATAGTAATACAGGAAAATTCAAACCCCTATAACTTCGCTAAATATGATTCAATCTTTATGAAACTTTCAGGATAGATCAACCTTATGAATAGTCATCTATGTACTGAATTTCATAGAATTTAAGGGTACCGTTAAGATTTTATTCAAGAAAACATAAAATCGATAAATCATACTATTACTAACAAAGTTGAGTGAATTGCGACTTCTAACGTATTTGTTGTTGTTGTACTCACCAAGGCCTACATTCCTGATTTTTTTCAGATTTTTCGGATCACAGGTGTCCAATCGCGAGGGGGGGGGACACAAATTTTTCGTGTATTTCCCCTCCCTGTGCGCCCCTCGAAGCAAACTTTGCCAAACAAAGACCTGTTTTGAAAAGTTCTCATCAAGACCTTTTATTTGATACCCATATCGGCCACCTTCAATGAAATTTTTTTTTCGGGGGGTCACTCCCCTATATGGGGAGACCCCCCTTAAATACCTTATAAAATTTTTTTTGTAATTGAACTTTGAAGAGAACACCACTTTACACCTACGTACGAAATTTGATGTTTCTAGCTTAAGTAGTTTCCGAGAGAAACTGCTGTGACACACGGACGGACGGACGGACGGACGGACGGACGGACAGACAGACGGACAGACGGACAGACAGGACGCGATTTTAGAAGGGTTTTGTAAAATTATTTTACAAAACCCTAAAAAGGACTGATTATATGTTACATAAATCATAGCAATGCGAAAGTATACTGCAGTAAGCTGATTCAAGTAAAGAAAATGCAAAGCATATTGTAAATAACCGAAACTGTACTCGTATATATTTGTGAAATAGTTATATCTTCATTTGCATTAATATTCTAATATGTAAGTAAAGCAAAACAAGGAAATAAAGATAAAGTAAAGAAAAATTATGTGTTACATAAATTATAGCAATGCAGAAGTAAAGCAAAAAAAAATATATTGTAAAAGACAAATAAGCGAAACAATGTATAAACGTGTAATTAATTATAATTCATCTTCTAGTATGTAAATGGAGCAAAACAAAATCAAATTAAAATGCCTAATAAGTCTTAGCAAACGATTAGCAAAAATATTCAAGCAAAGTAACTCAAAACAAAAAATTATGAAAGAACTACGACTCGTACAAGTCATTATGATTCAA
This sequence comes from Odontomyia ornata, assembly GCA_963969285.1. Classification (NCBI taxonomy): domain Eukaryota; kingdom Metazoa; phylum Arthropoda; class Insecta; order Diptera; family Stratiomyidae; genus Odontomyia; species Odontomyia ornata. Next base: position 237,835,774 of record OZ017739.1, read on the forward strand.
TAAGAAAAAACAAATATTGCGATAAGAAATTAATAATTAAAGGAGCATGTCATAACTTTTTATGAAACGATAAGCAAAGAAAAAAGTAAATTCGATTAAAATCGTTTAAAGTAGTAATTTTTAAATCAACATTCCAAGTTTACCAATTAAAACAATGAAGCAAAAAATGAATATCTTTCACGACAAGGCTCTTCAAGCCAGTCGTGAACTTTTCTTTTCAGCGGGGAGGCAATGTTACGGGAACCGCAGTCCAAATATTGCTCGGTTCGTGTTCCGTCGTTCCTCTCTGTGTACTGTAAATGACAACATACATACGAAAAGCTGCGAATTGTAATCAATGCATCTGTGGGCACGGTGTCGTATCATGGATTAGCAGAAGTGGGTGTGTATCCATACTCGTATTAAGTATCAAACATATACACACAAGACTTCGCAATCGAACGTACCGCCCAGCGGAACGAATTGGTTACATGCATTGCAAATCGAATGAAAGCTTTAGCTTTGTGGTTGCACCAGTCACAGAGAGATGGCACTAAATACGTTAAACTGTTTTGTTGTTGAACTTTGATCTTATTTGAAATGGTAAATTTTCTTCATTGTTTTAGTTGGTAAGCAATAAAGTCAGCATAATTATAGTATAAAAGAAACTTAAAGACACAAGACAATCGAGAATTATTTCTCCATTCACTGGCTCAAGGCGTGCGCCCGAGCTTATTCTATCTCAAGGCACTTAGCCCAAGATAAGTGAATAGTGGGATACGTTCAACTGCGTACTCAAGGCATCCGCCCGAGTATCAGCGCCCCAAGGCAGTTATGCCCGGGGCCTGCAGTTGAACTAGTAGTTGATTGATTTATCAATCTGACTGCGTACTCAAGGCATCAGCCCGAGTATTAGCGTCCCAAGGCTTTGTGCCCGGGGCTAGCAGTTGGATTATAATCAATTGATTCGCTAATATAACTGCGTGCTCAAGGCGTCAGCCCGAGCAACAGTTAAAGTCTTAATTAAATTGGTTTGTTTTTCTCTGGTAACAAAAATAATTAAAGAATATAATAATCGTGCGAATTAACTGCTCCATTAACACTCTAAATTCATTAATATGTAAATATAAAACCTCATTAACTAGTTCTTTAATAAATTAATCACTTCAGAAAATTTCATTCATTGATCGCTCCATAAATGCCCAACATTATACGTCTCTGCAATAAATTAATTATTGAAAGAATTCCCTAGTAAATATGTTATTAAAATTAATATAGCCAACTGAACTTGTTATTATATGACCAAACAAAGAATAAAATAAAACTTAAAACATTAAACAAAAACACTCTTTTACTGATCTAGTTGGCGAGTATAAACTAGCAGATAAGTATCATACAGGAATATATCTCTCTCCCCGGGAGCCTTGATGTGTATATAGGATACACATCATATCAAGCTCCCAGCGCATGCCAGTATACATAGGGTGTACTGGTATTGTGCAACAATGCTAATCTAATGTCAGTTGGTCAAATCAGAATATCTGCCGACTTGCCTACCTTACAGAATTCGATACTTGGGTGGATTGTCTTGGGGACAGCTCGTCAACCGACTACAAACCTAGCAACTTTCAGTGGAGTAGCCAGTCTATCATTAGAGGCACAACTCAAAGAATTTTGGGAATTGGAACAATGCAATTCAGACACCAAACAAATGACAAAGGCTGAAAAAATGTGTGAAGATCATTTCAGTATAAATACAAAACGCAACGTTCAAGGCCGTTTCATAGTTCGTCTCCCTTTCATACAGCCCCCAAGCGCACTAGGAAATTCTCAAGAGATTGCGGAACGAAGGTTCTTTAGTCTTGAGGCCCGTTTTAAAAAGAACCCAGAGTTGAAACAACAATACATTGCATTCATGAGAGAACTTCTCTTTTTGAGTCACATGGAGTTGATGTCCCAAATACCAAAACAAAACTATTTTTTGCCTCATCATAGCGTGCTCAAACCAGAAAGCACGAGCACTAAATTAAGAGTAGTGTTTGATGGATCTTGCAAAACATCCAGTAACCTATCTTTAAATGACATACTGATGGTAGGTCCAACAATCCAAGACGACCTATTTGTAATTTTACTCCGTTTTTGACTGCACAAATATGTTTTTGCAGCCGATATTACTAAAATGTATAGACAAATATTGGTTGATGAAAGGGACAGAGACTTTCAACTTCTGGTTTGGCGTGAATCTCCAGATCAAGACCTAAAATACTACCGTCTGCGCACAGTAACCTATGGTACCGCTTCAGCTACATATCTAGCTACTAAATGTCTTCATCAATTGGCAGAGGAAGAAGGCAAGAAGTATCCACTTGGCAGTCAAATACTTAAACGTGACTTTTACGTAGATGATATAATGACGGGATCAGATAGCTTAAAGCAGACTTGTAATCTCCAGAATGAGCTAACAAGTCTTCTTCGTGAGGGAGGTTTCCAACTCCGTAAATGGAGCGCAAATCATCCAAAATTGTTAGAATCAATTCCTAAAGAAGATATTGAAGCCAAGATCAATATTGGAGAAACCAAAAATACTCACGTCAAAACTTTAGGCCTATCCTGGTCACCTAGTGCTGATGAGTTTTCGATTCGAACAAATTTGCCGATAATACGCCGCTTCACAAAAAGAACGATTTTAGCAGACGTGGCAAGAATTTAAGATCCGCTAGGGCTCATAAACTCAGTCGTCACATACGGAAAAATATTTGTGCAAAGTTTGTGGAAGCTTAAACTGGAATGGGATGAAGCACTTCCCCAGGAACTCCAAAACAAATGGATATCATTTCGTCAGGACTTAGAAAAGATAAAAGAACTGTCCATACCAAGGCATGCACTAGCCAGAAAGCGTCAAAGGTGCCTAGAAATTCATGGTTTTGCCGACGCAAGCGAAAAGGCTTACGGAGCAGCCGTGTACCTACGAACTATCAATTCTGAGGGTCAACCAAAAGTACGGCTTCTCTGTGCAAAATCAAAGGTGGCTCCTCTCAAAGAAACAACGCTCCCACGACTCGAGCTTTCAGCGGCTTACATACTAACAAAATTAGTATGCCGAGTCGAGACAGTGCTAGCTCCAAGGCCAGACGCAGCATTTCTATGGAGTGACTCTACTATTGCCCTAGCTTGGATTACTTCTGAATCGTCTGCGCAAAGCAAATTCATTGCTAACCGGGTGTCATATATTCAACAAAATTCTGAGAAAAACAATGGCTACATGTCCCTTCCAAAGAAAATCCGGCAGACTTGATCTCTAGAGGCCTGAGTACAACCCAGTTATTAACTTCGAATTTGTGGTTTAACTGCCCTCAATTTCTGCAATCTGATCCAATAAATTGGCCAACTGCCACACCACCTACAATAGACACAAGCCCAGAAAGTCCCGTTGCACTACCATGTTCGGTCGACTCGATTAAACCAAGCTATAATATGTTAAAGACTATGAATCATCGGAACTCGTTTAAGACACTACTACATGTTATAGCTTACATCAGGCGAATTTGCAAAAGATATGGTCCAAATGAGGAACCTCCTAATACTGTAATTCTGTGTTCCATTGAAATTCATGAGGCTTTACTCTGGGTAGTAAAAACCATTCAAGAAGAGCATTTCACAGAAGAATTTAAAGGGCTAAAGAAGGGAAAACTACTATCCCCCAGGAACAAGCTATCACCCTTATCCTCATTTTTAGACGAAATAGGACTTATAAGGGTGGGAGGAAGGTTAAAGGAAGCCAAACTGTCTTATGATAGCAAGCATCCGACGGTTCTTCCTGAAAAAGATGAATATGTATACATTTTAATGAAAGAACTACATAGTACCAATCTTCACGCGGGACCACAAGCCCTTTTGGCAGCAGCTAGGCAAAGATTTTGGCCTCTGAATGGGAGAAAACTCGCACAATCTATTGTACACAAGTGTGTTCGATGTGCGAGATTTCAACCAAAGACAATCAACCAAATCATGGCAACTTTGCCACCCGCACGAGTGCAACCCTCTCGGCAATTTACAAATGTTGGAATAGATTTCTGTGGCCCAATTCATATTCATTACAAAGTTCAAGGCAAGAAACCTACTAAGGCGTATATAGCCGTATTTATATGTTTCGCAACTAAGGCAGTTCATTTAGAACTTGCATCTGACCTCACAAAAGACGCCTTTATTGGAGCATTAAAACGCTTCATCGCAAGACGAGGAAGGCCCACTCACATTCATTGCGACAATGGCACTAATTTTGTGGGGGCAAAAAATGAACTCAAAGAAATTTATGATTTGTTTTTCAAATCGGATTTCCATGATGAATTGATACAGTACTGCGCAGATCAAATGATAGAGTGGCATTTTATACCTCCAAGAACTCCACACTTTGGGGGTCTTTGGGAGGCGGCTGTTAAGTCAGCAAAATATCATCTGCGAAGAACTATAGGTAGTGCTTCACTGACGTATGAGGAACTCAACACTCTCATCACCGAAATTGAAGTAATACTTAACTCTCGACCTCTTACAAAGCTTTCCAGCAACCCTAATGACATTCAGGCACTAACTCCATCTCATTTCCTAATTGGCGAACAGTTAACAGCCCTACCTAGCCCTCTAATGAAGGAGAATGACATAAAACTTTGCCAAAGATGGGAGCTCGTTACCCAAAAACAACTTGAGTTTTGGAAAAAGTGGAGCAAAGAGTTTCTTCACGAGTTACAACAAAGAAATAAATGGAGGACTCCGATCGAGGGCTTAAAGCCAGGTAGTCTTGTTCTATTGAAAGATGAATCTACAGCGCCACTTAAGTGGCCATTAGGCAAGGTCGTAAGTGCAACAAAAGACAGAGACGGCATGGTAAGGGTAGTGCAAATCATCACCGAAAGGGGTATAACTGATCGAGCCATCCATAACCTAGCACCATTGCCGGTAGAGACCACTACAGTAGATGAAAACAAGGAGGCATCTGCTCCTGATTCTTCTAACATCACAAAGCAGAACCAGCTCTCTTCTACTGCATCTCTTCTTAGCACTTTACCAACAAATCTACAGAATACTGCACCAAGCCCACATGAAACCTCAAACAAAATCAAGACAACGTTTACCCCAACTCTCCGCAGCCATAATCCATCTCTCAAACCAACAACCCGCATAACAAAAAAATGAAAAGGAACCCGATTCCTTCCAATAGGTCCTCACTGGAAAGATGTCCCCTTTAAACCATGCACTTCTTTGCAACAGTTTCAGCAGCATTCACTCCCCAACGGGACCAACAACGAAGTGTCCCAACCAATGACCAAGCGTCAAACGCGACACACGTACTGTGGTAACACACTTTTAAGTACACTTTTAATTGTATTTATTACAATTTTCCCTCCCGCTCACTCATTCACCTTACAAGATAAGGTGGAAATTACTCCATGGGATTTTCAGCCATTACTGTACTTCGAAGAAGTCGGTCGTATGACAATGGCAGTAGATAAATGGACAATTATAACATATTTTGACCTCCAAAGTTACTGGGAGGAAATAAATATTATGACAGCGTATACAGCTCAATTAAAAGAATGGTGCAAGAAGGCTACCACAATCAATAAAACCGAATATTGTCTCCTATCCTAAAACAATTTGAAAGGCGTATAGGCATCAATATATGCCAATAATGAAATTTTGGGCAGCAGAAACGGCAGTCCTGCTCGAGTTCGCCGATCACCTTTTGACATCATTGGTACTATTTCCAACAAACTATTCGGAATACTGGACCAGGATTATGCAAATGGAATGGCAGAGACAATAAAACATGTAAAAGGCAACGAGAACCATTTGTTACAACTCATTAAAAACCAAACATCAATAATAGATGCAACTTTAAATGTCATCAAGCATGACAGGAAAACCTTTGACAAACAGTCTTTCAGCATTAACAACAATTTAAAACTGATTCTTGAATCTCTTGCAGCAACTAACAAAATAGTTGATGAAGAAAAAATAATTCAAGTATTCACAACTCTCACTACACTTCTCTTTAATGCTAACCAATTACGAACAAACTCAATCAAATATAGTCCAAGTTCTCACAGATTGCCATAATAAAAAGGTAAATCCTCTCTTACTTTCCCCAACACAATTGCGGTCTGAGCTTTCCATTATCAGAGAACATCTCGATTCATCGCTTTCAATTCCTGGTGGAAATAGCCATACAGATCTCTTACAATTATACAATATGATGACCATCAAGGCTAGACTAACTACTAGCTATCTCCTCTTCTGTATTCATTTACCCCTAGTAAGTAAAGACTTATTTCAAATCTTCAATATAGTACAAGTGCCTATTCGAGTTCAACACAAAGACATAAGGATAGCCACATCTTATGACCTCATTGCAGTAAGTCTTCATCGAGATTATTAGTATCCATTTGTTAATGACGAGCTACGGCTCTGTATGACAGTGGATGGTACAGATCATATTTGCGATAAGAGACACAAGTTATACCACAAAACAGTTGGACCCGCAACGTGTGAGCTAAATATTATGAACCAACCCGGGAAACTTCCATCTAACTGTCACTTAGAGCCAATTCCACAACCAAATAATTGGACTCAACTTCATAATCCCAATATATGGCTCTACAATTTTGAGGCTGGCGTAACAATAAACATCGTCTGTGGTTTCCAATCTATACAGCATGTACTAAAAGGGGTCGGTTTAATACGATTTAAATCAAAATGCGTGATTAGACAAGACGCAACGATCATCTCTGCGCATGCTCACATTTCTAATAATCGCAATGCTTCTTTTACGGCTTCCACAACAATGAACATAACCGACATTGAGGGCCACCTACTCAAAACCCAACAGATTAGAGCAACGCAAAACATTATTATTAAGCAAAACTTAGACGACATTAAGAATCTAAATGTATCACTACAAAAGCTTAAAAATGATGAAATTGTTCCATTTAATGTAAACGAAAGCATCCACCACTATACAGTTAGTTACTTGGCTCTAGCCTTAGTGATAACTTTTGTTTTAATATATGCAATACGAAAACTAATTAATAAGGAAAGATGTGCGCCAGAACCCGTTCCTAGAAGAGCAAATTTTAGACTTGAGCGATCTACAAATGTCGAAACTTGATAAATTTCAAGGCGCGGGAGTGTTTACTATTCAAATTGCATTTCAAGTTTCCCACATTCCATATCTGTAATTAAAATCCTAGCTTTATTATTCTACTTCCAATTTACCTCATAGAACTCATAACTGTAACATAAAACGTACATCTTCATGTTCTCATAAATTCCTAACGTAAAATTAATGTCACACGATAGTCTAGCCAAAACAATGTTGGTTCTCACCACATTTCATACATTCTTGTACGTTCCCACGATTAGTCTAAATTAGCTATGTAAGCATAAATTATGTATATAAAGTCACTTGTATTAAAATAAAATTCAGTATTCAAAGTACAACAAACGAGTTTGTACTCACCCCCTTTCTGGAGTCGTTGCCCACCATCCTTTAAAAACTTTTCCTAATATATCTACTTTTAGATGAGGCCGCCTGTCGTTTGTTACTCTCACCAGTAAATAATCAAGTGCATAGTTTGCGGCCTTCTCCGCTGAAGTGGTGCCCAAGTCGCCGCCTACTGGGCACTGGACTCGTTTCCCACTGTATTCTTCGATGACGATCCAGCTGGTGGACCAGCTCTCGACAGTGCCTGTGGGGAGCAGACCGGACATTTAGGGCGAATAGTCCCCGGACACCCACAGCTGAAACATCGTCTTGGCTGAAGACAACTCCTTGCAAAGTGTCCCGTACTCCCACACGTCCAACAAGCGCCTTTCTTCTCCACCCCTACAGGAGTAATGGCGTTCACCTGAATTGTTTCTATATAGGCGAAGTCCGGTTCTAGCAGTTTAATAGATTTCCGACTCGGAGGGGGTATGAAGGTGTCCATTGAGGCCTGGGTAGCCTCCAGTTGACGTCCAAGCGAGACTAACTCCTTTACGGATGAGATCGTACGCAGCGCGAATTTTTCATGGTACATTGGTCGAATATTCTGGCGCAGTATCTCCAGCTTTTTCTCTTCGGTGCACGTTGTTGCCAGCTGCCGAAACAATCCGTCCATAATCGCTACGTAGACGCTAATCGACTCACCGTCTCCTTACGTCCACTGCTGGATCTCTCTCCACAATTTAGCACTGTAATTTGTGGCTGGAATTCTTCCCTTAACCCACGGCATAGCTCCTCTTAGCTGGCTACCCGCTCCCGCACTGACCCGAACCAGATCAAGGCCTTCCCCTCAAAAAGTTCTGCCGACATCTTAAATAATTGAGTTTTTCATACTCCTTTGGCTAATCGCAGCTCCTCCACTCTCTCTAAAAATGCACACACATTTAACTCCCCACTTGGAAACGTCTGGTGGCTTTCCAAACTCCCTTTCGATTCTCGGAGTAGACGTGACCGCTGCCTGCGATGTGAACCCTAATTCTGTCCTAGGGGGATATCTGTGTGGCTGAAAATCATCTCCCTCCTCGCCCTCTTCACCTTCAGCTTTCAGGTGGAGTTCTCCCATTGCCATCATCAGCCACCTCCTTCCCTTGCTCTTCTGTATCCGTCTGGATATTTCCCAGTCTGCAGAGGCCAAATTCCACCTTGATCCTAATTTTCAGGAACTCTCCGCTCTCCATATACCCTCCAAACTGCTCGATCAAAGACCGGACCTCAACCACCTTGCTCCTTACTGCATCCAAGTCCTCCCTCGGCGTATATGGATAGGGTTTGGCCTCCACCATACTGGTATCCATCGCCAACTCAGCCCTTAACGCCGCTCGCAATGTCTTCCTCATCTCCTCTACTGACCCTAAACGCTGATCCCGGATGCTGAGCTCGTGTGTCAGCTCATTTGATAACACAATTAAGCCCAAAACAAAATACAACTTTATTTTTTCTCACATCAAACCATATGCCCTTAGCACTCCAATCACACAATATGTTATTTCACCTACTCTCCCGATTTTCCACGCAATCCCACCTAATCATTCATACACCTTCACACACTACCACTCATTCACTCCTACAATCAGACCTCGAACGTATGATCAGATTCACACACTCTTCCTATACAGCGAAATCACACCCACTCCCTAAACGTTATCCTGTAACCATTCTCTCCTCGTAACTTTCTAATTCATTTTCCTGCCGACGCCTACATTAATTCTTGTAATTTTAGGTCCTCTAAGCACGTATGAAATAAAGAGAAGAGTAAGAAAATAAGGGAAGGATGAATACGACCTAAAAGGAAAAACAATCGAAGAAAAATAAACCACTATGAAGAGAGAGCTCGAGAAGAGAAAAGGGAAAAAGAGGAAAAAAAACAAAAGAAAACCCAAAAGAAAAGAAACGAAAGAGACCAAAAGGGGAAAACTTAACTCACTATAGGTAAGCTCTATTCATACAGTTTTTAGGGTTTTGTACTAAAATACAAAACCCTATTGCAATCACGACCTGTGTCCGTCTGTCCGTCCGTCCGTCCGTCCGTCCGTCCGTCTGTATGTCACAGCACTTTTTCTCCGAAACTATAGAGGCTACAGCAATGAAACTTTGTAGAAAGGTCAGAAGTGGTGACCTCTTGAAAGTTCAAGGGTGAAAATTTTTTTCAAAGGCGTTTAAGGGGGGTCTCCCCGTATAGGGAGGTGACCCCTTAAAAAAAAATTTTCACCATCGGTAGTCGAGTAGGGTGTCGTTGGAAAGGTCTCAATGAGATCTTTTCAAAACAAGTCTTAAAACTGCCTTATTGTTACCGAGGGGGACAGGGGAAGGGGAAATGTACGAACTTTTCGCGTACCCCCCCCTCGCGATTGGACACCTTCCATCCGAAAAATCTGAAAAAAATCATGAATGTAGGCCTTTATGGGTACAACAACAACAAATACATGAGAAGACGAAATTCACTCAACTTTGTTAGTAATAGTATGATTTATCGATTTTCTGTTTTCTTGAATAAAATCTAAACGGTACCTTTAAAATCAATAAAATTTTGCAAAGAGATGACTATTTATAAGATTGATCTTTTCGGAAAGTTTCATAAAGATCGAATAGTATTTACCGAAGTTATAGCGATTTGAATTTTCCTGTATTACTATGGAGCAATATGCCCTGTATTACTATGGAAACATATGGCTATGGAGCCATATGCGCTTTTTACCGACTTAGACACTACAGCTTTGCTAGAATTTGCATGAAAATTTCAGGAGTGATAGGTATCATGAAAATGAGTACATACAATTGAAACAAGTCGAAGAGGCAGGAGAGAGCTCCTAGCTATAGGGCTTTGTAACCATTCTAGGATTCGAAAAAATAGGCCATGAATCGATAATTACAGTATAGAAGAGTGGCCCCTGAAAAAAAATTTCATGAAAGGTAGCCGATATGAGTATCAACTGAAAATTCTCCATGAGAGCTTTTCAAAACAGTTCTTAAACTGACAGTTTTTGCTTCAGTGGGGGCACAGGGGGGGGGGGGGGAAATACATGAAAAATGTGTTTCCTCCCTCGCGAATGGACACCAGTGATCTAAAAAATCTGAAAAAATTATCAAAGGAGAAATTTATGGGTAAAACTATAACAAATACCTCAGAAGTGAAAATTCGTTCAACTTTGTTTTTCACATTTTCTCCAGTAAAATCGTCTTTGACATGTTTCTTGATTTTATTCGTTGCTGGTTACTGCATTTTGTAAGTTGAGTACAAAACCCTTCTGACATGAGCATAGGTCTGTCTACCCAACTTGTTTTCTTTTACTCTACGTTGTGTCGTCATCTGAGGAGACTCTCTACTTTCATTATAAGCTCTAAGACTACCTCCCATTTTAGGTCCTCTGGGAACAACACCGCAAAGACGTCCGACCTCCAACCGGAAAGTAGCAAGGAAAAGGAAAAAACTCTTAAGAAGAATGCCAAAAGAAAAGGAGAAAAAACACTGAAACCGCCCCGAAAGCGACCCTCCCTCAACGACGTTACTGTAGTACGCTGGTTCCCCACTTATGTCTTACACTCGGAAAACTAACTCCTACTACGATCCGCTGTAATGATTTTTAATCATTTTTTTACGTTTGACCGCGGAACCGACCTCTCAGTGGTTCTAGACGTTAAGTCTGAGTAGTGCCATCGGATGGTACCAACCGGTCAACCAATCCGTGCACCGTAACCCATTCACGCGGTGGCTGCTTGTCGGCCAGCGAGTTCGGAGAGGATTTCGGTAGCGGGTCTCCGAATGGGTTACGCTCATTTACATATTTTCAGCCACCTATACACGCCCGTTTATAAACGCGTTACAAAACAAAACCATACGGAGAAGAAACCTACTTTACGTTACTCCGTCTTTCTTTCTATAACCAGTCAAAGAAAAAAATCTCCTTTTTACTTCGCGTTCCCGAATTTCCGACGCGGTACCGAAAAGTATGCTACTCTAACTCAACCCGACGAAAACTACTCTAATAAAGCGACACAACAACAAAGGTACCACGTACCGCGCACGACGCGAAACCGACCTCGGCGGATTTTTCGAAACCCTACCCTCGCGACGGCATACCTACCCTACACTTCCTTGCCCGCTGAAAAAGAAGAACCACTGAAAAGGGAAGTCGTGGTTACGCTTAGCAATTCATATTATATTTTCCATTTTGTTCAAAAAAAGTTTCCCTACAATATGTCTTCATGTAATTCACAGTAGTTTCTTTCTTCTATTTAATATTTGGTTTCAAAATATATCACTACCTCTGAGCATTAATAAAACAATAGAACAAAAATTTAATTATTAAATAATAATCAATGTCTTTTGATATTACTCATTATTCAAATCATTCAAATTGGAACAAGTTTGAGTCGTTAATACTGTAAACTTAGTTGAGTTCTAATTGCTGATTAAAATTGAGATTAAATTTCATTCCATTGATCCTTGAATTGTATGCTGCATATTATATATTAATAATAAATATTTATTAACTGTTCTATGAAATATAACGCTAAATTTAGAACTATCAAATTATCAACTTATATAGCTAGTGGTCTATTGCTTTAGACTTTATTCTTTGAATATGTGTGATATTCTATATTTTTATCGAAGAGAACATTGATGAATTTGTATTTTGTAAATAATATTTAGAAAGGGAAGAACATTAAAATTTAATCTAATAATACTTGAACAACGTTGTTATGAAACTTATCACATTCATTTATGCTGGACCTTTTAAAAAAAAAATCCTGCGTTTTAGGTTTCAATTAATTTTTAACCTCAATTAATAGTAACCTAAAAACTTAAAGGGGTGGATTTTAATTATATGTAAATAACTCTTACCCTGTCGTAATTTTAAAATATTGTTCTCTTCGAAAAAAAATTTAAAACACTTTCCAACATGTTTCCTATGAATATTTCATTAAATTCTTATTAACATTTTTCTCTGCAAATCACATAATTTGCATAATTTCATTGTTTTCACTTGTTTCTTATTTAGAAAATAGTTTTTTTAGGGTTTTGTACTAAAATACAAAACCCTATTGCAATCACGACCTGTGTCCGTCTGTCCGTCTGTCCGTCCGTCCGTCCGTCCGTCCGTCCGTCCGTCCGTCCGTCCGTCTGTATGTCACAGCACTTTTTCTCCGAAACTATAGAGGCTACAGCAATGAAACTTTGTAGAAAGGTCAGAAGTGGTGACCTCTTGAAAGTTCAAGGGTGAAAATTTTTTTCAAAGGCGTTTAAGGGGGGTCTCCCCGTATAGGGAGGTGACCCCTTAAAAAAAAATTTTCACCATCGGTAGTCGAGTAGGGTGTCGTTGGAAAGGTCTCAATGAGATCTTTTCAAAACAAGTCTTAAAACTGCCTTATTGTTACCGAGGGGGACAGGGGAAGGGGAAATGTACGAACTTTTCGCGTACCCCCCCCTCGCGATTGGACACCTTCCATCCGAAAAATCTGAAAAAAATCATGAATGTAGGCCTTTATGGGTACAACAACAACAAATACATGAGAAGACGAAATTCACTCAACTTTGTTAGTAATAGTATGATTTATCGATTTTCTGTTTTCTTGAATAAAATCTAAACGGTACCTTTAAAATCAATAAAATTTTGCAAAGAGATGACTATTTATAAGATTGATCTTTTCGGAAAGTTTCATAAAGATCGAATAGTATTTACCGAAGTTATAGCGATTTGAATTTTCCTGTATTACTATGGAGCAATATGCCCTGTATTACTATGGAAACATATGGCTATGGAGCCATATGCGCTTTTTACCGACTTAGACACTACAGCTTTGCTAGAATTTGCATGAAAATTTCAGGAGTGATAGGTATCATGAAAATGAGTACATACAATTGAAACAAGTCGAAGAGGCAGGAGAGAGCTCCTAGCTATAGGGCTTTGTAACCATTCTAGGATTCGAAAAAATAGGCCATGAATCGATAATTACAGTATAGAAGAGTGGCCCCTGAAAAAAAATTTCATGAAAGGTAGCCGATATGAGTATCAACTGAAAATTCTCCATGAGAGCTTTTCAAAACAGTTCTTAAACTGACAGTTTTTGCTTCAGTGGGGGCACAGGGGGGGGGGGGGGGGGAAATACATGAAAAATGTGTTTCCTCCCTCGCGAATGGACACCAGTGATCTAAAAAATCTGAAAAAATTATCAAAGGAGAAATTTATGGGTAAAACTATAACAAATACCTCAGAAGTGAAAATTCGTTCAACTTTGTTTTTCACATTTTCTCCAGTAAAATCGTCTTTGACATGTTTCTTGATTTTATTCGTTGCTGGTTACTGCATTTTGTAAGTTGAGTACAAAACCCTTCTGACATGAGCATAGGTCTGTCTACCCAACTTGTTTTTTGTTATTACCATTTATAGAACACCAATATTCTACAAATATTAAATATACATATATGTATATGAACCTGTATGTATCTATGTAAGATTCGTTATCATATTTTTTTTTTTTGATTATTTTGCAATAAATCCCCTCCCATTCAGTTAATTGCTTATCATGCTTATCGTGCTTATAGAATCCAAAGTAACCGATACATCTCCTATTGATTCCGTATTCCAATTCGCCAAGGATCCACTAACTGCCAGACCACCGCTAACATTACCATTTCCTGTTGCGTTTAAATCATTTATCGCGTCCTCCACAACAGCTTGCTTTTGACCAGTTTGAAGAGCATTTGGGGCACATACTAATGGAATCGTATCTGTGCAGGCAGTATGCTGATTCGTTTCCTCATTATTCGATTCGTTTGTTTGAAATTTTGCCGTTTGACTTTGATCCTGGACAATAGGACAGATGTATGGTGATCGAATGAGCAGGTACCAGTTCATAATATTATAAGAAATAGCAAATATGATTGGCATCACACATGATTGTCGATTTTCCAGTGCTACAGCTCCGAAAAAACCCACATACAGCGAACGTCGGTTGGAAGAATAACCAAAATTTAACGGCTCGCTTAAAATCTGTAAAATCTTGTACATCTGCTGAGCTTTGTAACGACAAGTCAACAATTGATAGCACCCCTAAGTCGAATTTCGAGTCATAGAATTTACCCTTTCTATAGACATCAATCGACTTGTCATCCGTTTCACAACATTTATCTGTTTCAATAACACTTCCTACATTTATCTCATGACATTTGGCTGCATTCTCCAGTATATTTTCGATACTTTCTGCAATAACTTCTCTTTGCTTATTAGCAATTTCTCGTAAGCATAATGTTCCAAGAATTGTGGATGCTACAATTATTCCTGAAATTGGAATCATGAAATTTACTATCATGCCTCGTTGCACTGACATTCAGCAGTATTCAATGATTTCTTAACTGGTACTTGAAAGGGCACAAGAGAACTCTCCCTAATTCCAGCTGGCATATAACCTTGAATTTGGTTCAATTTTTCCGTTTTTTTTTTTTATAAAAACTTGACCAAACTTATCAATCAATGTGTTTTGAGTTGTATTTATCCCTGTAATTACTGTGGCTTTGGAATATACAAATCATGTCCATACCAGCCCAGTAAAGTAAGGATAGTTTCATATTACTATTTGAAATACGGGGTTGCTACGTCGACGCTTCCGTTAGGCAACTGGCAGGTCTCTTTCGACTCGCGGGTCGTGGTGGATAGATATTTCGATAGTTTTTCTGCCAGGTTTAAATCGTATTTAATATAAATGCATTTTCGTAAATAGTCATGCATGAACTTACCGAGACAAAGGAAGTTGTGCCTGTTTTTATATTTTGGGCAAGCACACTTTGTCGGACAAACTGCCAATGTCACTCGCAGGATGCACACACATAGGAAAATCCGCTAACATTAGATTATCAGCCTCATGGAGCACTTTTTCACTAGTATTTATTAGATTTTACGTTGAAAGTTTTGCGGGAACACTCCCGAGACACCACAATGCCCGCACCTTTTAGGTTATCTCCGAATGACACTTCTAACCAGTTTCCACTTTTCTATCTATTCGACGTTTTGATGGCAACTGTCGGAGGCATTGCCAGATAGATATGCTTCGAAATGTATCGGTGTTTAATTAATATTATTTTTCAAATATTTATATCCACAGATATAAATATTTGAAAAAAAAATATTTTCTGTGCAATGATATCCGCACGAAAGATGAAGTCCGCTTGCACTTCGAAGACATATATATCTGGCCGGATGCCAAGGTTCGGGATCGGAATCACTTCGATTCCCGGGCGTGGCGTCACATTACACATTCCCCCCCCCCAAAATCGAAGTAACTCCGATCCCGCCTCCTATGTAAAAGGTCTTGGTTAGGGCCGTGGCGGGTCGACGGTCGATTTCGAGGAATAGGCTACAACAATTTCAGTGCATACTCGATAGTGGCTATACAGTAGGGAGTCAGGTGTTACTCGGAGGTCTTCGGCCAGGCAGAGATTTAGGTAAGCCATGGTTTTTTCTTTCGCGTGAAATAGTTGCACTTCATCGTCGAAGGTCTTTTGCATGGTAAATTCCCAGGGTTTTACCAGCCATGTCCACGATGAGGTATCGTGTGGGGCTTATTACTTGTAGGACTCGACAATTCACGAATTTCTTGTCTAGTTTGGCATTGTAATGTCGGGTGGCATCGCTCTGCCGGAAGTTTCGACGATATATTTCGTCGCCTGCCTTAAAGCCAGAAGGATGGGATCGCAAGTTGTACCGCTCCTCCCCCATCCGTCTACTTTCTTCAATCTTCTCCCGCAGTTGATCTCGCAGAAGTTGGAGCTTTTCGTGCGGTTCAAGAACCACGATTGGGTCCTCTAGCGATTTCAGCTGCCGCAATAGCCGGTAAGCGCTTCCATGACGGATCATGTACTGGCCGAACAATGCGAAATATGGCGAAATGCCGGTAGTGGCGTGGTACGACGAGCGCAGAGCGCTAGTGATGGCGGACAACTTGCGATCCCAGTCCTTCTGATTCGGGTGGACAAAGGCGCGAATGGCCGCTATGAGCGTACGGTTCAGTCGTTCGGATGCGTTGGCTTGTGGTGAATAGACGGCGGTTCGTTGGTGAATGATGCCGTATTTGGACATTAGGTCTCGGAACTTGCTTGAGGTGAACTGGACCCCGTTGTCGGAGACAAGTTTCTCTGGAACTCCAAACATGTGAAAGACTCGGTTCTCCAAGAAGCTGAGTATAGGTCCAGTGTGCATGTTACGTAGTGGTTCTATGATAGGGAACTTAGAGAGCTGGTCCAGGACCACGACAGCTCCCATGTGACCAGAAGCAGATCGAGGGTAAGGACCGATAAGATCAATGTACAAGCGCTGGAACACGCGTTCGGGGACCTCAACCTTACCCATGGGAGGCCGAAGAATGGTGTTGGGCGCTTTAGTGCATTTGCATAGATCACAGGAGGCTACGTACGCCTTTATCTGTTGTGCCATCTTAGGCCAAAAGAAACAGGTTTTCAACCGCCTAAGTGTACGACCGTATCCGCCGTACGCACTTGATGGGTGGTCATGAGCCCGTCTGATAAGATCAGTGGTTAATTCTTCGGGCACCCACAACTTCCACTGTTCTTCTTCTTGTATGGGGTCTCCGGATGCGTGTCCCATCCGCTTATAAATAAATTCATCCGTCAACCGCAGTTCAGGAAGCTGGGACAGTTGATTCTGGATAGTGTGAATCAGTTGGGTGTAGCTGGCTGACTTGAAGGCAGGATGGTCCAGATCGATCAATTGGGGGCTGTCGTCCTCCTGAACCAACTCGGCTCCTTCAGGGGACTACATGCTGGCTTCCTTTTCGGTGGCGAATTGTGATGTCAAATGCCTGTAATTTCAGTGCCCACCTGGCCAATCTGCCGTTGAGATCAGTCTGGCTCATTAGCCATTTCAGAGAAGCGTGGTCCGTAACGATTTCAAAGGTGTGTCCCTCCACATAGGCTCGGAAGCGTTTCACTGCCAACACCGCAGCTAGACATTCCTGCTCGGAGACCGTGTAATTTCGCTGGGCTGGGTTCAACTTGTGAGACATGAAGGCTATAGGTCTCTCCTCGCCGTCTTGTGCAACCTGGACTAAGACTGCTCCCACCCCATGTTGACTCGCGTCACAATGGATTGACAACGGTTTGTCAAAGTCCGGGCTGTGCAGTACGGGGGCTGTAGTCAGACTCTTCTTAAGCTCTTCGAATGCTCGCAAGCTGGGCTCTTCCCAGACGAATTTACGTCCCTTACGCAGCATGTCGGTCAAAGGAGTGGTAATGGTGGCATAGTCACGTACAAAACGCTGGTACCATCCGCATAAGCCTAAGAATCGGCGTAATTGCTTGGTGGTCTTGGGTAATGGAAAAACGTCAATCGCTTGAGTCATGTCCGGATCGGTCTTGATATGGCCATGCCCAATGATGTGACCTAAATACTTCACCTCCGTCATCACGAACTGACTCTTCTGTATGTTGACGGTTAACCTCGCCCTCCGTATGTGCAGAGCCACCTCCTGCAGCAGGTCGATGTGTTCGTTAAAGGTCTCGGTTATAAGCAGCAGATCATCCAAGTAAACGAAAACTTGGTGCCGCAAATGAGGTGGTATCACCTTATCCATAAGGCGCGTCATTGTTTGGGGGGCATTGCACAATCCGAATGGCATGGTCACGAATTGATACAGGGGCCGACCTGGGACTGTGAAGGCTGTTTTCTCCTTTGAACCAGGGTCTAAAGGAATTTGCCAGAAGGCGTCCTTGAGGTCTAAGCTCGTGATGAAGTGGGCTTTAGGCAACCGACTCAAAATGCCTTCAATCAACGGTAGAGGGTATGCGTCCTTGACAGTGACGGCGTTCAAGCGTCTGGCATCTAAGCATAGCCGGACCTTGTTCGGCTTGACAACCAAGGTGACTGGGGAAGCCCACGTGCTCTGTGATTCTTCGATTACGCCTAATGCTAGCATTCGATCCACTTCGGCATATAACGACTTTTCCTTCGCCGGAGATATGGCAAAATGTCTCTGTTTTATGGGTTTAGCATCCCCCACATCTATAGTGTGGAACACCAGTGCAGTCCGCCCGAGACCTTCCTTCTCATGCGATGGAAAAGCCGATATAGCCGAGTCAAGTCGCAGTTGCTGATTTACATCCAGGGTATGTCGTAATAAGTGAGTGTTTTGCGATTGGTCAGGAACTGTGGTGACGGACTCCAGGGTCGTTCCGGAGAACAGGGCCGGGGCCAACTTAAATTTTCGAACGAAATCCACCCCTAGATAAAGATTCTGGGTTAGTTGAGGTATGCTGTAAAATTCCAGAGGTTTAGTTACTCCTTTAAAGGTGAAATCCGTCGTAATTTTTCCCACTACAGAGTGACGAGTTCCGTCCGCCGTGCTTAAACAGGAGGTGAAATGACGGATTCGGTCCGCGTGCATTACCAGTACCTCCCCTGCAAAATCGGCGGATATGCAATTCACGCTCGCTCCCGTATCGGCTAAGCCTGACACTCGTTTTTGCAGGAGGTGTACTGACGCATATGGCCGAACGTCATCCCTCAATAATTCGTCTAAGTGTATGTCCTTCAGCACCTTCCTCGACTGCCTGACTTTTCTCCAGAAGCTCCGCATCCGACGCGTGGCTCGCTTTCTTCGCAGTGGGACAGTTGCAGCCAACTCCTCATGGAAGATGCGCTGTCGAGTAGCCAAATAATTCCGCAGCCTGACGTGGAAAGGTTTGACATGCCAAGGAACTTTCGCCTCGCTATCATTTCCCTGCGCGTTGGCCTCGGTGAAGGATGGCGTCGGTTGTGGAACTTCGGGAGAACTGTGTTTAGCGGTGCGAGTCAGCAGAATTGGAGTCATGTCGGGAGCTTGGTCATAGCTAGTGATGGGGTCAGCCTTGGTTCGTCCGGGGTTTAGGAGTGCCGATGGGTGGTCGCGGCACTCGGTAACAGAAAAGCGTCGGCTCCGCTGGACATGCATAGAACCGATGCCCCGTTTGTCGGCAGTTCCAACAGACCGTCGGGCTTGTAATTGCTTCAAGGGAGGGTCGATCAATCAATGCTGGGTCCTCAAGCTCCTGGGGTGCTCCGCTCCTCGGTACTGGTACTGGGTCAGCAAGCAGGTGGTCCGCTGCCATCAACTCCGCGGTATGATGATTTCGGGGATTTGGTCCCGTTATGCGAAGTTGTGGACGGAAGGTGCCTCGCTGCTCATCCAATTGTTCTTGCCTACGGGCATGGAGGCGCAATCCCTGTATGGTGTTGATGGGAAAATGCAGAAGGCTGTTCTGAAGATCCCAACGCATATTCTCTCTGATAATTTCTACCAGTTCGTCCTCGGGCATGGTTGTTCGCAAGCGAGTGCTCAATCTCACTATACTTGTGTAGTACTGGTGGAACGGTTCGTGAGCGCCTTGTTTCCGTTTCTTTAATTGTTCTCTTAGTTCTCTCTCAGTGAAGCCATCCTCAAATCGGTTGCGGAAGGCTGCACTGAAAGAGTTCCAAGTGGGACATGGCGTCGATTCCTTAAAACTCCAGTACCAGTCGGCAGCGTCTCCGCTGAACAAAAGATGTGCATGCCGGAGGAAGGCCGAGGAATCACCTCCCAGGGTGCTGGATACCAACGCCTGAATCCGGAAAAGGAACCGGTCCACCGATATCATATCGTTGAAACCCGTAAAGTTCAGGCGCCAACTTTCCATGATACGAGGCGTCGGGTCTCGAAAAGGTGTCAATGCGTTCCCGGGGGGAATCACATCCTCGATTGACCTGTTGTACGGAACTGCCTCGGGGACTAGAGGTACCAACGGAGGTGCGGTGCTGTGTCGTGGTTTATATTCGGGAGCTCTGGGATCCATTCCCGAGTTCCTTGGAGGTAGGGTCCATTGCTCGGATGGTCGAGAGAGGGGCATAGCCACACTGGGATTGGGCTCCCAGCCAAGCGGAGTTCTCACGCGGCTGGGTGGTTGGCTCATGGGGAGATTCTGGAGCTTTCCCTCCAGGTTGCCAATCCTCTCCGACATATCTCGCATCAACGCCACGAGGGTGTCAATGGAGTGGGCGGAAGGCATGGGGGTCACCTCGGACACGACAACTGCAGCCGGAACTTCACCGCCTACGGCTCCTTGAAGGTCTAACAGTGGTTGGGGCGGTTCGGCCTCTGAAACTCCTTTCGCCACTGCCCCACGCGTTGGGACGGGCGTTCCGAGGGGGACGTCTAGGGCAGTCCGCTCGATGGGTCGCCGGCATAACGGGCAAAGCTCTGACGTGAGGAGGAGCTGTTGGACACAGGCACGATGGAATAGGTGTCCACAATCCAATCGCACGCTGTGTACGCCCTCTACTACGTCTTCGAAGCAGATCCCGCAGTCAGCTGGTTGGACCATTTTGGATCTGGTCCAACGCTTATCTGGGGTCCGCTTCATTGCCATATTTGTTGTTGCTGGTTTTGGTTGTTGCTAATATTACTGAAAAAAAAATAATATAAGATATACTTATTCCTACTATATAAGTGAAAAAGAAAACTAACTACTAAGTTAGTGGCCGATAGTGGCGAGCTATTAATAGTACGATAGGAAAAAAAATTTTTTAATACACACTTTCCTTTCCAGTAGTCAACTCCTCCAACGGGAAATGAGAGTGCGTGGTAATCTGCCGAAGAAAGGGCGCTTTTGGTCGATTTACAAAATTTATCCCCTAAACCCACATACATTACAAAAACCGTATCTAAACTACGTTAAAGAACTCGACGAGACAAGTGGTAGAGCTACTGTAACGGTTTTGTACGCGGTCAAAATTCCCGACGCGTGGAAGCATTCCGGGCTTCGCAACTCCAGCATTCGCCCCCGAACGTTGAACCGATACCACTCGTCTATCACGCATACGAAATAAGTAGAATCCTTCCGCGACATAAAGGCAAGGTAGCCTTCTATTTTCTTGAGAGTCCATGCTGATAGGTAAACCCATCAGGCTGGCAGTTCCATCAAGAAAATAGAAGGTCCTTACAGGGGTTAGCCTGGGACAACACATCGGAAGGATTCTGTCGCGAAAACAAAATCAAACAAAGGAGAGCGGAAGCTACAACTCACATGAAGCGACTGCTAGAGTGTATGACACAACTCCACTGCTCCTGATAGTGGGACTCGAGTACCAGAGTACCTTACATCCTCCGTAAAGGACCAACTCGTCAGAAGACGCGGATTTCTTTCCCCCTTAGGATGTTTTAGGCCCCACGTTGGGCGCCATTTGTAATGATTTTTAATCATTTTTTTACGTCCGACCGCGGAACCGACCTTTCATCGGTTCTAGACGTTAAATCAATCCGTGCACCGTAACCCATTCACGCGGTGGCTGCTTGTCGGCCAGCTAGTTCAAAGAGGATTTCGGTCGCGGGTCTCCGAATGGGTTACGCTCATTTACATATTTTCAGCCACCTATACACGCCCGTTTATAAACGCGTTACAAAACAAAACCATACGGAGAAGAAACCTACTTTACGTTACTCCGTATTTCTTTCTATAACCAGTCAAAGAACAAAATCTCCTTTTTACTTCGCGTTCCCGAATTTCCGACGCAGTACCGAAAAGTATGCTACTCTAACTCAACCCGACGAAAACTACTCTAATAAAGCGACACAACAACAAAGGTACCGCGTACCGCGCACGACGCGAAACCGACCTCGGCGGATTTTTCGAAACCCTACCCTCGCGACGGCATACCTACCCTACACTTCCTTGCCCGCTGAAAAAGAAGAACCACTGAAAAGGAAAGTCGTGGTTACGCTTAGCAATTCATATTATATTTTCCATTTTGTTCAAAAAAAGTTTCCCTACAATATGTCTTCATGTAATTCACAGTAGTTTCTTTCTTCTATTTAATATTTGGTTTCAAAATATATCACTACCTCTGAGCATTAATAAAACAATAGAACAAAAATTTAATTATTAAATAATAATCAATGTCTTTTGATATTACTCATTATTCAAATCATTCAAATTGGAACAAGTTTGAGTCGTTAATACTGTAAACTTAGTTGAGTTCTAATTGCTGATTAAAATTGAGATTAAATTTCATTCCATTGATCCTTGAATTGTATGCTGCATATTATATATTAATAATAAATATTTATTAACTGTTCTATGAAATATAACGCTAAATTTAGAACTATCAAATTATCAACTTATATAGCTAGTGGTCTATTGCTTTAGACTTTATTCTTTGAATATGTGTGATATTCTATATTTTTATCGAAGAGAACATTGATGAATTTGTATTTTGTAAATAATATTTAGAAAGGGAAGAACATTAAAATTTAATCTAATAATACTTGAACAACGTTGTTATGAAACTTATCACATTCATTTATGCTGGACCTTTTAAAAAAAAAATCCTGCGTTTTAGGTTTCAATTAATTTTTAACCTCAATTAATAGTAACCTAAAAACTTAAAGGGGTGGATTTTAATTATATGTAAATAACTCTTACCCTGTCGTAATTTTAAAATATTGTTCTCTTCGAAAAAAAAATTTAAAACACTTTCCAACATGTTTCCTATAATATTTCATTAAATTCTTATTAACATTTTTCTCTGCAAATCACATAATTTGCATAATTTCATTGTTTTCACTTGTTTCTTATTTAGAAAATAGTTTTTTTTTTTTTTGTTATTACCATTTATGTAACACCAATATTCTACAAATATTAAATATACATATATGTATATGAACCAGTATGTATCTATGTAAGATTCGTTATCATTTGGTTATTTTTTTTTTTTTTTTTTGATTATTTTGCAATAAATCCCCTCCCATTCAGTTAATTGCTTATCGTGCTTATCGTGCTTAAAGAATCCAAAGTAACCGATACATCTCCTATTGATTCCGTATTCCAATTCGCCAAGGATCCACTAACTGCCAGACCACCGGTAACATTACCATTTCCTGTTGCGTTTAAATCATTTATCGCGTCCTCCACAACAGCTTGCTTTTGACCAGTTTGAAGAGCATTTGGGGCACATACTAATGGAATCGTATCTGTGCAGGTAGTATGCTGATTCGTTTCCTCATTATTCGATTCGTTTGTTTGAAATTTTGCCGTTTGACTTTGATCCTGGACAATAGGACAGATGTATGGTGATCGAATGAGCAGGTACCAGTTCATAATATTATAAGAAATAGCAAATATGATTGGCATCACACATGATTGTCGATTTTCCAGTGCTACAGCTCCGAAAAAACCCACATACAGCGAACGTCGGTTGGAAGAATAACCAAAATTTAACGGCTCGCTTAAAATCTGTAAAATCTTGTACATCTGCTGACATTTGTAACGACAAGTCAACAATTGATAGCACCCCTAAGTCGAATTTTGAGTCATAGAATTTACACTTTCTATAGACATCAATCGACTTGTCATCCGTTTCACAACATTTATCTGTTTCAATAACACTTCCTACATTTATCTCATGACATTTGGCTGCATTCTCCAGTATATTTTCGATACTTTCTGCAATAACTTCTCTTTGCTTATTAGCAATTTCTCGTAAGCATAATGTTCCAAGAATTGTGGATGCTACAATTATTCCTGAAACTGGAATCATGAAATTTACTATCATGCCTCGTTGCACTGACATCCAGCAGTATTCAATGATTTCGTAACTGGTACTTGAAAGGGCACAAGAGAACTCTCCCTAATTCCAGCTGGCATATAACCTTGAATTTGGTTCAATTTTTCCGTTTTTTTTTTTATAAAAACTTGACCAAACTTATCAATCAATGTGTTTTGAGTTGTATTTATCCCTGTAATTACTGTGGCTTTGGAATATACAAATCATGTCCATAGCAGCCCAGTAAAGTAAGGATAGTTTCATATTATTATTTGAAATACGGGGTTGCTACGTCGACGCTTCCGTTAGGCAACTGGCAGGTCTCTTTCGACTCGCGGGTCGTGGTGGATAGATATTTCGATAGTTTTTCTGCCAGGTTTAAATCGTATTTAATATAAATGCATTTTCGTAAATAGTCATGCATGAACTTACCGAGACAAAGGAAGTTGTGCCTGTTTTAGGTAAATTTCTCGAGAGAAATTTACCTATTGCGGAGAGCATCATATATATATATATATATATATATATATATATATATATATATATATATATATATATATATATATATATATATATATATATATATATATATATATATATATATATATATATATATATATGGGATATAACGAAATTTGTGACCACGATAGAGGTTGCAATTTTGCTTCGATTTTCACCAAATTTTCAGGAAAGGTGTATTGGGTAATTATCTCGGTTAAGTTCGTGAACCAGCTATATCGGCCCGGCAAAAACAAAATGGCGGCCATTTTAGACGAAAAATCGTGATTTCTGTTCTGACCAAAGTGTAGCTCCGATTTGGATGAAATTTGGTACAAAGGTTCATTGCTGTATGTGATGAATCTCACAATAAAAAATCCAAAGTCGGTACGGCAGAAACAAAATGGCGGCCGCTCAAAGATCGAAAAACGTGCAAAATTTTGTTGTTGTAATAGTGGTCAAAGCTTTCAACAGATTTTCATGAAATTTGATAACTTGATAGAAATCATAAGTATCTAAAGAATTACGTAAAAAAATTGGAGGTCGGGTTGCAAAAAACAAAATGGCGGCCAGTTAAAAGGCGAAATTTCAAAGGCTTTTTAAAGTCGCAATTTGAATCCGACATATACGAAATTCGGTTTCAAGATAGACATTATTTAGGCCTACAGTCTTTGATATTTTGGTGATCATGCATGTGCAAATTTCAAAATGGCGGCCGTTTAAATATGCGTTTTTTTCGGGTTTTTGTGGCCCTCTAGCGGTCACATTTTGGAGCGGATTTTGATGAAACTTGAGATTATGGATCTCTGTACTATGTTCTTGTATTTTGCAGGAAATTATTGAAATTGAATGAAAAATAAAAAAGTCGAAAATTTAAAGCCTAATATTTTTAGCTGCCATTTTCTTTAAAAATTGAATTATTTTGCCCTGTCTAGAGTGAAACTTCTATTTGAACGAGATAGTACATTGATTGATGAGTTCCTAACATACAAAGATTTCAAATAATCCAAAATGAAATGCATGCATTCAAAATGGCGGCCCCCAAAGGTCAGAAGGCAAGCGCAATTCGCTATTTTAGTGCCAACTGAAATAATGAATATTTTTCATGATAACGTTTTAAATGACTTTCCTTGATAGAATTTATAAACCAGACCATTTTAAGATATTGTAAAATCTTTTTAACAATCCCCTAAAAAAATTATAAAATCGCGACTTGTCTGTCTGTCCGTCCGTTTGTTCGTGCGTCAAAACAAGTTTTCTCGCAAACCACATGAGCTAGAATGAGGAAATTTTCTACGTAGGTCAAAAGTGGTGCCTCTTGAAATTTGCAGTGCAAGAAAATATTTTAAGGTATTTTAAGGGGGGTCTCCCCATACAGGGGGGTGGCATACAATTTTTTTTATTTCTGTAGCAGCCAAGATTCTCAACAGATTCCGTTGAAACTTGAAATTATAAGTTATTAACGCAAGTTAATTTAATTTAATTATGCAAATCGAATGACAAATGAAAAAGTCGAAAATTTACAGCTTAATATTTTTAGCAGCCGATTTCAATAAAAATTGAAATGACGGCCCTCATAGTTCAGAAAAAAATTGAAAATGTATATATTAATGGCAACGCAAGTGCTGATTAAACTTTCATGGAAATCTTTTGAAATTAACTATTCGAGCTATTTAAGCCTTTGTGTGGTTACCACTGTGAACTGTGTAAACAGCAAATGTGAGAAGGGCGAAACCGGTATTTATATGTTTAAACAATTTATGATCCGCCGATTTTCAATATGTAATCCATACGTATACAACTCAATTTAATTAGCAAAATATTTGCGCCCCGATAAAAGGTCTCTAAGAACGAACGTGGCCAGATTTTTTTTATGTTAATAAATACCCATGTGGTACTACGAAAATTGCAGAAAGAAGTTGAGTAGTAGGCAAGCCAAATTTTTTTTCGAAGCTTTATGCTACATACGAGAAATTTACCTTTCCGGCTGGTGCTGCCAACGGGGATTTTTTATATTTTGGGCAAGCACACTTTGTCGGACAAACTGCCAATGTCACTCGCAGGATGCACACACATAGGAAAATCCGCCAACATTGGATAATCAGCCTCATGGAGCGCTTTCTCACTAGTATTTATTAGATTTTACGTTGAAAGTTTTGCGGGAACACTCCCGAGACACCACAATGCCCGCACTTTTTAGGTTATCTCCGAATGACACTTCTAACCAGTTTCCACTTTTCTATCTATTCGACGTTTTGATGGCAACTGTCGGAGGCATTGCCAGATAGATATGCTTCGAAATGTATCGGTGTTTAATTAAAATTATTTTTCAAATATTTATATCCACAGATATAAATATTTGAAAAAAAAATATTTTCTGTGCAATGATATCCGCACGAAAGATGAAGTCCGCTTGCACTTCGAAGACATACATATCTGGCCGGATGCCAAGGTTCGGGATCGGAATCACTTCGATTCCCGGGCGTGGCGTCACATTACACCGCCTTGTTTTAGAATGCGTAACTTACTCGTGTCTATGTTACCGTAACCTACCCCGTTGTTGATCCGCTTCTACCTTTACGAGACATACACTTTGATGTCCTTTGCATGCCAGACGCCTGCAGCTCTCCCATCAATGTATTTGAGGTTGTACGAGCTCGCTGATACTTGTTTCTCCACCACAAAAGTTCCTATATATTCTGGAGCCAGTTTTGCGGAGAAATATTTTGCGGCGTCCGACTGCACGAAATTTCGTCTCCAAACCCTGTCTTAAAAGATGCTGAACGTTTTCGGAGATTGTACCGGGCAGTAACCTTTCCTGCCATCTGCTTCATCCGCTGGGCAATTTCTTCCCGTATAGCCTGCAGGGCCCTAGCCTTCTCTTGTATGCACGGAATTGGATTCTCCACTCCACCTACCTCGTACTGTCGCGGATCTGTGATCATTTTCCTTCCGAAATCGACAAAATATGGAGTTGCTTTCATAACTTCATAAGGCACATCCAATTTTTCCAAGTTAATATTCCACTTCGGTGGTTCTCTGTACTGTACGCCCTCAGCAGCTTTTTAACTCCTTGATTCACTCGCTCGGCGCGATTAGCTTGAGGATGGTAGAATGCGGGAAATTTCGCTTGGACCCCATATGCCCCTAGCATTTGCCGAAAAGTCCTCGAGTGAAATTGCATGCCATTATCGCATATAAGGAAGCGTGGTACGCCAAATAGCATGAAGACTTGGTCCTCCAAGATCCATGTGACCTCATTGGCAGTGGCTGATCTTACTGGATTTAGCAACACGAACTTTGAGAAGTAATCGACAACTGTCAGAATGTGTGTGTTCCCCTTTGTTGAACGGGGAAGAGGTCCAATCAGATCAACGCAAAGAGTTTCCCACGGCTGTTTAGCCTCGTTCACCCTACTAACCATAGGACCCGCAGATCCCTGATAACCCATTTTTATTAACTGGCAAACTTTGCATCTTCGCACGTATGTATTAACGTTGGCGGCCATCTTCGGCCAGTAAAAGTGCTGTGCAATACGATCGAGCGTTCTTGCCATTCCCATGTGCCCTGCTCTTGGGTCATCATGGAATTTTAGTAAGAGCTCTCTTCGTTCTTGTTTTGGAACTACCTTCTTCCAGGAGTCTTTCCCCCCAGAACCCAGCAGGCGACGTAGCATCCGCTAATATAATTCTCCTGACCTCACTTGCCAGGCGACATATTTCATGGGCCCAGCTTTTATTTTCTGTTTCATCTTCCGATACCATGCGTCGTCCTCTACATTTGCTATTATTTCTATCGCTGGTACTGAGTGTGATAGAGCGTAAGGAACAAGGTGTTCCTTTCCTTTTCGATGGATAATTTGGAAGTCAAATTGCTGCAGTCTTACCGCCCAGCGAGCCAATCGACCGATATGATTTCGCAGATTATTTAATCACACCAACGAGTGGTAGTCCGTTATCACCTGGAAACGGTAGCCTTCCACATATGGCCGCAGCATCTCCACTGCCTACAGAACCGCGAGGCATTCTTTCTCAGTCGTTGAATATTTCTTCTCCGCCTTACTGAGGGAGCGACTTAAATAGCAGACTGCCTTTTCTCCTGAGGCATGCTTCTGGCTAAGAACTGCCCCCAATCTGACATCAGACGCATCTGTTTCTATACAAAAAGGCAGGTCGAAATCTGGGCAACTCAAAATTAGTGCGGATGACAATTTTGCCTTACGGACTTCAAATGCTTCTTGGCACTGTTAAGTCCACACAAATTTCTTATTCTTCCGTAGAAGGTCAGTCAGGGGTGCAGTAATGGTGGCATGGTCTGGAATAAATCGACGTTACCATGATACCATTCCTAAAAATTGCCGTCCCTTCTTCACGGTGTTTGCTGGCGGAATATGCAGCATCGATTCAACCTTATCTGGGTCCACGTTTGACTCCTGTTCAATGACAACGTAACCCAGGTACTTTGATTGCGGTCAGCAGAACTGACACTTTTCCCTCGATACCCGTAGTCCTGCTTCTCGTAGCCGTCGAAATACTTCCGTGTGTATTGCCACATGCTTTGTAAAGTCCTGAGTCACGATCACTATATCGTCCAGGTACGAAAATACATAGGGTTCTAGTTCTGTTGCCATAACGCGATCAATCAATCGCTGCCAAGTCGCTGGTGCATTCAGCATGTCCGAGTGGTATCCTTGTGAACTGGAAAAGTTCCCTCCCAGGCACTGTAAACGCAGTGAAAGCTTTTGAGTCCGCTGCCATTGGAACTTGCCAATACGCTGATTTTATGTCTGGTGACGATAGATACTGAGCATCCCGTAATTTATCGAGGGTCGAGGAGACGCATGGTATTGGGACGCATCCTTCTACGATACTGCATTGAGTTTCCGATAGTTTACGCAAAATCTATAGGTGTCTTCCTTTTTCTTCGCTAGCAAGAGTGGGGATGACCAGGCGCTGTTCGAAGGTTCCACTACCCTCATGGCTAGCATCTCATCCAGCTCGGTATAGACATGCTTCAATAGGGCTGGCGACATCGGATAGTACCTTTGTTTTATAGGCGCTGCAGTTGTCTTGATCACATGTTCTGCTACCGATGTTTCCCCCAACTCTTCACCCATAGCCTTAAATTCCTCCTCCAGCAGATTATTTAATTCCAACTCCTGCTTTAAGAAAAGACTACTCAGTGATCGTAAGTGGCTCGGTAGTTTCTCATCTAGTAATGAGGCGAAGTCCGAATGCTGACTGCTAAGGTCCAAGACAATTCTAAATTTTTTTATGACATCCACCCACAGGATTAGTATTTGCGGGACCGAGGTAACCACCAATGCTTCCAATTATTGTGTATGCCTTTTTAACCTAAAGGGCAAACATATGGAGCCCTCCACCTTACAACTCTCGCCACTGGCTGTTCGTACTGCATGGGTCCCGCAATTATCCAAGGAAACATCGATCTTCCTCAATTGCTCCCAACTTTCTGAACCAATGATTATTCTATTTGCCCCCGAACCCAATAGACCTGGCATTTGCCTTCCTGCAACTTCCACCAGAACATGTGGGCGAGCATCTCCCTCCTTCTCTCCCAAGGCGAATTCTACTTTCGAAACACTGCGCTGTGACCTTTTATCCGTTGCTCGTTTCCCGATAGCCGATTAGTTGCTCCTCATGCCCTCGTCGTGTCCTGCTGGCGACAATTTGGACAGCTAGCTCGAGTCGTGTCCCTCGTTCCACACCCATAACAAGTTTTTGGTTGTCTTCACTTCCTTGCCCAGTGTTCATCTTGTTAGTAATTCCAGCACTGTCCCACATTCCCGCGTTTGCCACTTACTTCCGCAGATGGTGCTGTCCCCACATAAGCCAGGTTCTTCTCCAAACATCACTTTCCTCGATGACTGACTGGTGGAACAAATACTTCAACCGCTTGCCAAGTCTCCTCTACCCTCCTTCCTAGTTCGACCAACTCTTTCAAACTCTCGATTGTCCTTAAACTCAACTGAGTTTGATAAAAAGGGGATATATTTTTACGAATGATCTTGAGCTTTTGCTTCTCCGACTTCAGCTTCGACAATCGCTGGAACATTCCCTCCATCACCGCTACATAAACTCTGATTGTCTCAGCTGCGCCCTGAGCCCTCTCCTTGATCTCCTCTTCAAGACGATCATCATAGTCTGGTGGCAAGAATTCCGTTTTCAAGGCTTTGACCAAACCGTCCCAATCATCCACTAATTGTCGATTGGCCCGGAACCAAATTAGAGCCTTCTTTTCAAAAAGCTCCACCACTGACCTAAATAGTTGTCCTTTGGTCATTCCCCGAGTCTCCCTTAATTCCTCTACCCTTTCCAAAAAGGCATTCAATCCTCCTGCAAACATAACACCCCACTTTGCAATGTTCTGATTTTTCAGATCACCATTGCCAAATCTCGGTGTTGAACAGGACGTCGGCTCTCCAGGACTTAAAGACGATCTGCGTTCGGATTCATGCCCCTGTGCTTTTTTTTCGTTCTCCGTCTCCCCTTCATTTTCTGACCGATCAATCACCATCTCCAGGGCCATGATTAGCTGTTAACGCAATCTGTCCATTCCCACCTGTGATGCCTCCGACAACTGAGCCATGTTGCGAATCCTTTGCAAACCAAACTCCACTTCAGCCCGGATTTTCAGGTATTCTTTAGACTTCTCGTCATATGAAAAGCTTGCCAGCAAATCTTTGACCTCCACTATCTTCTCCTTTATCGCTTCCGGATCTTCCTTGTAAGTGAACGGGTAATTTTTCGCCACTAAAGATTCATTCAGGACGTCCTTTGCCCGTAAAGCAGCTCGAAGCAATTTCCGCATTGCTTCCACGGTGCCTTGCGGCAGATTCCGGATGGCCAACTCATAGCTTAGCTCGTCCTTCACCAGTAGATCCACCGAAAATTTGCCTGATTTCAACATCCTCGAATTTTAGAATGAAAACAACTTTTTTTTCCCCTTTAACTTGAAACGACTTATTTCTTTAGTCGACGGCCTGAAAGAAAAAACACAATTCTTATCACTAAATTAAAAGTAGGAACCCCTTCTGAACTTTATTAGATTTACACTACAAACGGATTCTACTATTACCTTATCACTATACTTAAAAGCTACCCTCCACCACGATACACTTCCACCGTGTCTCACTTTTACTCTTTTCTACACCCGCAATATTATACACTTCACTTCTCACTCATAATTCACTCACTATTCAGCGTAACTTTACTTAAGCGCAACTTTAAATTAAATTTAATTATCCAAATTCAAACAACAACTAACAAACTCTCTATCTACTTTAGTTCTGAAAAACTTAATACTACTCGTATTTAAAGAGGCCCTTCTGTGCTGCATCCAATGACGTTCTTTCGTCTTGTGGCACCACTCGATGAAACGTGTTCGAACTCGTCGCTTGTCCGCATCCAATGGTGTACTTTTGTCTTCCTCGCCACTTGATGAATCGTCTTACCATATTCTGCTCGAATCGTCTTGCAATATTCCGCTTGTTCACTTCTTATCGCCTCAACGCTCGCCGCTCCGCCAGTACTTCTGCTCCGCCACACCCAAGAAGAAAGAAAGAGGAGGCACGTCATTCGTCGCGCGCTTTTATTATCTCTTTCTTACGGCCAATGTCCCGCTCTTCGACCGAATACCTTTGTCCCCGGTCATCCACCTCTTCGGAGTGGTTCTTTCCTTTCTCGTGAAGTAGTTTCACTCTGCCGGAACGTGATTTCCACTCCGCTCTGGTGGTGATCAGTTCGGCTGAACCTGATTCACTGTTTTTGGATGGAACTATTATTTCGGGAAAATCGTGCCGATGTTGTGATATTCTTCATTCTTTCCAAGATTCGCCCCAAAGCAATGCACTTCGAGTGTCATGGTGTTTACTCTGTTTTCCTCAATTTTCACGGTGAATTACTTGTATTCTGCGCTGAAATATATTTCTCAGGTGTGTACACATATGTTTAAAGTGCTGTGAAATGTTTTCTTTTGCACGAGCTAATCATACTCGTCAGTTTTGGGTGAATTAAAAGTTGTGAGTTGCTCAAGCTGTCCGTCGCGAGTCGAACCGCATACGGAAAACTGGAAAAATGGCGTCAGGCAGCGAAGCCTCTTGTGTGGATGATCCGAATTTCGCGATAATCTGCTCATTTTTCGAGAAGTTCTCGTCAATGCTAAATATTCAGCAACCCGACGTTCATTCATACGCCAGCTTCATACAAAACTTCTAAGGAAAATGCGAAAAACTGTACACGAAACAGCCTGGGAGGCTGCGCTAGCCAAATTTTGCTACCTCTACTGCATGCGAAATTGAGCGGTTTGGATACAACAAATCAAGAATGTAAGTTTCATGGTCAATGCTGTTGTATTGATGTCAGCTAGAGTATTTTCTCTTTGATATTTATGTTTTTATTTATCTTTTTATCGTTACGAAGTTACTATTTTCTGGCTATCTTCAAACGAAATCTTGATGCAGACTCCCAATCCTTAGGCAACGTAGCCGGGGTACAATCGTGATGGTAGTGATCTCCTTTTAACTGTTGTCATTGGATTTTTCCAAGAGCGATGGTGGGCTCCCAAATTCATGGGGTTAAATAAATAGTAATCTCTCTTCTTATTCCATACTTATTACATATCCACTTCTTCTTTTACTCAAATTTCGCATCACATCGACTGTTGATGAAATGAACAAATTAGCTGCGTTGAATGGTCTTACATCACAGCGTAAGGTTCTCTCAGTGACAGCGAGAATTAATTGTATCGTTGTAATTGTGTTTAATTATATTTGTGCACAACTCAACTTGGTAATCTTAACATTGCCTGTGATGAGGTAAAATGTTAGCGCCTTTAGATTCTTGTCATTCTTTGCAAAGATTTGAGATGTTTTTCATGGCTTCTTTTAGCCATTTATTTTTGCTCACGATTCAATTCTTCGCAACATTTTCCCCTTGCTTGGCGAATCAATCAATTGCTGATTCCGTTCAGCCGATGAAACGTCTTCCTTGTTCACATTGATTCCGACTAAACTGAGAGTCTTCTTTCCAGTTGTTGCTTTCTCCCTTAGTCTTGCTCCGAAAAGCAGAAACTTTTTGCATTCAGAAGGAAATCTTGCATGTGGACTAAAACTGCATAAGCTGGTTTGATTCTATTGTAACATGACATTAGGCCTGAATCATCAAAGGAAATGGGATCTGTGTGTTGCTGCGTTTCTAACTGCTTGTGTTAAAGTTCATTAGTTTAGAATATTTTGTTTCAAAACAATACGGATCTTCTTTGCTCTTCCAGTCTTTAAACGGCGTTGAAGCTTCTCGTTCATTACCACGCATTACAAGTATTCGTGCTTAACCTACTGTTGGGAGTACAATTAGGAGTGTCAAACAAAACCCTAGTCGAGGGCGGCTTAGACTTACTTAATTTACCGAGTCACGCGAAAGCTATGATAGTGTTCGGGATGAGGTTCGGGGTGTATTGGGTAAATATCTCGGTTAAGTTTGTGAACCAGGCAAAAACAAAATGGCGGTCATTTTTGACGAAAAACCGTGATTTTTGTTCTGACCAATGAATAGCTCCGATTTACATGAAATTTGGTACAAAGGTTTGCTGATATATGTGATGTATCTCACAATAAAAAATCTAAAGTTGGTAGGGTAGAAACAAAATGGCGGTCGCTCAAATGTCGCAAAACGTGCAAAGTTTTGTTGCTGTAATAATGGTCAAAGCTTTCAACAGATGTTCATGATATTCGGCAGTTAGATAGAAAGTATAAGTATCTAATGAATTACTTAAAAAAACTGGAGGTCAAGTCACAAAAAACAAAATGGCAGCTAGTTGAAGCTCAATACTTCAAAGGCTTCTAAAAGTCGCAATTTTGATCTGACATATATTACTTAGGTCTTTGATATTTTGGTGATCATGCTTGGGCAAACTTCAAAATGGCAGCGGCTTAAATATGCGTTTTTTCAGGTTTTCGTGGCCCTCTAGCGGTCACATTTTCCAGCGGATTTTAATGAAACTTGAGATTATGGATCTCTGTAAAATGTTTCTATATTTTGCAGAAAATTATTAAAATTGAATCAAAATCAAAACAGGCGAAAATTTAGAACGTAATGTTTTTAGATGCCCTGTCTAAGGTGAAACTCCGATTTGAACGAGATTTGGCACATTGATTCATGAGGTCCTAGCACACAAAAATAATAAATAATCCAAAATCAAATGCATGCATTCAAAATGGCGGCTCCAAAGGTCAGAAGGCAGGCGCAATTCGTTATTTTAATAGCAATTGAAATAATGAATTTTTTTCATGGAAACGTTTTAAATAACTTAACTTGAAAGTATTTTAAACTGTTTAAGGGGGTCTCCCCATACAGGGGGTGTATAAATACATCACCCTTTTTTAATCTGAAATAAAATCATTTATAAATTTCACCATACAATGTATTAAATTCCACACAATGTATTTCATTCTGGCAATGAACAGACATATCGTCAGCAATTTCGTTTGACGAAACTTGATCTAATCTAAACACATTGTGCTTTATCCATCTGAAACAATCATACATGTGCACAGTAGTATTCGTCATCATATTTCCAACTAACATAAACATGCTTGGCATTTGATATGCTTTGAACTCAAGTGCAGACATTGTTGCGCGCAGATTCCACTTGAAAAATTGTCAGCACTTTCGTCAACAATATTTTAGATTTTAATACTCTATCGCGCGAGTGGAATTTGCGTGCTATGCACTTTTTAGGTATTTAATAATATGGAAGAAAGAAAATATATTCATTAGTCGTTTGGATTCCGAAGTCTTTTTATTTTGTGTAGTTATTCTTTTTGAGGTGCACACGTTCAAGTGCGTGGGTACGTGGTAGCAGCTATTTTAATTGCAACGTATAATCAATCAATAAGGTATTGATTGATTCAAATCGCTACACACGGTAGTGATCCAGTTGTCTTTGCACTGAGACACTTATTCACGCAAAACCAATTGGTTAAAGTGCCAATTGGTTCTCATCGCGTCAATCAACTGGTATTGTACCAATTGGTTAACAGCCACGGTAAATTCGTGACTTTTATCGAATTCAGCGAGGGCCGCTTCATCGCGTATGGTCAATTAGTGTTGCACTAATTGGTTTTGTGTCGCGGATCTCTTGAAGGATTTGACATTGGTGACCCCGACGTGATATTTACGATCAAGTGCTTCGATTTCGGAGGCCAGCGCAGACACCAGAGACGACTTCCTACCAGGATTTGGCAGCCGCCAAGTTTATAACTTCAAATGGAGCAGCTCGCCGCAGAGCAAAAAGGGACAGGCGAGGAGATTCAATCGGTTATCCGAAACTATAAAAAGGATAGCGATACTCGCAAAACAAGGACCTATTTTGAAAAAAGGTTTCAAGAATTAACCAGTGCTTGGGATCGTTTTGACGCCACTGACAACAAGATCCGCACACTTGAGAGTGTTCCTATTGACCATCCGTACTTCCGATCGGAATATTATAAGGAAATCTCAGATCTGGTTCACAACTACCAAAATATATTTGAGGAAAAGTGGTCTCAGATGATTGAGAAAGACGCCAAAGTCCAGGCCGCCACAGGGCCAAGGGAATTGCATGAGCCAATCTCAACAGCATCTCTTAAGAACCAGCCTTTCCAGAAACCAGAACCAGCGCAAGTAGCAACAATGATTCGACGACAAAGGGCCATGATCGCCACCACACAGCGCCATTTAAACAGCATATCAGATAAGGTGAATCCTCAATCTGTACACGTTACCACCAATAGCATCACTAAATTATGGGATCAGATTGAAGACCTGCACTATTCCATCCTGGAACTCAACGATAATCCACATGAATACCATCAGGACTTATTCATCGAAATGGAGAGTCTGGTGCGAGAAACCCAATTGAGGACAGCTGCGCAGCAGTCTACACATCAAAATCAATTTGGTACCTGAAGACAAATCTATCTGGTGAAGCTGAAAAGCTAATACGCCATCTAGCTCTAACAGAGCAAAACTATGCCTCAGCCTGGAATCTGATTCAGGAGCGCTACAACAACATTAGAGTATTGACATCAGCCATAATCTCCAAGGTCATGAGCACCCCAGCCATAGTTAGTGAGACCCCATCGTCTTCAGCTGTGAAGAACCTTCACGACACCATTCACGAATGTCTTTTAGCGTTGAGCAACCTGGGAGTGGATGTCTCGTCCTGGGATCCACTGCTTCTTCACTTCCTCGTCAAAAAGCTGGACCGACAAAGCCATACTTTATATGAGCAATCCATCAAGAAGCCTAAGGAAAACCAATCCATACGATCCTTTTTGGACTTTTTAGAGTTCCGATTCCAATCGCTTGAGGTAATTGGCCAGAAGGAAAAATCAAGCACTGCAAAGGCACTAACCTCAACAACACCTAACAAGGGAAGGACATCGTGCATTATTTGCCAGCAAGCAGTACATCCATTATACGCTTGCAAACAGTTCTTGCAGATGTCAGCCGCAACCAGATTACAGTATGTACAAAAACACAGGTTGTGTGTAAATTGTCTGCGATTTGGGCACAAGGCAGGTGCCTGCACATTACGATCTTGTATTAAGTGCAACCAGAAGCATAAGACGTTATTGCATCTGGACCCAGCTCAGGGTAATGGAGCCAAAAGGGATTCCCCCAAGCCAACTCAGCAGGGAAAGCAGATCGTCAAGCCCTTGCAGCCTATTCTGACCATGAGCGCCATAGCTACATACTCCTTGGTACAGCAAAAGTACTAATCAAGGCTTGCAACGGGAGGACCATTGCGTGCAGAGCATTACTAGATTCCGGCTCCCAAGTGAATTTAGTGACAGATAGACTTATAAGGCGGCTTGGGTTGTCTCCTAAAAAAGCAAGCCTGCAGATCGAGGGGATTGGAGGAGCATCAAGAAGTGCCAGGCATCGAATCAATCTGGAGGTCCAATCTCGACTCACGAAGTTTTCAACCAGATTTGAGGCGTTTATCCTGCCTGAAATTGTATCCAAGCAGCCAGCTCAGCACGTGGATATCAGTTCTTGGGAAATGCCTTCAACCGTATCGCTGGCAGACCCTCCATTCAATCAACCAGAGCACGTGGACATGCTTTTGGGAGCTGAATTCTATCATAAGCTCTTAACTCCAGGTCTGTGTAAGCTATCAGAAGCTACTCCCATTCTTCAAAACACAGTATTTGGATGGATAATGTCTGGAAGAGTCAATCAGAATCATGTGGGTCATGCTACGTGTGGTAGCGGTGGACGAGGAGGTCACTAACGAGCTGATAGAGCGATTTTGGAGGATAGATGAGGTTACTGACAATCAGCCAGCTCTATCAGTAATAGACAAAAAGTGTGAGATCCATTTCGTGGAGAATACCACCAGATTGGAAAACGGTCGATTCTCGGTCCGATTGCCCTTCCTGGATGACCCATCAACATTGGGAGAGTCTCGAAGAACAGCATTCAATCGGCTGTGTTCTCTCGAAAAACGATTGGCTAAGGACTCAGCCTTAAAAGACCAATATGATGAGTTCATGGAGGAATACGAGTCTCTGGGTCACATGACTAGAATCAATTCCAAGGATATACCAGAGAGACACTATGTGATACCACACCATTGTGTACTAAAGCCGGAAAGTACATCCACAAAACTGCGAGTGGTATTTGATGCTTCATCTAAAACTAGTTCTGGGTCGTCACTCAATGACATCTTGCACACGGGTCCAACAGTTCAGCCGAAGTTATTCACCATTTTGCTACGTTTCCGGATACCAACTTATGTTTTCACTGCCGACATTCAGAAGATGTATAGGCAGATATTCATGCATCCGGAGGATAGACAATACCAAATCATATTGTGGCGCGACAATCCATCAGAACCAATGTACTACTACCAACTCAACACCGTCACATACGGAACCCGCGCAGCACCATATTTGGCAACCAAACGCCTTCAAAAGCTTGCAGAAGACAACCGCCAGAGGTACCCGTTGGGATCAGTTGCGCTTAATGATCACTTTTATGTGGATGATGGATTGGTGGGCTCTAATTCATTGGTGGAAGCCCTTGAAACTCAAAGACAGTTGATTGAATTGCTGAGCTTGGCCGGTTTCAGCCTTCGCAAATGGTGTGCCAGCCACCAGCGACTCTTGGATTGCATTTTACCGGAACACCGAGAAGCCAGCTTGGATTTGGAGGGAATGCAAGCCAATTCCATAAAGACATTAGGCATGATCTGGCGTCCAGGTGATGGCCAATTCCTGATAAAGGTAAACCAGCAGACATTTGACAAGATAACCAAACGCACCGTCACGTCAGAGTTGGCCAGAATCTTTGACCCATTAGGAATACTGGCTCCAGTTGTGGTGACTGCCAAAATGTTCATCTAGAAGCTGTGGCAACTAAACATTTCCTGTGATGATCCATTGCCCGCAGATCACGAAAAGACTTGGAGATCATTTCGCAGTGATCTTAACAGCTTGCAGAACATACCAGTTCCACGACATATTTTTAAACAGCAGACTCCGAAATCGGTGCAAGTTCATGTTTTTGCCGATGCCTCTGAGAAGGCTTATGGAGCAGCAATCTACGTGCGGTCCATCCTCCAGGATGGAAAATTGATCTTCAGACTCTTGTGCGCCAAATCTAGCATTGCCCCTCTCAAAACTCAGACTCTACCTCGATTGGAGTTGTGTGCAGCGTTATTGGGGGTCCAGTTGGCCTCTAGAGCTAAAAAGGATTTAAAGTTTGACAATCACCCAACATTTTTCTGGACTGACTCAGAGATCGTCCTTGCTTGGATCAGCTCATCCTCGTCAACCTTCCAAACATTTGTTGCAAACAGAGTGTCGAGAATTCAGGAGGCTTCACTCATTTCCCAGTGGCATCATGTTCCATCTGCAGATAATCCTGCTGACATATTATCACGTGGTCTACCGGCTCAATCATTTGCGTCGTCAAAGCTTTGGTTTTATGGACCTTGGTTTCTGCATGGGAAGGAGAGTTTGTGGCCAACACCCTTCAAGGGGAACATTGATCAGATATCCTGTGGACACTCTTCAGAGCTAAAGAAAAAACAGCCAGAGGCAACG
The DNA here is from genome assembly GCA_963969285.1 of Odontomyia ornata. NCBI lineage: Eukaryota > Metazoa > Arthropoda > Insecta > Diptera > Stratiomyidae > Odontomyia > Odontomyia ornata. Next base: position 237,875,462 of record OZ017739.1, read on the forward strand.
GTTGCTACCACGTGTGGATCAGATGATGTACTGTACAAAATCAACCACAGAAACTCATTTGTGACCTTGCAACGGATAATTGCATATATGCTCCGATTCACTCGACACTCAGCAGAGCCGAAAGCTGCTAGACCGACGCACATTTCTTTGACACCAGCGGAATTGGAGAATGCATTGGTTGTAATTATACGTACAATCCAGCAGGGTGACTTCAAGGATGACCTGACCCACTTAAAAAAGCATAAGACAGTAAGGAAAGGAAGCACTTTGATTTGTCTATCACCATTTGTAGACAAGGATGGAATCATCAGGGTTGGTGGCCGCCTGGAAGCCTCATCAATATCATACGATGCTAAACACCCCATGTTAATCCCATATAATGACCCAATAGTCAAACTGCTGATGCATGGCATACACGAACGAAACCTTCATTGTGGTCCACAGCTATTGCTCGCTCACACCAGACAAAGGTTTTGGCCAATCAAGGGAAAAACAATGGCCAGACCAATCGTACATCATTATGTGACCGGCTGTAAGGCAAGACCAATGCTGATCAACCAATCTCCCTGACACCAGAATTCAGCCAGCGCGACCGTTTATAAACACTGGCGTGGACCTTTGTGGTCCATTTTGGGTCCATTTCAAAACACGAGGCAAAAGGCCACAGAAGGTATACTTGGTGGTCTTCTGCTGTTTTGCCACAAAGGCTGTTCATTTTGAGCTCGTCACCGATTTATCAACGGATGCATTCATTGGATCGCTTCACCGTTTTCTGGGACGAAGAGGACACTGTGAAAAACTCTACTGCGACAACGCAACAAATTTTGTCGGCGCAAAGAACAGACTAGCTGAGCTCGAGCCATCCATATACTCGCCAGTCGCACAAGAAAGCATCATCAAGGCGTGCAGCACAAGGGGAATCCAATTTAAGTTCATTCCTCCAAGAGCACCTAATTTTGGAGGTTTGTGGGAAGCTGCAGTTAAATCCGCAAAACATCTGCTTCTGCGTAGCCTTCCAACCACTTCCCTCACCTATGAGGAACTAGAAACAGTCATAATTGGTGTCGAGGCAGTTCTAAATTCTAGACCAATTTGCCCAATGTCATCTGACCCGAATGACTTAACGGCTCTAACCCCAGGCCACTTTCTAATTGGTGAACCATTGACGGCACAGACTGATGTTAATGCCCGGCCCAATCCTTCAGGGCTGCTGCGTTGATGGGAGTTGGTGAAGAACTTAAAACTGGAGTTTTAGAAACGATGGTCCACAGAATGTTTGAATCAATTGCAACAAAAACAAAAATGGACTGATCAAGCGACCAACATCGAACCGGGCATGATGGTGGTGATAAAGGAAGATGACCGTCCTGTTCAAAATTGGCCCCTTGGACGCATAATCAAAGCGTTTAAGGGAAATGACGGAATGGTGCGCGTTGCAGAGGTTAAAACTGCATCTGGCGCTAGAACAAGGCCAATTCACAGATTGGCTCCGCTACCCGTGGGAGATTACCTCAAGCCAGAGGAAGAGCCAACACATAATTTGTCACCTGATTGGAGAAACATCCCAGGGCCATCACGACGTCAGCAGACAGATGAAGAGGATCAACGTGAATGCGAGAGGATGTCGGCCACCCAGGAAGTACCTAAAAAGCGACAAAAATTGACAGCATGTCCAGGGATGCTCACCATGATAGTTGTTTTGCTTTTTCTACCGCTAATGTTAGCATCACGAGTTCGTATAACGAAATTCAAAAATGCACCAGGCATTCATTTTGAGCATATCTCAACCATTCAACCCATAGCAGCCGAGTGGAATTTAATAATCTACTACGACATCAAACCCATTTGGAAGGGCATACTAGCTATGCACACCGGGAGAGAAGCCTTACAACATTTATGTGGATCAATTCATCGAAACTCGTCCTGTCAAGCCTTGATCAAACAATTCGATCATGTTATTCATGAGCTACAGCTTAATGAGGTCTTGCTAACCAGGAAACGCGCTAAACGAGGCGCTATTGACCTGGTCGGTAGCATCGCGCACTCGCTTTTTGGTATTTTGGACACGGAATATGCACAACAAATGGCCAGCACCATTGATAATGTTAAGGCAAATGAAGATCACCTCCTTAATCTTCTCAAGAACCAGACATCAATTCTTGATGCCACCATCAACATCATCAAAAGGGATCAGGCACAGATCAATGAAATCTTTGGTGACTTGGAAAAACAAATTAATGACATGGCACACAAGATCCAGGAGCATGATGTTCAAGAATATCAACTAAAGCTTTCACAGTTGGTAACCACTTTGTCTATTCAGCTCACATTAAGAGCCTCCAGCTTGCAAAGGGTGCAAGCCCTGCTAATAGACGTTCTCATTGACACCCACCATGGAAAACTCAGCCCAATGTTGTTACCAGTAGACCAAATTCAACAGGAGGTCCGCAAAATAAAGGCTCATTTAGCACCACCGCTCCAACTACCAATCCAGGACAACGATCCAACCACGTTTTACAAACTAATGTCGATAAAAGGTGCCGCCACCAAGAATTATTTTATCTTCAACATAAAATTGCCATTGACCAACCAAGAGCGATTTCATGTATTCCGTCTCACGCCAATTCCAATGATACTCAACAACACCATGGTTGCCATCAAACCAAGGATCTCGTTGTTGGCTATAAACAATCTTAGAGACAAATATCTACCAGTAACATCCGAGATGCTCCAATATTGCATTGAGAATCCACCAGATTACTTCCTGTGTCCCGGCATACAAACCATTCATACATCCGTGTCCAGTTTCTTGGCATGTGAAGTGAACCTGCTCAACAAAAACAGCAATGCTGTATGTCCCTTAACAAAACTTATTGACGAATACATGTGCGTGAAACTACAAAAGGTCAATCATTGGATATTTGCAGTTAAGGAACCAACCAATCTCAATGCAGTCTGCGGTGCCAATAACTTTCAAGTTACATTAGAATATGCTGGACTCTTAGATCTTCAATCTGAGTGCTCATTAAGGAACAACCAACTGCAGCTGAGCAGCTATAGCGTTTACAACACCACCAGTCAATTATCCTATATATCATTTACAAACTTAAATATCTCTTCAGATTTACCAGTTGAAGGAGCCTTCAGAGTTCACAATGCTACTCCGTATGCTGCCGATGTCAATGATCTTGCAACACTACAGCAATTATTAGCAAGCCAGCGAAATTCTGCACTACCTAATGAAATTCAGCAGCCGCTTCACCATCCTTTAGCAATTGGCTATACGACCTTCACTTTACTCATCATACTCATCATAATCATCTGCTGGAAGTGGCGAGTTCACTGGCAAGGTCACAGTGATTCCAACAATTCAAAACCGACACCATCTCCAAGAAACCACGTGGATGCAAACTTCACTGTTAACGTCTAATCAACTAGTTAAGGAATCCCTCAAAGGGGGGCAGGAAATGTATAAATACATCACCCTTTTTTAATCTGAAATAAAATCATTTATAAATTTCACCATACAATGTATTAAATTCCACACAATGTATTTCATTCTGGCAATGAACAGACATATCGTCAGCAATTTCGTTTGACGAAACTTGATCTAATCTAAACACATTGTGCTTTATCCATCTGAAACAATCATACATGTGCACAGTAGTATTCGTCATCATATTTCCAACTAACATAAACATGCTTGGCATTTGATATGCTTTGAACTCAAGTGCAGACATTGTTGCGCGCAGATTCCACTTGAAAAATTGTCAGCACTTTCGTCAACAATATTTTAGATTTTAATACTCTATCGCGCGAGTGGAATTTGCGTGCTATGCACTTTTTAGGTATTTAATAATATGGAAGAAAGAAAATATATTCATTAGTCGTTTGGATTCCGAAGTCTTTTTATTTTGTGTAGTTATTCTTTTTGAGGTGCACACGTTCAAGTGCGTGGGTACGTGGTAGCAGCTATTTTAATTGCAACGTATAATCAATCAATAAGGTATTGATTGATTCAAATCGCTACACACGGTAGTGATCCAGTTGTCTTTGCACTGAGACACTTATTCACGCAAAACCAATTGGTTAAAGTGCCAATTGGTTCTCATCGCGTCAATCAACTGGTATTGTACCAATTGGTTAACAGCCACGGTAAATTCGTGACTTTTATCGAATTCAGCGAGGGCCGCTTCATCGCGTTTGGTCAATTAGTGTTGTACTAATTGATTTTGTGTCGCGGATCTCTTGAAGGATTCGACAGGGGGGGTAACATAAACATTTTTTTTATTTCTGTAGCCCTCTAGCAGCCAAGTTTCTCAACAGATTCCGATAAAGCTTGAAATTATAAGTTATTAAGGCAAGTTAATTTAAATTAATTATGCAAATCGGATGATAAATAAAAAACTCGAAAATTTATGGGTGAATATTTTCAGCAGCCGTTTTCAATAAAAACTAAAAATGGTGGCAGCTGATGGTTCGAAAAAGAATCGAAAATGTATACATTAATGGCAATACAAGTGCTAATTAAACTTTCATGGAAATCTTTTGAAATTAACTATTTGATCTATGTAAGCCAAAAAGTTATCACCTTTGTATGGTAACCACTGTGAAATGTGTAAACAGCAAATTTGAGAAGGGCGAAACCAGAATTTATATGTTTATAACAATTCATTACCCGTCAATTTTCAATACGTGATCCATATGTGTGCAACTCAATTTAATTAGCAAAATTTTTGCGCTTCTATGATGGGTCTTTTAATAATAATAAAACCCAAGTGGTGCTGAAAAATTGCAGTAAGTAGTATTATGGGTGTTGTATGTCGGCAGCAAAGGCACCCTGACCAGGAAGAATTGGTGTAGTTCCGCTTCTCTCAAAACTGCATGATTGCAGATTTCTTAAGTTTTCTCAGCAGGAGCATTCATTTGATACCCTACTTATCGAAATTGAAGCACATGTGAAAAGTTGAATTTCCATCTGCAACGCAATCTTTGAACTTTCACTGTTTTCTGGGGGATTCGATAATTTGGCTTTGGATAGGGACTGCCAATATTCTTATGTTTTTTAAACATATCACACCACAATCAGATATTCAGTCTATCCAGGACCTCATCTACGTTGATTCGTTTGTTTTTCTGCCTCGGGAGCAGGGTCATCCTGGCCACGTAAAACTGTACGATTCCAAGTGCCGCGGGAAACGGGAGCATACTTGGTTGGATTCAACGCTTCAGGAGCTTTTATTCGATATCCTGTCATTGAAATTGGACCACATATGAAAAATGGCACTTGTGCGTGCAACGCACATATTGGAGTTCCGCTGGTTGGGAGGGTTTCTGAATATCGCTGTTGCCGGAGTTCTACCGTTTCTTATGTTCCTGAGTACAATAACAGTGCGATTTTGATATTCAGACACTTCCAACTCCCGTTTTCGATGATTTTATAGCTGTATGGTTTCGGAATAGAAAGTGTCCCAACCACGCAAAATAGTGCAATTGTGGGTATCGCGAAGCTGCCTGAATGCACTTCTATTGAATTCTACTCATAACTGGCTTTCGTTTCACACCCCATATATTGAAATTGAAGAAAGTATGAAACACGGCCATTTTTCCAGCAACGCACTCCTGGCAATCCGATCGTTTTCCGAGGAACTCCAAAACATCGTTGTAGGTTTTTTCAATGATTTATATTTCTACCAATAAAAAGACCGCAATTAGATACTCAAGCGTTCTTGAAGTCTATTTGCGTTGATTTTATGGGTGTTGTATATCGGCAGCAAAGGCAACCTGACCAGGAAAAAGTGGTGTAGTTGCGCGTCTCCCAAAACTGCCTGATTGCAGATTTCTTAAGTTTTCTCAGCAACAGCTTTTCATTAATTCCCTACTTGTCGAAATCGAAGTACATGTGAAAAGTTGCACCTTCATCTGCAACGCAATCTTTAGACTTTTACTGTTTTCTGGGGGACTTAAAAATATGGCTCTGCGTAGGGATTCGCAATATTCTTATGTTTTTAAACAATACACACCACAATCAGATATTTAGTCTAACCAGGACCTTATTTGCGTTGACTCATTTGTTTTTCTGCTTCGGGAACAAAGTCATCCTGACCACGTAAAAATGTGCGATCCCAAGTACCGCGAAAAACCTGGGCACGCTTCGTTGGATTCTACGCTTCAGGAGCTTTCATTCGATATCCTGTCATTGAAATCGGACCAATTATGAAAATCCTCGTTGGCAGCACCAGCCGAAAGGTAAATTTCTCGTATGTAGCTTAAGATTTCGGAAAACAATTTGGCTTGCGTACTACTGAACTTCTTACAGCAATTTTCGTAGCACCACATGGGTATTTATTGACACGAAAAGAATCTGTCGACCTTTGTATTTAAAGATTCTTTATAGAGGCACAAATATTTTGCGCATTCAATTAAGTTGCTCATTTATGGATCACATATTGAAATCGGCAAATAATGAATTGATGTAAACATATAAATACTGGTTTTGTCCTTCTCATTTTTGCTGTTTATACATTTCATAGTGGTTACCACACAAAGGTGATAACTCGTCGGCTTTAATAGCTCAAATAGATAATTTCAAAAGATTTCCATAAAAGTTTAAACAGCACTTGCGTTGCTATTATTATAAATATTTTCAATTCTTTTCTGAACCATCAGAGGCCACTATTTTGAATTTTTATTGAAAACGGCTGCTGAAAATATTAAGCTGTAAAGTTTCGACTTTTTTATTCATTGTCCGATTTGGATATGTTTTTGTAGGTTAAATTAACTTGCTTTAATAACTTATAATTACAAATTTCATTGGAATCTGTTGAAAAACTTGGCTGCTAGAGGGCTACAGAAATAAAAAATTGTTTATGTCACCCCCCTGTATGGGGAGGCCCCCCTTAAACACTTTAAAATATTTTCTTGCACTGCGAATTTCAAGAGGCACCACTTTTGACCTACGTAGAAAATTTCCTCATTCTAGCTCATGTGGTTTGCAAGGAAACTTACTGTGACGCACGAACTAACGGACGGATGGCCAGACAGACAGAAAAGTCACGACTTCACAATTTTTTAGGGTTATATAAAAATATTTTAACTATACCCTGTAAATGGTCCAAGTTTAGTAATTGAAAACGTTTCCATCAAAATTATTCATTATTACAGTTGCTATTGAAATAGCAAATTGAGCTTGCCTTCTGACCATTGGGGGCCGCCATTTTGAATGCATGCATTTGATTTTGGATTTTTTTTAATCTTTGTTTGCTAGGACCTCATCCATCAATGCGGCAAATCTCGTTCAAATCGGAGTTTCACTTTAGACAGGGCAAAATTATTCAAATTTTAGTGAAAATGGCAGCTTAAAAATATTAGGTTTTGCAATTTCGACTTTTTTATTTTTCATTCGATTTGAAAAAAAATTCTGCATAATACAAGAACTTAGTACAAAGATTCATAATCTCAAGTTTCATCAAAATCCGTTGGAAAATATGACCGCTATAAAGCCACGGAAACCTGAAAAATTCAGACATTTAAACTAACCCCATTTTAAAAATTGCACATGCATGATCACCAAGATGTCAAAGTTTCTATATCTAATTGATTTATATCTTAAAATCAAATTTCATAAACATCGGATCAAAATTGTGACTTCGAGAATACTTTGAAATTTTGACTTTCACCTGGCCGCCATTTTGTTTTTTGCAATCTGACCTCCAGTTTATTTACATAAATCTTTAAATAATTATAGTTTCTATCAAAGGACTGCGTTTCAATGACATTGGTTGAAAGCTTTGGTCAAAACCACAACAATATTTTGTATGTTTTTCGACCTTCGAGCGGCCGCCATTTTGTTTCAGCCGTACTGACTTCGGATTTTTTATTGTGAGATTCATCACATATATCAGTGAACCTTTCTACTAAATTTCATCCAAATCGGAGCTATACTTTGGTCGGAACAGAAATCACGATTTTTCGTCTAAAATGACCGCCATTTTATTTTCGCCTAGCCGATATAGCTGGTTCAAGAATTTAACCGGGATATTTACTCAATACACCATTCCTGAGAATTTGGTCAAAATTTGTCACAAATTTCGTTATCTCCTAGATATACAGATATATATACTCGTATATATAAATATATATATATACCTATATATATATATATATATATATATATATATATATATATATATATATATATATATATATATATATATATATATATATATATATATATATATATTTATACATATACCGGGAAGAATCGGTGTAGTTGCACGTCTGTCTAACTGCCTGATTGCAGATTTCTAAAGTTTTCTCAGCAGGAGCTTTCATTTGATGCCCTACTTATCGAAATCGAAGCACATGCGAGAAGTTGCATTTGCATCTGCAATGCAATCTTTAAACTTTTAATGACTTCCGGGAGACCTAAAATGCGGCTCTGGGTAGCGATTCGCAATATTCTTATGTTTTTTTAAACAAATCACACTACAACCAGATATTCAGTCTATCCAAGACCTCATTTGCGTTGATTCATTTGTTTTTCTGCTTCGGGAACATGTGCAATTCCAAGTACCACGAAAAAGCCTGGGCGAACTTAGTTGAATCCCATGCTTCAGGAGCTTTCATTCGATATCCTGTCATTGAAATCGGACCACATATGAAAAATGGCACTTACGCGTGCAACGCACTTGTTGGAATTCCGCTGTTTGGGAGAATTTCCAAATATCGCTGTTGCTGGAGTTCTTCAATTTTTTTATGTTTCTGAGTACAATAACAGCACGATTTTGATATTCAGGCACTTCCAACTCCCGCCTTAGATAATTTTATAGCTGTATGGTTTCGGAATCACAAGTATCCCAACCACGCAAAAAAGTGCGATTGCATGTATCGCGAAGCTGCTTGAATGCACATTTATACAATTTTACTCATCACTGGCTTTCGTTTGACACTCGGTTTATTGAAATTGGAGAAAGTATGAGAAATAGCCATGTTTCCAGCAACGCACTCCTTGCAATCCGATCATTTCCCGAGCAACTCTAGAATATCGATGTAGGTTTTTCCAATATTTTATGTTTCTAACTATAAATAAACCGCAATCAGATACTCAAGCGCTCTTGAAGTTTATTGGCGTTGATTTTATGGGTGTTGTATGTCGGCAGCAAAGGCACCCTGACAAGGAAGAATTGGTGCAGTTGCACGTCCCCCAAAACTGCCTGGTAGCAGATTTCTTAAGTTTTCTCAGCAGGAGCTTCCATTTGATACCCTACTTAACGAAATCGAAGCACAAGTGAAAAGTTGAATTTTCATCTGCAACGCAATCTTTAAACTTTCACTGTTTTCTAGCACACATAAAAATGTGGCTCTGGGTAGGGATTCGCAATATTCTTATGTTTTTTATACAAATCACATCACAATCAGACATTCAATCTATCCAGGACCTGATTTACGTTGATTAATTTATTTTCCTGCTTCGGGAACAAGGCCATCCTGGCCACGGAAAAGTGTGCGATTCCAAGTACCGCGAAAAAGCCCGAGCATACTTGGTTGGACTCTACGCTTCCGGAGCTTTCATTCGATATCCTGTCATTGAAATTGGACGACGTATGAAACACGGCACTTTCGCGTGCGACGCACTTGTTGGAATTCCGCTGTTTGGGAGAGTTTCCGAATATCGCTGTTGCCGGAGTTCTTCACCTTTTTTTATATTCCCGAGTACAATAACAGCACGATTTTGATATTCTGGCACCTCCAACTCCAGTTTTTGATGATTGTACAGCTGTATGGTTTTGGAATCAAATGTATCCCAACCACGCAAAAAAGTGCAATTGCAGTATCGTGCAGCTGCCTGAATGCACTTTTATTAAATTCTACTCATCACTGGCTTTCGTTTGACTCCCCCTATATTGAAATTGGGGAAATTATGAAACACGGTCATTTTTTGCAGCAACGTACTCCGTGCAATGCGATCGTTTTCCGAGGAACTCCAGAATATCGTTGTAGGTTTTTTGCAATATTTTATGTTTCTAATTATAAATAGACCGCAATTAGATTTTCAAGCGATCTTGAAGTCTATTTGCGTTGATTTTATGGGTGTTGTATGTCGGCAGCAAAGGCACCCTGACAAGGAAGAATTGGTGTAGTTGCACGTCTCCCAAAACTGCCTGATTGCAGATTTCTTTAGTTTTCTCAGCAGGAGCTTTCATTTGATATTCTGCTTATCGAAATCGAAGCACATGTGAAAAGTTGCATGTTCATCTGCAACGCAATATTTAAGCTTCTACTGTTTTCTGGCGCACTTTAAAACGTGGCTCTGGGTAGGGATGCGCAATATTCTTATGTTTTTGAAACAAATTACACCACAATCAGATATTCAGTATATCAAGGACCTAATTTGCGTTGATTCATTTGTTTTTCTGCTTCGGGAACAAAGTCATCCTGACAACGTAAAAGTGTGCGATTCCAAGTACCGCGGAAAAGCCTGAGCACACTTGGTTGAATTCTACGCTTCAGGAGTTTTCATTCGATATCCTGTCATTGAAATCGGACCAAATATGAAAAATGGCACATTTGTTGGGATTCCGCTGTTTGGGAGAGTTACCGAATATCGCTGTTGCTGGAGTTCTTCAATCTTTTCCGTTCCTGGGTAAAATAACAGCACAATTTTGATATTCAGGCATTTCCAACTCCTGTTTCCGATGATTTTACAGCTGTATGGTTTCGGAATCAAAAGTATCCCAACCACGCAAAAAATTTCAATTGCAGGTATCACGAAGCTGCTTGAATGCACTTTTATTGAATTCTACTCATCGCTGGCTTTTGTTTGACACCCTATGTAATGGTTTTCTGTCTAATCTCACGAACGAAGTCGGAACCGACCTCTCATCGGTTCTAGACGTTAAGTCTGAGTCGTGCCAACAAATGGTACCAACCGGTCAACCAATCCATGCACCGTAATCCATTTTCGCGGTAGCTGCTTGTCGGCCAGCTAGATTGGAGGGGATTTCGATCGCGGGTCTAAAAATGGATCACGCTCAATTACATTTTTCAGCCACCATTAAACGCCCGTTTCAAACGCGTCGAAAACACAATCATACGGAGAAGAAACCTACTTTACGTTACTCCGTATTTCTTCATTAATCCAGTCAAAGTACAAAAATCTAATTTCCATTTCGCGCTCCCAAATTTCACCGACGCGGTACCGAAAAATACACTACGTTAACTTGAACCCGATGAAAGCTACGTAGTGAATTCAATTGTTCATAAAGTCCGTGAAGGACTGCAGCGATGTTCTGCTGCCTCGGCAGAGGAAGGTGACCTAAATGCGGCTCTGGGTAGCGATTCGCAATATTCTTATGTTTTTTTAAACAAATCACACTACAACCAGATATTCAGTCTATCCAAGACCTCATTTGCGTTGATTCATTTGTTTTTCTGCTTCGGGAACATGTGCAATTCCAAGTACCACGAAAAAGCCTGGGCGAACTTAGTTGAATCCCATGCTTCAGGAGCTTTCATTCGATATCCTGTCATTGAAATCGGACCACATATGAAAAATGGCACTTACGCGTGCAACGCACTTGTTGGAATTCCGCTGTTTGGGAGAATTTCCAAATATCGCTGTTGCTGGAGTTCTTCAATTTTTTTATGTTTCTGAGTACAATAACAGCACGATTTTGATATTCAGGCACTTCCAACTCCCGCCTTAGATAATTTTATAGCTGTATGGTTTCGGAATCACAAGTATCCCAACCACGCAAAAAAGTGCGATTGCATGTATCGCGAAGCTGCTTGAATGCACATTTATACAATTTTACTCATCACTGGCTTTCGTTTGACACTCGGTTTATTGAAATTGGAGAAAGTATGAGAAATAGCCATGTTTCCAGCAACGCACTCCTTGCAATCCGATCATTTCCCGAGCAACTCCAGAATATCGATGTAGGTTTTTCCAATATTTTATGTTTCTAACTATAAATAAACCGCAATCAGATACTCAAGCGCTCTTGAAGTTTATTGGCGTTGATTTTATGGGTGTTGTATGTCGGCAGCAAAGGCACCCTGACAAGGAAGAATTGGTGCAGTTGCACGTCCCCCAAAACTGCCTGGTAGCAGATTTCTTAAGTTTTCTCAGCAGGAGCTTCCATTTGATACCCTACTTAACGAAATCGAAGCACAAGTGAAAAGTTGAATTTTCATCTGCAACGCAATCTTTAAACTTTCACTGTTTTCTAGCACACATAAAAATGTGGCTCTGGGTAGGGATTCGCAATATTCTTATGTTTTTTATACAAATCACATCACAATCAGACATTCAATCTATCCAGGACCTGATTTACGTTGATTAATTTATTTTCCTGCTTCGGGAACAAGGCCATCCTGGCCACGGAAAAGTGTGCGATTCCAAGTACCGCGAAAAAGCCCGAGCATACTTGGTTGGACTCTACGCTTCCGGAGCTTTCATTCGATATCCTGTCATTGAAATTGGACGACGTATGAAACACGGCACTTTCGCGTGCGACGCACTTGTTGGAATTCCGCTGTTTGGGAGAGTTTCCGAATATCGCTGTTGCCGGAGTTCTTCACCTTTTTTTATATTCCCGAGTACAATAACAGCACGATTTTGATATTCTGGCACCTCCAACTCCAGTTTTTGATGATTGTACAGCTGTATGGTTTTGGAATCAAATGTATCCCAACCACGCAAAAAAGTGCAATTGCAGTATCGTGCAGCTGCCTGAATGCACTTTTATTAAATTCTACTCATCACTGGCTTTCGTTTGACTCCCCCTATATTGAAATTGGGGAAATTATGAAACACGGTCATTTTTTGCAGCAACGTACTCCGTGCAATGCGATCGTTTTCCGAGGAACTCCAGAATATCGTTGTAGGTTTTTTGCAATATTTTATGTTTCTAATTATAAATAGACCGCAATTAGATTTTCAAGCGATCTTGAAGTCTATTTGCGTTGATTTTATGGGTGTTGTATGTCGGCAGCAAAGGCACCCTGACAAGGAAGAATTGGTGTAGTTGCACGTCTCCCAAAACTGCCTGATTGCAGATTTCTTTAGTTTTCTCAGCAGGAGCTTTCATTTGATATTCTGCTTATCGAAATCGAAGCACATGTGAAAAGTTGCATGTTCATCTGCAACGCAATATTTAAGCTTCTACTGTTTTCTGGCGCACTTTAAAACGTGGCTCTGGGTAGGGATGCGCAATATTCTTATGTTTTTGAAACAAATTACACCACAATCAGATATTCAGTATATCAAGGACCTAATTTGCGTTGATTCATTTGTTTTTCTGCTTCGGGAACAAAGTCATCCTGACAACGTAAAAGTGTGCGATTCCAAGTACCGCGGAAAAGCCTGAGCACACTTGGTTGAATTCTACGCTTCAGGAGTTTTCATTCGATATCCTGTCATTGAAATCGGACCAAATATGAAAAATGGCACATTTGTTGGGATTCCGCTGTTTGGGAGAGTTACCGAATATCGCTGTTGCTGGAGTTCTTCAATCTTTTCCGTTCCTGGGTAAAATAACAGCACAATTTTGATATTCAGGCATTTCCAACTCCTGTTTCCGATGATTTTACAGCTGTATGGTTTCGGAATCAAAAGTATCCCAACCACGCAAAAAATTTCAATTGCAGGTATCACGAAGCTGCTTGAATGCACTTTTATTGAATTCTACTCATCGCTGGCTTTTGTTTGACACCCTATGTAATGGTTTTCTGTCTAATCTCACGAACGAAGTCGGAACCGACCTCTCATCGGTTCTAGACGTTAAGTCTGAGTCGTGCCAACAAATGGTACCAACCGGTCAACCAATCCATGCACCGTAATCCATTTTCGCGGTAGCTGCTTGTCGGCCAGCTAGATTGGAGGGGATTTCGATCGCGGGTCTAAAAATGGATCACGCTCAATTACATTTTTCAGCCACCATTAAACGCCCGTTTCAAACGCGTCGAAAACACAATCATACGGAGAAGAAACCTACTTTACGTTACTCCGTATTTCTTCATTAATCCAGTCAAAGTACAAAAATCTAATTTCCATTTCGCGCTCCCGAATTTCACCGACGCGGTACCGAAAAATACACTACGTTAACTTGAACCCGATGAAAGCTACGTAGTGAATTCAATTGTTCATAAAGTCCGTGAAGGACTGCAGCGATGTTCTGCTGCCTCGGCAGAGGAAGGTGTCGGTATCTGCCGAGAATGCCCTCGTCTGGAGACGCGTGAATGCGCTGGCAGGCTAGCATTGCGGTGTCGTGGAACGGGTTCATTTCCCCAGCACGAGGACCCATTACAAAGATATTTCGCATTCACGAATTGGACTGCTGATCAAGGGGCGACCGAAGTCGCAAAAATTGTAGATAACTACACAGAGGGAAATATAACTTGTTACGAGAACAAGCGGAGCCTGAGAAGAAAGGCGAACTTGGGGTGACCTCGTCATTACCCAACTAAATTCATGGCCCACAAATGAAAGAGGGGCAACCGGGTGGTGGTAGCGCCCCTTCATACCCACCCAACCGGAATAAATCCATAGAAAGCTTGTTGAAGTGGCCAGGTATTCCTCTTCTGAGTGGAAGATTCATACAACTTGAATTGTATGAACTTTCCCATCAGAAGGGGAGTACCCCGGTGACCAATTTATGTCATAGAATTATACAATTTGATTGCATATCTCTATGCCATAAAAAGGCACTCTGCTTGGGCCACTCAACCCAAAACGTCACCTGAAACAGAAAAAGGAATTAGTAAGTACCCGGTGGCTGGCTCATGTTTTGAGGTAGAAGCCTGCCACCGTACCGGGTCCTATACCCAGTTAAAAGTTGAAGAAAGGAAAGACCATCGGGTACAGTATGAATCCATTCTTTTATTCTTCAACGAAAAAATATACTGTAGTATACAATAATAATTCATCCAATCTCTAGGTGAGTTTACTCTAATGTGTATATAATACGTATTAAGGAAAATGTATGAGAGAAAAAAAATTGTGGTGGTAATTAAATTTTATAATAAAATGTTTCAATAATTTAGGTAACTTAAACGGTACTCACCTGCATGGTCCGTCGAGCGCTCGATGGGTGCAGGTATCCTTTAAATAGCTGTACATTAGACACACAAAAAAAAAGAATTATCATATTCATCAATCTTAAAAATCACCAACTATGGTATACAAAGATTACACTGAAAAACTTCAAATCGATTACGTTATCAGGATGCTAATAAAATACTCTTTCAGTGGCTTTTTATCCATTCAAATCTAGTTCGGAGACGAACAACACAATTTTTGATTTTGTTCTCCGGAAAAAATGCGAAAATCATTAAAGCCGTTTAATAACGATCACGAATATAATGGGAATATTCACATAAAAGGCTCAACTTTTTAGGAAATTGCAGAACATTCATGCCTGGAACTAGTACCAGAGCAATTCTACCAAAGAGCACTGTAGTCATAACAAATTTTATTTCTTCCGGTACTTATAGCGTAGGTGGAAATGTTACGAATTGGATATGCATTGTAAACAAAAACTCTTCTTTTTTTTCTTGTCAAGAGAGGACTCTAACATGTATTTTAACTTTCATTTCACTCGTATGGAGCAATTTGCTACATTTTCTTCCTTATAACCTCCGTTCACCACGTTCCTCCCGAATATATCAAAACACCAGTTATCTTCACACTTTTCATTAAACCATCAGGTGCGAGCCGTCTCAAATACTGTTTTTCCGTTATGACGATTCACTTTTCACCACTTTAAATTTACGGTCCCGTCTTGCAAAATCTTTTCTCATGCTTTTCACTCGAAAGATTTCTCGCCACTCAATCTTATGATCTTTGCACGGAAATATTGAAGGAATTCCACTTCCTGTTGATTATATTTTACGAATTGCTTCTTGAGTTGTATGCGGCGCGCACGTTTTTTTCACTTTTACAGATGATTTATCAGACACACAATTGAAATTTGTATGCACTACATGGGCACAGGATTCGGAACTCTTTCTTTCTTCTCTGCAACAATATTTCACACATATCTTCGAACTTTTTCTTAATCCACAAAATGTTTAATAATTCGAGCAGCGATAGGCCTTCCCGATCTTATGTTCGCGACCCTCCAGCGAGATCCCGTGCGCGCGCAAATTCACTCCCCATCTAACATGTTATCTTCACCGTTTGTTCTCACTATCTCCATATAAATCTATTATTATTCCTACGATTGAACAAACAAAGCGTTCGCCCGGCTCAACGTAAAACCTGATCTCTCTAGCTGTTTGTAGTAACTCATCGACATTACTACTACTATTACCTCGACCACTATCGGAACTTTTTGTTTTTATGCGATGAGGTTCTTTGATGTCTTATGGACGATGAAGATGCGCCGAGTCGTGGCTTAGTTTGTAATGCTTTGGAACGACTTGTTGTATTTATTGTATTATTGTTATATTGTGTTTTCCCTGTCACTCGCTTTAATGTGTCTCTGTCTGAACTTTTCTCCTCATCCTTTTGCTAGATTTATGATGGTGGTGGTCGTTGCTTTTATCTTTGTCTAGTTTTTCATCACTATGACTTTTACTAGATGATGACTTGCTTGATTCTTTCTTATCCCTGTCTTTGCTTTCATGTTTACCTTTTTTCTTGTTTTCGTGTTCTGACGGCTGGTTATCTTCACTACTAATTCGTTTACTGCTGCTACTTTTATGACGATTTGATGATTTCGAACTTTTGGATGATTCACGATGCGAGTGCTTATGGATTTCTTCAATTTTTCTTTGTTGTGCTCAGTATCAATAATCAACTTTTCTTCATCTTCATCTTCATCATGATAATCATTATCGTACAAGTTATCATCAGAGCCAATGGGAGGAGATTCATGCGCTGGTTCTGGTGTTGGAACTTTTCTACTTGAGTGATTACTTGAACTCTTTAACTTACCTTCTTTTCTGCGATCACTATGATGACGATTTTCACTACTCGAATGCTTTTCTCGGTGATGTTTTAAGCTGTTACTACTATTTGGTTTATCACGGTTATGACGATCACTTGGAACATTGTGCATTTTTTCTATCATTTATACTATGTTGACTATGATTACGTGAATCATCTCTTCCATTTTCTTTGTGTCTCCTTTCTTTTCTATCGACATCGCTTGGTTTCTCGTTACGGCTAGATGATTGCTTGTATTTATGATTAGAATGATGATTTCCATTTTCACTGTCTTTTGTAGATTCGATTAAGTTATCAATTGAAAGCAATTTTCGTTTGTAATGATTAGGCGTAATTAAGTGGGAAAAAAAAAATCGGAAGAATTAGACAGGCACGCGTTAATTACCGACAAACAAAACAATTTTTAATTAATATTATGGTTGGAATGGGTAAAATTTGACAAATTTTGGGGGGGTTTAAATGATACAATGATTTTATCGTTCATATAATTTAAGGGGTTAACCGTTTCGTTCTAAGCATTCGTATACCGCGTTACACCGCAATGCGTTAAATTATATTCAAAAGATATTGTAATAAAATCACTACACATTAAAATATTAAACAGTTTTAGAATTTTGTTTCCCGGGAGTTAAGTACAAAAGAAATTTTCTTGACTTATTTTTCATGCGAAAAAAAAAAGAGCGAGTGTTGCGATGGGGAAGGTGACTGAATGGTTACTAATTGTTAAATTGAGTTTGTGCTGTGTGCCTGTGGCAGCGCTGGCTTTTAGAGCCCTACTCCTCAATTACTACAGGGCAGCTAATTTTCTCGGGATCCCAAGGCAATGCGGATTGCGAAAAAGGAGCTGAAGGATCTTTCTGTGTATCATGGGTTGGCTTCAGCGTCGGGACTAGAGATGACGGACACTAAAAGAAAAACACAATTGACAGACGGACAGACTGACTTATGTTTATGTTCGGCCGGAAGTATCCAACCCTTGCGCGTTTTTTTTTTTTTTTTTGAAAATATATGCGGACAGACAAACAGACGTGACTAATTATGTATCGGCGCAGGTCTTTCGCGTGGTATATCCCCACTTCTTTTCCCGATAGATCCGTTATCAGGTACCGGTTAGGTCCCATTACCTTCTTTATGCGGCTTTTCAAGAATCGCCTGTCCAGCTTGGCGTTGTAATGCCCCGCGGCGTCACTTTGGCGGAAATTTCGCCGGAAAACTTCATCTCCTTCTTTGAAATTAGCAGATCGTGACCTGAGATTGTACTGCGCTTCATTTGCACTTCCTGCGGCCTTAATCTTCCGTCCGATTTGTTGGCGGAGGTCTCCTAAACGTTTGTGGGGCTCCAGCGCAACGACGGGGTCTCCCAAACACTTTAATTGCCGTAACAGCCGGTATCATTTACCGTGGCAAATCATGTGCTGTCCAAAGGCGGCAAAGTAAGGGGCGACACCGGTGACGGAATGATACGAGGATCGCAGGGCGCATGTGATGGCAGACAACCGCCGATCCCAATCCTTTTGAGATGGGTGGACGTAGAAACGGATCGCGGCCAATAAGGTGCGGTTCAACCTTTCTGATGCGTTGGACTGAGGAGAGTATATGGGCGTCAGTTGGTGTTCAACGCCATACTGCTCAAGTAGGCTCTTAAACTGCCGAGACCGGAACTGTACTCCATTGTCTGAGTACACACTCTCTGGAACACCGAACACATTGAATACCCGGTTCTCTAAGAATTTCACGATCGATGGAGTTGTGAATTTACGGATAGGTTCCACCAGCGGGAATTTTGAGAGCTGGTCTAGAACGACTATAGCTCCGATGTGTCCCATGGATGACCGAGGATATGGACCGAGTAGATCGATGTATAGACGTTGGAATACGCGTTCTGGGACGTTGAGTTGACCCATAGGAGGTCGAAGAGGCTGGTTGGGCGCTTCGGTGCCTTTACCGGTCTCACAGGCGCTCACGCAGTCTTTGACCTGGGATGCCATTTTACGCCAAAAGAAGTATTTCTTGAGTCGCCGTAACGTTCGACCGTAACCTCCGTGGGCACTTAAAGGATGGTCATGTGCGCGGAGGATCAGATGTTGTGTCATTTCCTCCAGTACCCAGAGTTTCCAAGACTCTTCTTCCTGCCATGGATCACCAGTGGCGTATTCATTTCGTCTATACACGTAGCCGTCTATTACCTTCAAATCAGGCAGCTGTGGTTGTTGGGTCGCTATGGTTTGCCTCAACTCTTTGTAGCTGTCTGATTCGAAGTGTGGGCTGTCGAAATCTATTTCGATGGGGTCCTCGTCATTTATTGTCAATTCGGCTCCCTCGGGGGAAAACATGCGTGAGAGAGTGTCGGGTACGATGTTCTGGGTCCCTTTCCGGTGTTTGATGGAAAACTTGAACCCTTGCAGTATTAGAGCCCATCTGGCTAGGCGTCCATTTAAATCTGCCTGGTTCATCAACCATTGTAGTGACGCATGGTCCATGATGATCTCGAATTGGTGGCCCTCGATATAAAGTCGGAATTTCTTCACAGCCATTACCGCTGCCAAATATTCTTGCTCGGAGACAGTATAGTTTCTTTCGGCCGAATTCAGCTTATTGGACATGAAGGCGATGGGAGCTTCCTCTCCTTCGTCGGTCAATTGCACCAGCATGGCTCCTACTCCATGTTGACTTGCGTCACAATGAATGGAGAAGGGCTTCGTGAAGTCGGGGCTGTGCAAGACAGGAGCTGATGTGAGGGCTTGTTTTAGCTCTTCAAATGCCTTTCGGCTGAGTTCGGTCCAAACGAACTTCCCTTTCCGCAACATGTCTGACAGGGGCACTGAAACTGTTGCATAATTCCGAACAAACCTTCGGTACCAACCGCACACACCAAGGGAACGGCGTAGCTGCTTCACTGTTTTTGGTAAGGGGAACTCATCAATCGCACGAGTTTTGTCTGGATCCGTTTCGATAGTGCCATGTCCTATGACATGTCCTAGGTACCGGACTTCTTTCATGACAAACTTACTTTTCTGTACGTTGATGGTGAGTCCCGCCTTACTGATGTGCAGGGCTACTTCTTGTAGAAGTAGGAGGTGTTGATCGAACGTTTCCGTGATGAGTAACAGATCATCAAGGTACACGAACACTTGGTGTATCAGGTGAGGTGGGATGACCTTGTCCATTAACCGAGTCATCGTTTGCGGCGCGTTACACAGGCCAAAGGGCATTGTGATGAACTGATATAATGGTCATCCAGGCACTGTGAAGGCGGTCTTGTCCCTCGAGCCCTCATCGAGTGGAATTTGCCAGAAGGCGTCTTTTAGGTCGAGACTGGTGATATAATTGGCTTTCGGTAGTCTCCCTAGTATTCCATCGATGAGTGGAAGAGGGTACGCGTCCTTGATGGTAACCGCGTTTACCTTACGGGCATCAAGACAGAGGCGGACTTTACATGGCTTCACCACCAAGGTTACCGGAGAAGGCCAGGCACTTTGGGACTCCTCTATGACCCCCAATTCGAGCATCCTATCTAGCTCCGCATACACCAACTTCTCCATGGCCGGTGAGATGGCTTAGTGTCTCTGTTTAATCGGTTAACTTTCGCCAACGTCGATGGCGTGTGAGACTAGGGTGGTGCGGCCAAGGCCTTGGGTAGCGTAAGATGGGAAAGCAGCGATGGATGCTTCCAGGCGTTGTCGTTGGTTAGACGTCAGGTCATGCCTATCGGGAGTAGAAGTGATTTTGTTGACATTTCTGGTTTTTAAAGACAAATCTGTGAATAAATCGGAGGCCAGTCCAAAACGAAGGACGAAATCGACGCCAAGGTACACATTCTGAGTCAAAGACGGAATAATGTAGAAGGTAATATCCTTCGTCTGACCCCTGAACGTCACGCGTGTGGTTAGTTTACCTCGTATAGGGTGTTTGGTGCCATCAGTTGTATTGATTTCAGTGCGTCAGGATTTAATCAAGTTTGGATATTCTTGGAGCACCTTCGAGCCAAAGCTTGAGGCAAGACAACTGATACTGGCACCCATGTCGATCAATGCAAACACAGTCTCGCCCAACACTTTAATTGGATGATAAGGTCTGATCTCATTCTCAGCAACCTCCGAGATGTTACAAGAGTTTAAGGTTTGACGGCAGGTGTGCACTCTCTTGCGGAAATTCCGCCAGCGACGGGTTGACCATTTTGTCATGCGCGGGCGGGAAGTGACTACTTCGGAAGCAAATATTCGCTCTCGAGCCACCCGATATTCCTGCAGTCGGACATGATAAGGTTTTAAAGTGCGTATTTGAGGCTGCCGGGGTTCTTCTGGCAGTGACTGCGGTGGTCGCTTTAATATTGTCGTTGGCGAGGTCTCCAGAAGAGAGTGAACATCCGCAGTCGTAGTGGTCATGGCTAGTGGGTTAGCATCAGGGTTATTGGGGTGAGCAGCTGGCTCAGGAGCTACTGCGGGGGCTTCGAGTACCGCTGAGGTGGTTGGGTACTCTTTTGTACATTTTTTTGCGCGGCACATTCAGAACAGTCCGGGAAGTAAGTGTCCGGTTTGCCGCAACCGTAGCAGAAAACCTTACGCTCTGCTCGGCATGAAATGAACCGGTGTCCGGTTCGATGGCAATTCCAGCAGGTCGTAAGACTCCCCACTGCCGCTACAGCAAGCTGGTCCTGGTCCAAATCTTCCTCCAGATCCATGGTGGTATAATCTGGGGCCAATTCCGTGATTCCTCGTCGAGGACCCGTCCTAGCTAGTAGGTATGGCCGGTCCCAGAGATCTTCCTCAAACCCTTCTAGACGACGCAGTGCCTCCATACTCTGTGGATCGGAGTTCACGATATGGCGACGAATCTCCGGCCTTAGATTGCGCTTTAGCGGGCGCAGTAATTGGGTAGAAGAAAACGGCTCTGATAACTGGTCATTCAGCTGAAGGATATCGGCTCGATATTGATGGAAGGACTCGTCCGGACGCTGCCATCTAGCATTCATCTTGTCCAGTACCAATTCGTCCATGTCGACCGTAGGGTATTCCATGCGGAGTACCTCCTTCAACCGTGACCAGCGTATTGATGGTGGGGCCGAATGTATTTGCCAATATGTCTCAAGTGCTGCAGCATTGGCAAGTATCCTGCGAGTGCCGTGTAGTCTCCTGCGAGTGCCGTGTAGTCTCCTGCTAGCATCTGCTCAATCAGCGACTCCACCCGACTAATGAAGACTTCCACCGTTATAGTATTGGGTTCCCCGCTGAAATGCAGATTCCACCCCTGGATGATGCTGGGGATCTGCGTCGGCTTCAGCCGATACGTAGCGTGTGGATGGATGCGTTGGTCTGGCGGAATCACTGGAGCCTGATTTGGTGGCGGTGCTTGGCTCAATCGGGGCCGGTACACTAGGGCCAACGGATTCATTGCCGCACCGGGCCGGATTCGTTCGTGATCGCGCCGCGAGTCTATCGGAAAATCCCACGGGTTTGGGTCCGAATCCCACATCGGAGGCGTTCTTGGCCGAAGTGGTACTGGATTCTCCTTCTGGCTTTCCAGCGAGGCTACCCGGGTGGACAGGTCCTGCATGAGCGCCATTAAGTCTTGTAAAACTGTCGCCTCCACAGCCACAGTGGGTCTCGCCTCTTCCGCAGGCGGAACTGCTTCAGCTCGGCCCATTAAGTCAGGCTCATCAGCCACTGTTGGAACCTGCTCCCGCCGGTCCTTTGTTTTGGGCACCGCCCCTTGAGCAGCTGGAAGCTCTAGGTGGCTGGAAGGTCGCCCCGCTGAGGTGGCTGGTTGTCGGCATAGAGGGCAAGTCCGGCTGACTAGTAAATGCTGGGTCACGCAGGCTTCATGGAACTCATGTCCGCACGCCAACGTTTGTACGGACGTTCCATCATTTCGTGCTTGCTGGCGAATGACACACAATGCCGTGGGCCCTGCTTCCGAACGCAACCTGCGCTTCTCTGGCGTGCGTTTGGTCGACATCCTAAAAAGTTTAATCTAATTGGACAAAAATGGGTAAGATAAATGCTAAAATGAAGCTATTAATAAAATTTAAATTGAATTGACAAGACAAAAATACTAAAAGTGGCCGAAAGTGGCGAGCTATAAACACTCCTCACAAAAAAAATTTCAGGTAAAGGTTTTCAAAAAGTTTTAAGTTATCAAAAAAATATAACCGGTCTTTCCCTTCCGTCCTTCCTCCCAAGTATGGACACCATGGCACAATCCTTCTCTAGCGTTTCAGGGACACTCACTTGTGGCACCATGAAAATCAGGGTTCAGAAGTGATCCCTCATCCGCAAATTTTCTCAAGTTACAACTTGTCAGCCCAGGGTTGGATTCTAATCCACAAACAGCGCGTGTCTTGTCTATGATAGTCATGGATTAGCTAATCTGCCAATCACATGAAATCAAAATCCATGTAATTTAAGACACCTAGGCACCGCTGGTTTGGAGAGTGAATCAGAATCCTCCGCAAAAAGTTGTTGGGATAATAACTTCCGAACACAAAAAGGGACTCTAATATCATTTGGCCTTACTAGTTATACAATGGTGGTAAACCACCAAAGTATAAATCAAAAGCAGGACCAAACGATATTGATGTCCAAAGACAACACACGTTCGAAAGTTACTAGGCTTGCTGGGGCACGATCAGTGCAATTACCCTCGGGAGTTACCTACCCGCCAAAATATTAACACCTTGTGGGGACACCTAGAGACGATGGACGGTCTCGTGCTTACGACTGATGATACAGCCGGGCTTTTCGGGCCCCACGTTGGGCGCCATTTGTAGTGAATTCGATTGTTCATAAAGTCCGTGGACTGCAGCGATGTTCTGCTGCCTGCAGAGGAAGGTGTCGGTATCTGCCGAGAATGCCCTCGTCTGGAGACGCGTGAATGCGCTGGCAGGCTAGCATTGCGGTGTCGTGGGGCGGGTTCATTTCCCCAGCACGAGGACCCACTACAAAGACTCGAGGACCCACTACAAAGACATTTCGCATTCACGAATTGGACTGCTGATCAAGGGGTGACCGAAGTCGCAAAAATTGTAGATAACTACACAGAGGGAAATATAACTTGTTACGAGAACAAGCGGAACCTGAGAAGAAAGGCGAACTTGGGGTGACCTCGTCATTACCCAACTAAATTCATGGCCCACAAATGAAAGAGGGGCAACCGGGTGGTGGTGGAGCCCCTTCATACCCACCCAACCGGAATAAATCCATAGAAAGCTTGTTGAAGTGGCCAGGTATTCCTCTTCTGAGTGGAAGATTCATACAACTTGAATTGTATGAACTTTCCCATCAGAAGGGGAGTACCCCGGTGACCAATTTATGTCATAGAATTATACAATTTGATTGTATATCTCTATGCCATAAAAAGGCACTCTGCTTGGGCCACTCAACCCAAAACGTCACCTGAAACAGAAAAAGGAATTAGTAAGTACCCGGTGGCTGGCTCATGTTTTGAGGTAGAAGCCTGCCACCGTACCGGGTCCTATACCCAGTTAAAAGTTGAAGAAAGGAAAGACCATCGGGTACAGTATGAATCCATTCTTTTATTCTTCAACGAAAAAATATACTGTAGTATACAATAATAATTCATCCGATCTCTAGGTGAGTTTACTCTAAGGTGTATGTAATACGTATTAAGGAAAATGTATGAGAGAAAAAAAATTTGTGGTGATAATTAAATTTTATAATAAAATGTTTCAATAATTTAGGTAACTTAAACGGTACTCACCTGCATGGTCCGTCGAGCGCTCGATGGGTGCAGGTATCCTTTAAATAGCTGTACATTAGACACACAAAAAAAAGAATTATCATATTCATCAATCTTAAAAATCACCAACTATGGTACACATAGATTACACTGAAAAACTTCAAATCGATTACGTTATCAGGATGCTAATAAAATACTCTTTCAGTGGCTTTTCATCCATTCAAATCTAGTTCGGAGACGAACAACACAATTTTTGATTTTGTTCTCCGGAAAAAATGCGAAAATCATTAAAGCCGTTTAATAACGATCACGAATATAATGGGAATATTCACATAAAAGGCTCAACTTTTTAGGAAATTGCAGAACATTCATGCCTGGAACTAGTACCAGAGCAATTCTACCAAAGAGCACTGTAGTCATAACAAATTTTATTTCTTCCGGTACTTATAGCGTAGGTGGAAATGTTACGAATTGGATATGCATTGTAAACAAAAACTTAAATTCGGGAGAAATTCCACCAACACATTGCAAAACCGCACCACACTCTTTTTTTTTTCTTGTCAAGAGAGGACTCTAACATGTATTTTAACTTTCATTTCACTCGTATGGAGCAATTTGCCACATTTTCTTCCTTATAACCTCCGTTCACCACGTTCCTCCCGAATATATCAAAACACCAGTTATCTTCACACTTTTCATTAAACCATCAGGTGCGAGCCGTCTCAAATACTGTTTTTCCGTTATGACGATTCACTTTTCACCACTTTAAATTTACGGTCCCGTCTTGCAAAATCTTTTCTCATGCTTTTCACTCGAAAGATTTCTCGCCACTTAATCTTATGATCTTTGCACGGAAATATTGAAGGAATTCCACTTCCTGTTAATTATATTTTACGAATTGCTTCTTGAGTCGTATGCGGCCCGCACGTTTTTTTCACTTTTACAGATGATTTTTCAGACACACAATTGAAATTTGTATGCACTACATGGGCACAGGATTCGGAACTCTTTCTTTCTTCTCTGCAACAATATTTCACACATATCTTCGAACTTTTTCTTAATCCACAAAATGTTTAATAATTCGAGCAGCGACAGGCCTTCCCGATCTTATGTTCGCGACCCTCCAGCGAGATCCCGTGCGCGCGCAAATTCACTCCCCATCTAACATGTTATCTTCACCGTTTGTTCTCACTATCTCCATATAAATCTATTATTATTCCTACGATTGAACAAACAAAGCGTTCGCCCGGCTCAACGTAAAACCTGATCTCTCTAGCTGTTTGTAGTAACTCATCGACATTACTACTACTATTACCTCGACCACTATCGGAACTTTTTGTTTTTATGCGATGAGGTTCTTTGATGTCTTATGGACGATGAAGATGCGCCGAGTCGTGGCTTAGTTTGTAATGCTTTGGAACGACTTGTTGTATTTATTGTATTATTGTTATATTGTGTTTTCCCTGTCACTCGCTTTAATGTGTCTCTGTCTGAACTTTTCTCCTCATCCTTTTGCTAGATTTATGATGGTGGTGGTCGTTGCTTTTATCTTTGTCTAGTTTTTCATCACTATGACTTTTACTAGATGATGACTTGCTTGATTCTTTCTTATCCCTGTCTTTGCTTTCATGTTTACCTTTTTTCTTGTTTTCGTGTTCTGACGGCTGGTTATCTTCACTACTAATTCGTTTACTGCTGCTACTTTTATGACGATTTGATGATTTCGAACTTTTGGATGATTCACGATGCGAGTGCTTATCGATTTCTTCAATTTTTCTTTGTTGTGCTCAGTATCAATAATCAACTTTTCTTCATCTTCATCTTCATCATGATAATCATTATCGTACAAGTTATCATCAGAGCCAATGGGAGGAGATTCATGCGCTGGTTCTGGTGTTGGAACTTTTCTACTTGAGTGATTACTTGAACTCTTTAACTTATCTTCTTTTCTGCGATCACTATGATGACGATTTTCACTACTCGAATGCTTTTCTCGGTGATGTTTTAAGCTGTTACTACTATTTGGTTTATCACGGTTATGACGATCACTTAGAACATTGTGCATTTTTTCTATCATTTATACTATGTTGACTATGATTACGTGAATCATCTCTTCCATTTTCTTTGTGTCTCCTTTCTTTTCTATCGACATCGCTTGGTTTCTCGTTACGGCTAGATGATTGCTTGTATTTATGATTAGAATGATGATTTCCATTTTCACTGTCTTTTGTAGATTCGATTAAGTTATCAATTGAAAGCAATTTTCGTTTGTAATGATTAGGCGTAATTAAGTGGGAAAAAAAATCGGAAGAATTAGACAGGCACGCGTTAATTACCGACAAACAAAACAATTTTTAATTAATATTATGGTTGGAATGGGTAAAATTTGACAAATTTTGGGGGGGTTTAAATGATACAATGATTTTATCGTTCATATAATTTAAGGGGTTAACCGTTTCGTTCTAAGCATTCGTATACCGCGTTACACCGCAATTCGTTGAATTATATTCAAAAGATATTGTAATAAAATCACTACACATTAAAATATTAAACAGTTTTAGAATTTTGTTTCCCGGGAGTTAAGTACAAAAGAAATTTTCTTGACTTATTTTTCATGCGAAAAAAAAAGAGCGAGTGTTGCGATGGGGAAGGTGACTGAATGGTTACTAATTGTTAAATTGAGTTTGTGCTGTGTGCCTGTGGCAGCGCTGGCTTTTAGAGCCCTACTCCTCAATTACTACAGCTACGCTAAAGGAAAAGGCAAACCAACAAAGGTACCGCGTACCGCACGCGACGCGAAACCGACCTCAGCGGATTTGTTCAAACCCTACCCTCTCCCCGGCATACTTACCCGGCACTCTCACTGCCTCTGGAAAAGAAGGGCCACTGGAAAGGAAAGTCGTTGTTATTTTAGCAATTCATGGTTTTTATTGCGATTAACTTGAAACTACTTAAGGTTTAAATCTAACATATAATGGTGTGAATGGATTGTAAATTATCAAGAGATTATCTATATTTTGTATGGAATACACTTGTTAGAAAATATTAAGCTATGCAAACAATATTATTATTATTAGTTTTGTTACATTGTTTCCATGGTACAAATTATATATTATTCTTTCAGAAATTATACAGGCGACGACTAGTGCTTCTTTTCAAAACAGATTCTAAGCAAAATTAATTCAAAGAGGATATATAATAAAAGGTTAGTCCCCTAGAGTTTATAACTATCGCGATTATTAAAGGAATATTTAAATTGCGAGAGAAGAAAACATCTTCCTTACTTTCACGGCGAGGTTTGCCATACGAGACGATAAAATTTAATGCACTATTAGTTTATAAT
Source organism: Odontomyia ornata (assembly GCA_963969285.1). Taxonomy (NCBI): domain Eukaryota; kingdom Metazoa; phylum Arthropoda; class Insecta; order Diptera; family Stratiomyidae; genus Odontomyia; species Odontomyia ornata. Next base: position 237,903,454 of record OZ017739.1, read on the forward strand.
TGTGAATTTATACTCAAGTCCTTAAGTGAGCTGAAATACTAGTTGACTAAGCTGTATAATTATTTGTTAAGAATTAACTTAAACATTTATTTCCGTTGTATAATATATTGTCCAAAAATTACTTCAGAAATATTTTGAACGAGTTAAACGCGAGTAAATGGATAAAATGTATCTTCGCTTAGTGTTACACTTATTAATTAACAATGTCTAATTTGTTCCTTATATAGCAAAATGTCGCCCAAAATAAAGCAATCTAATTATTTTTAGGTTTTCTCCAAGTTAATTGATTCAGGACCTTTATCACAACAAAATTGTATAAGACCTATGTGTGTGGTTGGTTTGTGCAAAATATTGTTACATATGAGCCCTGGACTAATCAACTAATTTGACAATATCGAATTGCTTTCCAGTAATTTTAAATAAAATCATTTGAATTCTTTCCCTATTGGTATCATTGGTTATTATTAATTATTATATCTATTATGTCTTAATTATTATTGTTTGTCTTATTTTTTTATTCATTAATATGGTTAGTATTAAGTTTTATTATTATTGGTTGTTTATTATGATTGTAGTATTATTTCTCATTCTTATTTGTATTATTTGTTGAATATTAATGGTGTTCGTATTATTTTGTATAATCATTTGTGTTATGAGCCATTTATTAACATGGTTTGTTTTATTTCTGATTATTATCGTTTATTTATTATGATTGTTAGGATTATTTCTCATTATTATTTGTATTCTTTGTTTGTGTGTAAGTCAGTTTGAATTTCATATATTTTCTTCAGAAATGTCTTCTATAAATTATCATATTAACTAAGGTTCTCCGAATATTAAACTTCAAAGGAATATAATGTGGTTATCATGCATTAAATGCTACCGCAATTTTATTTACTGACCTCAATGACTGAGAAGTGTGGAGTTAGTTATCGAGATTACATAAAATTTCTCAAGCCGAAACTTACACAGATGGACAAACAGGTCCTAGTTTTAGTGGAGTTTTGCTAACTTTTTTTTGGTAAATTTCTCAAGAGAATTTGAGGACTCTAACGGAGTGCTAGTGGTTGAAGCTAGTTCAACATTTTAGCTTCGAAACTAATGTATATTTAAGTTAGTAAGAATACATTTAAGAATGATTTTTGCAGTACATTCAAAATTTCTAAACAAAATTATCACTAATGATACTGATTCTTGTAGGAAATAAATAATTTGACGATATTGCGGTCTCCGTATCTTTCATTCTTTGATAAGAACTCATTCAATTTGTTCGAGTATCAGAGCTTGCTGTACATCCGCGGATTCTGATAAAGATTGGCATTCTAACCAATTTTTCGTCGTACACGAAGACGATTGCTACTTACAATCAGACTTGAATTTTTCTTCAAGACGTGCGTGGCCTCTTGATCTTAAAACCGGTCCCCGGCAACCTTTATAGCTGTTGCGTTTGCACTTCCGACTGTGGGTAGACACGATAGTGGTATGAAGTGCTCTGTTGACTGACTTCCGTCCCTGTGATTGCCGATTCCAATCCAAACAGTGGTCGATGTTCCAACATGACATAATTCCCCAATTAAGTTTATGATATGGCCGTGTCATCGAGTCGGGCATTTCACAGTGAACACTTTATTTTTTTCCTGGATGTTGATGCTAGACAATTTTATAGTATCTTTGTTGGCTTCACTGAAATAGGCCCCCAGTCACCGCATATGTATTACACGATGAGATGATCCGAGTAGCAGGTGATGGAAATTTCTGCAGCCGTCAGCCGCTGTGTCGTTGAGATTCTTGGAGGAACTATCAATTGTGTGCGCGGATGAGATTTACAAATTGCAGCCACAAGAATTGCGACCCGGTTTTGATTTCTTGGTCAGAACACAGTGAGACGGAATCAAAGGGAAAATCATTGCACACTCACTAAATCTTGAACTGAACCTTCCACTTTTCATCTCATGGCACTTCCTACTCCCACACACCCACCAAGTGGCATTCCTTTGACTTTGACATCCAACGACAAAACTGACGTGGAATGGGAAGACAACACAGAGAACATGAGATGGCAAGCCACATGGCAGCAATGTGTATGGGTAATGGTCGCCAGCGGCATCGAATGATTCATCACACCCATATATTGAAACTAGGAAAAGTATGAAAAACGGTCATTTTTCAGCAACGCACTCCTTGCAATCCGATCATTTTCTGAGGAACTCCAGAATATCGTTGTAGGTTTTTCCAATATTTTATGTTTCTAACTATAAATAGACTGCAATTAGATACTCAAGCGCTCTTGAAGTCTATTTGCGTTGATTTTATGGGTGTAGCATGTCGGCAGCAAAGGCACCCTGACCAGGAAGAATTGGTGTTGTTGCACATCTCCAAAAACCAGCAGGAGCTTTCATTTGATACTCTACTTATCGAAATCGAAGCACATGTGAAAAATTAAATTTTCATCTGCAACGGAATGCGATTTCAAGTACCGCGAGAAAGCTTGAGCTCACTTGGTTGGATTCTACGCTTCAGGAGCTTTCATTCGATATCCTGTCATTGAAATCGGACCACATATGAAAAATGGCACTTTCGCGTGCAACGCACTTGTTGGAGTTCCGCTGCTTGAGAGATTTCCGAATATCGCCGTTGTTGGAGTTCTTCAATTTTCTATGTCCTTGAGTAAAATAACAGCACGACTTTGATATTCAGGCACTTCCAACCCCCGTTCCCGATGATTTTATAGCTGTATGGTTTCGGAATCAAAAGTATCCCAACCACGCAAAAAACACCAATTGCAGGTATCGCGAAGCTGAGTGCATTTTTATTGAATTCTACTCATCATTGGCTTTTGTTTGACACCCCATATATTGAAATTGGAGAAAGCATAAGAAACGGCCATTTTCCAGCAACGCCCTGCTTGCAATCTGATCGTTTACCCAGGAACTCCAGAATATCGTTGTAGGGTCTTGCAACATTTTATGTTTCCGACTATAAATAGACCGCTATTAGATACTCAGGCGCTCTTGAAGTCTATTTGCGTTGATTTTTTGGGTGTTGTATGTCGGCAGCAAAGGCACCCTGAGCAGGAAGAATTGGTGTAGTTGCACGTCTCCCAAAACTGTCTGATTGCAGATTTCTTAAGCTTTCTCAGCAAGAGCTTTCATTTGAAACCCTACTTGTCGAAATCGAAGCACATGGGAAAAGTTGCATTTTCATCTGCAACGCAATCTTTAAACTTGTAGTAATCGAGCAGGTACCAATTAATTTTTACGTGATTCACAGCAAATTAACGTTGACTTTAATTGAAATATCCTCAAATTTCAATACATACAGCAGCTGTGATTGTTTTATGAGGCAGTCCCACTTCTCCTTCATCTATTGTGATAATCTTGCCATAAGGATAGGATACTCTGTTTTCCACCGAAATTTTAAAGAACGCAAATGAATCAAAGCTTTTTTTATAGTCCCGACAAGCCTTGTAGAGTCCGTTTAGAAATGATGGTGCCGAATATGACATGGCTGACGATGGAAGTCGAGAAATAAATTGGTCCAACTGAAGAATTTCTTTATACTCGTGATATGCCTTCAAAAAAATATGTTTCGAGTATTCCTCATCGAACTGGCCACATGCCCATTTGTAAGGATCTTAACAGGGATCGACACCTAAATTAGACCACATCAGCATCTGTTGGATTGCATCCAAACGTTCTTTATCGATGCAATCACTAGCTGTCATATAATATGGTATTCTAGGCCTCAATGCAACTAGGCAGATGATTATTATAAGAAATATGAAACATAAGATAGTGGCAACTAAAAACGGCAATCGAGCCTTTTCAGGCATTTCCAAGCGCGACATTAATGCTGCATAGGCCCCTTTTGTCTCTGTTTCTTGTTGAGTATTTTCATTCGCTCCCGGCATATTTCCAGCTGACTGATTTTGCCGTGATTCAAAGCTTCTTCTGAGTGGTCTGGCCTCTTCAACATTGCGATCCACCTTGCTGCGACTTCGTCTGCGCGGCTCTCGAAATCCATTCTTTGAATGATCATTCAATTCAGCAATATTTACGTTTACGCTTTTCTGATTACCACCCCCCCCCCCTTCTCGAAATTTCACACAATCTTTTTTATTGATACCGTAAACTTGACTAGCCGCTCGTTGACTTCAACAAACATTAGCTTACGAGTATTAACATCAAATTCAACGTATTAACCGATAAAAATCGCATTAAAATGACAAATTATCAGTTAACGATCATGCGACGGCAAGAACAAGGTGTGACCCAGAGTAGATATTAAAAATGTTAATAGAATAATGCTGAAAGTGCACGCCAAAACTATTAAATTGTCTTGATGAGATGAGCATCATTGGATGGAATGTGATCGTTAATTTTCTAACCGCATTCCCAACACTCCAGCTTAGCGCTCTTAATGGTATAGTTATGGTTTTATAGCACTTTCAGGAAACAAAAAACAGCAGCAGTATCACTCTGCGAAGCGCGATGTACAACTACTCGATACACTCCGCGGCTCTTAAAGATTCCCAATTTCACTGGGCTTGGGGCAATGTATTCCACGTTTTTGCTTTTATGCAATATCTGCCGGCGAAATGAACGTTTATCTTATTGCACTGGCAATTACCACGTTGGGTCAAACGACAGACGAACAATTACCGCACGGTATCTCAAAGAAAAAAAAACAAAAATGCACTCAAAAGATACTCGAAACCAGTTACGCGTCACTGTTCGCGCTATCAACTCACGAATTCTTTTTGGCTTTCACGTTTGCTTTGGACCTTAAGAATTTGCACTGGGAAGTCTACTTCAGATCGTCAAGCAGCGAGGTCTTCGGTTCGAGAAAAACAAGGCAGATGGAACGAGCGGGAGCCATCATGCAAAGTTAAAGCCGTAACAGACGACCGGATTTGGTCCGGCCGGACCTACTGAGGTTCAGTCCGCTCTTTTGCAACACACGATCGGACCAGCCAGTCGTTCTTCAGTTTTCGGTGCGCGAAGATGGCACAGGAAGTGGCATCGATTGTGTCCAACAAACATAAAATCGCTTTTGCGGCAGCAGTAATTGTTGCTACATCGCTACTGCTATGAATTAAAAAGAGGAAAAGGAAAGAATGGGAGAAATTTTACTTGATGAATGTTGCCTATTCAGTCATAAAAGAGCTCGATGAAGAGGATTTTCGCATTTATCTGCGAATAAGCCAGGAGTGTTTCGTAGAACTGTAGCCAAACATCACGAAAAAAGATACTGTGATGAGACGTGCAGTGTGTGCTGAAGGAAGATTGGTTGCAACGCTAAAATATCTTGCGACAGGCAGCGAATTGAGGGAATTGAAATTCAGTACCAGCATATCATCACAGCTCCTATTAAAGATTATTCCTGAAACCAGTCCGATTGGGTCGTTCTGTTGGGTCCGGTCCGGGCGTTCTGTCTACACACGCAGATTTGGTCCGGAGCGAACCGAGTCGGATTCGGTCCGATGGAAAATCCATCGAACTCGATCGGACTCAATTTCGGTCCGCGGACTGTTCTCCGCACGACCGGATTTGGTACGGAGCGGACCAAATCCGGTGGTCCGCTCGGACCAAATCTGGCCGTGTATTATCACTATTAAATGGAATGTGAAACGCGAAGAATTCCTGCATCTCGTACGCGACCGTTTGAATTCCATCAGAATGCGACGCGTTACCAGTTTTTCGATTTGAGTCGCATTGTTTGTGTTGCAAGCAAAAAGTGTGTACTTGATTTTCCTAACTTTGGCGTGGATGATCCCCCTTATTGCGCGTTTTTGCCGTAATTCCTTCGATCTGTTGCCGTTATTCCGTCTTTACGGTACCCTGCTGCCTAATGAACACGCGGTTGCGAATGAAAAATTGCGGGAATTCTGAAACTCGAACTGAGCGGTTGATGGATACATTGGAAGTACATCGTGTTTAAAGGAACAGGAACTCTGAAAGAACATTGGATTTTACAAACTGTTCCCAATGCATATTCTTACGATATATATGATAAGTCATTTAGTGATTGGCGCGCATTAAAAGAACATTGTGCAATTGTTCTGTGCGCGCCACTTTGACCCGAGTAATATACCGTAATTTCTTGTTTGCCCTGTTTTGTGTTAAGAATAAACAAAATTAATCGACTCTAACGAATTTACTTCCTGTATGCAAATCAAGAATCGAATGCGTGCAAAGACCGTGTAGAGTGCTGATATATAATGTTGTGGTTCTGGAAAAATGATTATTTGATTGGGTTCGAGTGCAATTATTGCTACAAGTGCACTTCATAGCGGCGATAAGAAAGGAAGAAGAAAACTCGTTTGCGATTGTTTCTTTTTTTCATGTGTTTGGGACGTGTTATTTGTGGAATCTCTGTGGTTTACCATTACTTTGGTTGCTTCTTAGTTGACATAACTCGCAACTCGCCTCCAGACGGACGTATGTAGAATATCTCACTGAATGACGAGATCACGCGAAAAAGCTTATTTTGAATTACAAGGCGAGTCATTGTGTCATTTTGTAGCTGTGATTAATGTTATTCTGGCAATTGGAACATCGATTCTATGGGAAAAATTCTCGCTGACTTGGCATATTTTATTGTGTTGTGTGGACCGTTACTTGCGAAAATTGACTTCACGGAATATTTTGATGTCAAGGCTGTTTCGTTAGCAACATATGCTGATAATTGTTTAGTGACCGTATCTGGCGATTCTGATTTAAATTGCTCTGCCAATAATTGTAACGTAGAGGATTATCATAATTTTTTGTGAGTGTCCTAAGCCCAGTACTTAATGAATATACCCGCAAATGTTCAGTTTGAAAGCCAGGACTTACGCACACCACCTCGTCAACGAGCGCTCGTCGTCGGAAAAGCTGGGTATATACCCTTTTGAGTGATTTCAATAATTTTTTTTATATATACATTGATCTTTCTTTATATACATACAACGTTTTTATACATTTTTCAAATTCGATATACCCTTGAATTTACATCTATAAACAAAAATGGGCTTTGGAAACAAAAATTTCATAAGGGCAGAATGGGTCATTCCTTCTGAATAAAGGGAATGAATCTCCTACATCGACATTATTAGAACCACCCTTCTGTTCCCTCGTTTTTCTTTTAGTCTTTATATCTATGGTTAATTTTGAACAGAAGAAGATTAGATTTACTAGTAGTTTGTAAATCATTAAGATCGAGGGTTTTTGCACTAATCGTGAATTTTTAGTATCGAGTTTATATCTTTAAATTGTTGCGTGAAGAAGAAATAAAAAAATGAATTTGTAGCTTTCAAATGAAATCGGTCTTTCCCTTCCGATAACTCTGACCGGGTATAGGACCCGGTACGGTGGCAGGCTGCCCCCTTAAAACATGAGCCAGCCGCCGGGTACAATTTAATCCTTTTTTTTTTTATTTCAGGTGACTTCGCGGGTTGAGTGGCCCAAGCAGAGTGCCTCTCTATGGCATAGATTTATGCAATCGAATTGTATAATTCTATGGCATAAATTGGTCACCGGGGTACTCCCCTTCTGATGGGAAAGTTTATGCAAGTCAAGTTGTATGAGTTTTCCACTCAGAAGAGGAATACCTGGCCACTGCAACAAAATATGGATTTAATTCCGGTTGGGTGGGTGCGAAGGGGCTCCATCACCACCTGGTAGCCCTTCTTTCATTTGTGGACCATGAGCTTCATCCTCGTGCTGGGGAAATGAACCCGCCCCACGACACCGCTATGTTAGCCTGCCAGCGCATTCACGCGTCCCCAGACGAGGGCATTCTCGGCAGATATCTTCATCTTCTTCTGCCGAGGCAGCAGAACATCGTTGCAGTCCTTTACGGACATTTAAAACATTCTAAATTCACTATAAATGGCGCCCAACGTGGGGCCCCGAAATGCCCGGCTGTATCATCAGTCGTGAGCACGAGACCGTCCATCGTCTCTAGGTGTCCCCACAAGGTGTCAAGATTATTGGCGGGTTGGTAACTCTCGAAGGTTTTTGCACTAATCGTGCCCCAGCAAGTCTAGTAACTTCCGAACGTGTGTTGTCTTTGGACATCAATATCGTTTGGTCCTGCTTTTGATTTATACTTTGGTGGTTTACCACCATTGTATGACTAGTAAGGCCAAATGATATTAGAGTCCCTATTTGTGTTCGGAAGTTATTATCTCAACATCCATTTTGCGGAGAATCCTGATCCACTCCCCAAACCAGCGGTGCCTGAGTGTCTTAAATTACATGGATCTTGATTTCATGTGATTGGCTGATAAGCTAATCCATGACTATCCATGACAAGACACGCGCTGCTTGTGGATCAGAATTCAACCCTGGGCTGAAAAGTTGTAACTTGTAAAAAACTTGCGGATGAGGAAGAACTTCTGAACCCTGATTCTCATGGTGCCGCAAGAGGGTAGTCCCTGAAACGCAATAGAAGGATTGTGCCATTGGTGTCCATACTTGGGAAGAAAGACGGAATGGAAAGACCGATTTTTTTTTTTCTGATAACATAATAAAAATTTTTATATACACTTTTTTTTTTTTTTTGAGGTTTGATTATAGTTCGCCACTGACGGCCACTTAGAAATTAGATATATTTCACGTCATTTTCCGCATTTTTCTCTTGTACATATATATTCAATTAGATATTCTTTATAGATATTCATCGTTTAAATTTTAAAAATAAATTTTGTTTAGCATGCCCACCAAACACACGCCCGAAAGGAGGAAGTTGCGATCAGATGCCGGACCAGCGCTCTTGTGCTCCATATGTCATGAGGACAAGGACGAGCTTACCAGTCAGAGTTTGCAGTGTGGACACAGGCTACACCAGCTGTGTTTGGTCCAACTGCGGCAAACCTCATCCACGTGCCCGCTCTGTCGTCAGCCTCTAGAAACCACCCAGCCAGCAATAGAACGACCTCAGTCCTCCAGCGCAAGTGGGACAGTGCCCAAAAGCGGACCCCTTCCATCCACGACAATGGGTGCACGAGAGGAAGACTACCGAGCCGAAGCAGTGCCGCCTGCGGAAGGGCCGAGACCCACCGTGGCTGTGGAGGCGACAGTCCTACAGGATTTAATGGCGCTCATGCAGGACCTGACCACCCGGGTAGCCTCGCTGGAAAGCCAGAAGGAGAATCCAGTACCACCTCGGCCAAGAACGCCTCCGATGTGGGATTCGGACCTTAATCCATGGGATTTTCCGATAGACTCACGGCGCGATCACGAACGAATCCGGCCCGGTGCGGCAATGAATCCATTTGCTCCAGTGTACCGGCCCCAACTGAGCCAAGTACCGCCACTAACTCAGGCTCCAGTGATTCCGCCGGACCAACGCATCCATCCACACGCTACGTATCGGCTGAAGCCGATGCAGATCCCCAGCATCATCCAGGGCTGGAATCTGAATTTCAGCGGGGAACCCATCACTATAACAGTGGAAGTTTTCATTGGTTGGGTGGAGTCGCTGATTGAGCAAATGCTAGCAGGAGACCACACGGTGCTGGCAGGATATTTGCCAATGCTGCTTAGGGGAGCAGCACGAGTCGTATTGGCGAATACATTCGGCACCACCATCAATACGCTGGTCACAGTTGAAGGAGGTACTCCGCATGGAGTACCCTACGGTCGACATGGACGAATTGGTACTGGACAAGATTCATGCTAGATGGCAGCGTCCGGACGAGTCTTTCCATCAATATCGAGCCGATATCCTTCGGCTGAATGACCAGTTGTCAGAGCCGATGTCTTCTACCCAATTGCTGCGGTTGCTAAAGCGCAATCTAAGGCCGGAGCTTCGTCATCATATCGTGAACTCCGATCCGCAGAGTATGGAGGAGCTGCTGATGACTGTGCGTCGCCTGGAAGGGTTTGAGGAAGACCTCCGGGACCGGCCCTACTTACTAGCTAGGACGGGTCCTCGGCAAGGAATCGCGGAATTGGCCCCAGATTATACCACCATGGATCTGGAGGAAGATATGGACCGGGACCAGCTTGCTGTAGCAGCGGTGGGAAGCTTTACGACCTGCTGGAATTGCAATCAAACCGGACACCGGTTCATTTCATGTCGAGCAGAGCGTAAGGTTTTCTGCTACGGTTGCGGAAAACCGGACACTTACTGCCCGGATTGTCTTGAATGTGCCGCGCAAAAAAACGGCCGAAAGAGTACCCGACCACCTCAGCGGTACTCGAAGCCCCCACAGTAGCTCCTCAGCCAGCTGCTCACCCCAATAACCCTGACGTTAACCCACCAGCCATGACCACCATGACTGCGGATGTTCACTCTCTTCCGGCGACCTCGCCAACGACAATATTAAAGCGACCACCGCAGTCACTGCCTGAAGAACCTCGGCAGCCTCAAATACGCACTCTAAGACCTTATCATGTTAGACTGCAGGAATATCGGGTTGTAATGATATCCATGTAATGATATTCATTCATTCATTAAAACTAATCGGATGATATTCATTACATTAATACTCAATCAATGTAATGAATATCACCCAGAATGAAATGAAAATCATGACGATACATTTCACTTGACCTCAACGAATATCAAGTGAAAATAAATACAATAAATTTCACTTGACTTCAAAGATCAAGTGAACATAAATATTGAAGAATGAAACACATGTCAACAACGTAACATGAATCTCTTATATAAGACTCACCATAGAAATGCATTCACACTTAACGTGTGAATGAAATCTCGTGTTCCCTTTGGCACACGACGCATGAGCATACGGTCAAGTAAGACACTTAACGTGTGAATTAAATCTCGTGTTCCCTTTGGCACACGACGCTTGAGCGTATGGTCAAGTATGAATGATTCACGTAAATTACTTAAGGTGTGAACTGTAATGTTGTGTTCCCTTTTGACACGTGATACTTGAGTATATGGCCAAGTAAGAATGATTCATGTAAGTCCATGTGTGTGATATTTTTGTATAGTTAAGTGTTTTGTCGTTATGAGTAATAAATTAAGAATTGGGTCATTTTTGAAATAATGTATGACCAATAAATTTTATATTTTATGCTTAGCTTGTAAGAATTGAAAAGTATATGAATCGATGTAAGTAAGAAAAATATATTCAGTTTTTTGATCATACACGTACGACGAGTTTTAGTAAAGAAACGCTGCGAGTTTGTAGCGACTGTGATTTTAATTTTCTTTGCTGCTAATTGTAGCAAAATAAATTATAAACTTAGTAACCATGGCGTTTATGGAATACAAGATTCCTCGCCAGAACTCTCTGCGGCCTAGCCGCTTGGTTAAGTAGGTATTTCTCCAATTCTGGTTTTATAATAAATTTCATATTTTGTTCTAGCGAGGAACAGAATAAACACCTGGTAAAACTAGAATTATTATAGGGTGGCTCGAGAGCGACTATTTGCTCCCGAAGTAGTCACTTCCCGCCCGCGCACGACAAAATGCTCAACCCGTCGTTGGCGGAATTTCCGCAAGAGAGCGCGCACCTGCCGTCAAACCCTAAACTCTTGTAATATCTCGGAGGTTGCTGAGAATGAGATCAGACCTTATCATCCAATTAAAGTGTTGGGCGAAACCGTGTTTGCATTGATCGACACGGGTGCCAGTATCAGTTGTCTTGCCTCGAGCTTTGGCTCGAAGGTGCTCCATGAATATCCTACCTTGATTAAACCCTGGCGCACTGAAATCAGTACAACTGATGGCACCAAACACCCTATACGAGGTAAACTAACCACACGCGTGACGTTCAGGGGTCAGACGAAGGATATTACCTTCTACATTATCCCGTCTTTGACTTAGAATGTGTACCTTGGCGTCGATTTCGTCCTTCGCTTTGGATTGGCCTCCGATTTATTCACAGATTTGTCTTTAAATACCAGATATGTCAACGAACTCACTTCTATTCCCGATAGGCATGAACTGACGCCTAACCAACGGCAACGTCTGGAAGCACCCATCGCTGCTTTTCCATCTTACGCTACCCAAGGCCTTGGCCGCACCACCCTAGTCTCACACGCCACCTTGTTGGCGATAGTAAGCCGGTTAAGCAGAGACACTATGCCACCTCACCGGCCATGGAGAAATTGGTGTATGTGGAGCTGGATAGGATGCTCGAGTTGGGGGTCATGGTGGAGTCCCAAAGTGCCTGGTCATCACCGGTAACCAGGGTGGTGAAGCCAGGTAAAGTCCGCCTTTGTCTAGATGCCCGTAAGGTAAACGCGGTCACCATCAAGGACGCGTACCTTCTTCCACTCATCGATGGAATACTAGGGAGAATGCCGAAAGCCAATTATATCACCAGTCTCGACCTAAAAGGGGCCTTCTGGCAAATTCCACTCGATGAGGGGTCGAGGGAAAAGACCGCCTTCACAGTGCCTGGACGACCATTATATCAGTTCGTCACAATGCCCTTTGGCCTGTGTGTTCGTGTACCTGGATGATCTGTTACTCATCACGGAAACGTTCGATCAACACCTCCTACTCCTACAAGAAGTAGCCCTGCACATCAGTAAGGCGGGACTCACCATCAACGAACAGAAAAGTAAGTTTGTCATGAAAGAAGTCCGATACCTAGGACATGGCACTATCAAAACGGATCCAGACAAAACTCGTGCGATTGATGAGTTCCCTTTACCAAAAACAGTTAAGCAGCTACGACGTTTCCTGGGTGTGTGCGGTTGGTACCGAAGGTTTGTTCGGAATTACGCGACAGTTTCAGCGGCCCTAACAGACATGCTGTGGAAGGGGAAGTTCATTTGGACCGAACTCAGCTGAAAGGCATTTGAAGGGCTAAAACAAGCCCTCACATCAGCCCCGGTCTTGCACAGCCCCGACTTCACGAAGCCCTTCTCCATTCATTGTGACGCAAGTCAACATGGAGTTGGAGCCGTGCTGGTGCAATTGACCGAAGAGGGAGAGGAAGCTCCCATCGCCTTCATGTCCAATAAGCTGAATTCGGCCCAAAGAAACTATACTGTGTCCGAGCAGGAATGTTTGACAGCGGTAATAGCTGTGAAGAAATTCCGAGCTTATATCGAGGGCCACCAATTCGAGATCATCACGGACCACGCTTCGCTACAATGGTTGATGAACCAGGCAGATTTACATGGACGCCTAGTAAGATGGGCACTTAAACTGCAAGGGTTCAAGTTTTCCATGAAACATCGGAAAGGGACCCAGAACATCGTACCCGACACTCTCTCACGAATGTTTTCCCCAGAGGGAGCTGAATTGACAATAAATGACGAGGACCCCATCGAAATAGATTTGGACAGCCCACATTTCGAATCAGACAGCTAGAAAGAGTTGAGGCAAACCATCGCGACCCAACAATTGCAGCTGCCTGATTTGAAGGTAATAGACGGCTACGTGTATAGACGAAATGAATACGCCACTGGTGATCCATGGCAGGAAGAAGAGTCTTGAAAACTCTGGGTACTGGAGGAAATGACACAACATCTGATCCTCCGCGCACATGACCATCCTTTAAGTACCCACGGAGGTTACGGTCGGACGTTACGGCGACTCATGAAATACTTCTTTTGGCGTAAAATGGCATCCCAGGTCAAAGACTACGTGAGCGCCTGTGAGACCGGTAAAGGCACCGAAGCGCCCAACCAGCCTCTTCGACCTCCTATGGGTCAACTCAACGTCCCAGAACGCGTATTCCAACGTCTATACATAGATTTACTCGGTCCATATCCTCGGTCATCCATGGGACACATCGGAGCTATAGTCGTTCTAGACCAGCTCTCAAAATTTCCGCTGGTGGAACCTATCCGTAAATTCACAACCCCATCTATCGTGAAATTCCTAGAGAGCCGGGTATTCCATGTGTTCGGGGTTCCAGAGACTGTGTACTCGGACAACGGAGTACAGTTCCGGTCTCGGCAGTTTAAGGGCCTACTTGAGCAGTATGGCGTTGAACACCAACTGACGCCCATATACTCTCCTCAGTCTAACGCCTCCAAACGGTTGAACCGCACCCTATTGGTCGCGATCCGCTCCTACGTCCACCCATCTCAAAAGGATTGGGATCGGCGATTGTTCGCCATCACATGTGCCCTGCGATCCTCGTATCATTCCGTCACCGGTGTCGCCCCTTACTTTGCCGCCTGTGGACAGCACATGATTTGCCACGGTAAATCATACCAGCTGTTACGGCAATTAAAGTGTTTGGGAGACCCCGTCGTTGTGCTGGAGCCCCACGAACAGTTAGGAGACCTCCGCCAACAAATCGGACGGAAGATTAAGGTCGCGGGACGTGCAAATGAGGCGCAGTACAATCTCAGGTCACGATCTGCCAATTTCAAAGAAGAAGATGAAGTTTTCCAGCGCAATTTCCGCCAAAGTGACGCCGCGGGGCATTACAACGCCAAGCTGGACAGGCAATTCTTGAAAAGCCGCATAAAGAAGGTAATGGGACCTAATCGTTACCTGATAGCGGACCCATCGGGAAAAGAAGTTGGGATATACCACGCGAAAGACCTGCGCCGATCGATAATAAGTCACGTCTGTTTTGTCCGTCCGCATACATTTTCAAAAAAAAAAAAAACGCGCAAGGCTTGTATACTTCCGGCAAAACATAAACATACGTGTCAGTCCGTCCGTCTGCCAATTTTGTTTTATTTTATTGTTCGTCACTCTTTGTTCCGACGCCGAAGACAACCCATGCTATAATGAAAGATCCTTCAGCTCCTTTTTCACAATCCGCGTCGCCTTGTGATCGCGAGAAAATTAGCTGCCCTGTAGTAATCGAGCAGGTACCAATTAATTTTTACGTAGTTCACAGCAAATTAATGTTGACTTTAATTGAAATATCCTCAAATTTCAATACATAAAGCAGCTGTGATTGTTTTATGAGGCAGTCCCACTTCTCCTTCATCTATTGTGATAATCTTGCCATAAGGATAGGATACTCTGTTTTCCACCGAAATTTTAAAGAACGGAAACGATCCGCACATTGTTTGCAAATGAATCAAAGCTTTTTTTACAGTCCCGACAAGAGTTGTAGAGTCCCTTTAGAAATGATGGTGCCGAATATGACATGGCTGACGATGGAAGTCGAGAAATAAATTGGTCCAACTGAAGAATTTCTTTATACTCGTGATATGCCTTAAAATTCCATTCTCATTGATTATAGGCATAAAAAATAGAAAAAAAATATGTTTCGAGTATTCCTTATCGAACTGGCCACATGCCCATTTGTAAGGATCTTGACAGGGATCGACACCCAAATTAGCCCACATCAGCATCTGTTGGATTGCAGCCAAACGTTCTTTATCGATGCAATCATTAGCTGTCATATAATATGGTATTCTATGCCACAATGCAACTAGGCAGATGATTATGTAGTGAATTAAGAGTTTTCATAATGTCCGTAAAGGACTGCAGCGATGGTCTGCTGCCCCGGCAGAAGAAGATGGAGGTATCTGCCGAAAATGCCCTCGTCCGGAGACGCGTGAATGCGCTGGCAGGCTAGCATTGCGGTGTCGTGGGGCGGGTTCGTTTCCCCGGCACGAGGACCCACTACAAAAATTTCGCATTCACGAATTGCTTTCAGATCAAAAAGGCGACCGAAGTCGCAAAATAGTAGATAACCTCACCGAAGGAGATGTACTTGTTACTAGAACAAGTGAATCCTGCGAAGGAAGGCAAACTTTGGGTGACCTCGTCGTTACCCAACGAAGTTGATGGCCCACAAATGAAAGAGGGGCAACCGGGTGGTGGTGGAGCCCCTTCATACCCACCCAACCGGAATAAATCCATTGATAGCTTGTTGAAGTGGCCAGGTATTCCTCTTCTGAGTGGAAAACTCATACATCTTGAATTGTATGAACCTTCCCATCAGAAGGGGAGTACCCCGGTGACCAATTTATGTCATAGAATTATACAATTGAATTGCATAAATCTATGCCATAAAAAGGCACTCTGCTTGGGCCACTCAACCCATTACGTCATCTGAAACAAAAGAAGGAATTAGATTGTACCCGGCGGCTGGCTCATGTTTTGGGATGGAAGCCAGCCACCGTACCGGGTCCTATACCCGATTAGAAATGGAGGAAAGGAAAGACCCTCGGGAGTTATCTACCCGCCAATAATTCTAACACCTAGTGGGGACACCTAGAGACGATGGACTGTCTCGTGCTCACGACTGATGATACAGCCGGGCATTTCGGGCCCCACGTTGGGCACCATTTGTAGTGAATTAAGAGTTTTCATAATGTCCGTAAAGGACTGCAGCGATGGTCTGCTGCCCCGGCAGAAGATGATGGAGGTATCTGCCGAAAATGCCCTCGTCCGGAGACGCGTGAATGCGCTGGCAGGCTAGCATTGCGGTGTCGTGGGGCGGGTTCGTTTCCCCGGCACGAGGACCCACTACAAAAATTTCGCATTCACGAATTGCTTTCAGATCAAAAAGGCGACCGAAGTCGCAAAATAGTAGATAACCTCACCGAAGGAGATGTACTTGTTACTAGAACAAGTGAATCCTGAGAAGGAAGGCGAACTTGGGGTGACCTCGTCGTTACCCAACGAAGTTCATGGCCTACAAATGAAAGAGGGGCAACCGGGTGGTGGTGGAGCTCCTTCATACCCACCCAACCGGAATAAATCCATTGATAGCTTGTTGAAGTGGCCAGGTATTCCTCTTCTGAGTGGAAAACTCATACAACTTGAATTGTATGAACCTTCCCATCAGAAGGGGAGTACCCCGGTGACCAATTTATGTCATAGAATTATACAATTGAATTGCATAAATCTATGCCATAAAAAGGCACTCTGCTTGGGCCACTCAACCCATTACGTCACCTGAAACAAAAGAAAGAATTAGATTGTACCCGGCGGCTGGCTCATGTTTTTGGATGGAAGCCTGCCACCGTACCGGGTCCTATACCCGATTAGAAATGGAGGAAAGGAAAGACCCTCGGGAGCTATCTACCCGCCAATAATTCTAACACCTAGTGGGGACACCTAGAGACGATGGACTGTCTCGTGCTCAGAGTCTGCTCGAAACCGCCACACAGCGCGGACGCCGCGTAGAGAAAAAAAGGGAGAGTTTAAGCGATTAGAGGCGGATTGCTATCGCTGATGCTGAAGATTCGAAGTGTTCTTGACATATCTTGATTTTTGTCGAAGGCAATGGTGATAATAAAACAGCGTTTGTGATATTTTATTGAGCGATACTCGTAAAACTCGGATCGTGGGTGAATTTTGTGCGCGTTAACTTTAATGAAATGCGTGTAAAAACGTTGTAAAATGACGACGTCCGCCTCTAAATGATTCTTAGTAATCCAAAGAGACTTGTGTTTCGTCCTCCCTCATCTTTCGGATCGCAATTTTCCGAGTCTGAGTTATGTTTTCAGCTCACCTGTCCGTCCCAACTATTGTGCAATATGGAAGAATGTCTTCAAGTGCGATCGTTTCCCGCTATTCGTTCAACCTATTGTGTTTTTTGCTCAAGTATTGACTGCTCTCTCGACAACTATTAAGTACAATGAATATACCACAGATAAAGGGAAACAGCAACCAGCAGTAAAGAGAGACGGTGAGAATGATACGGGAGATCACGAAGAAAAGTGAAAAGGGAATCGTCGATTGGCAACTGGCGGTAACGGGAGTGGCATTTGCTGGTGTTGTTTGTGCTGTTGCCGGGAGATTGTCGCGAGTAGAGGAGTCTGCTTGGAATTGGCAACGAGCGTGGATGCGTGGGATGGAAGTGCTGGGGAAGATTGCAGGCTGTGATTGCGGTTTCCATTCGGGAGTTCAAATGCCGTAATCGTTTGAGTTGCGTTAATTATCCCGCGTTTTATCTGTGAGAAATCAATGTTACAGTAGAAACATAGTCGAATGGAGAAGATTACGGAATAGGGAATTTGAAAGGAATGCACTCGACGACGCTGCTGAGTGGTCAGCGAATTTAACTTCCGAGTAACTACTAACGAACATTTACCGTTGACGATTCGCCGAAAGTTTTGCATGTGACCTCGTAGATGTGAATCTGATTTGCGATTTTAATTTAGTGACTGGTCGGGAAATAATCGATTTTTTTTTACATGTGACCTCAATTTGACGTTTTGCTCTGAAACTTTCTTGTGTGCTGCTACTGCTGCGGCCTGCGACCATCCGATGGATGAATGAATGCATTCTTCTTTGATCGGGAATCTTGTTTAGCTGGTGTTTCTATAATTCAAAATAATTGAGCCGCGAGGGCAGTGACAAAGCGGGAAAGTGAAAACAAGCGGAAAGTGATTGAGAACGAGTGGAATTGTTGCGGGGTTTCGCCGTGACCATCGAATTAACAAAACACAAATGCGAATGTGAATAGGAGAGTAATTTGGTTTCTTGGAATTGCATTGAATACAACTCCACGCTTTTACAATAACACCGGAAGTGAATGAATGAATGAAGCCCTTCAATAAGTCGCCGGGTTTATTAGTATTTATTTTTGCATGGACTGTTTTAAATGATTAATAATCTTTGTTATTCCTTGGCTTGTGAGTCGGGAAAAATTTTATTTTTTGGATTTTCCCGAATTTAACAGAAGATACCTGCACCCATCGAGCGCTCGACAGAACATGCAGCAGAGTACCTTTTGGTTGCCTAATTTTGTTATTTATATACTTTTGGTTACATTTGCTTTATATCTACTTTCTTCTACATTTTTTTTGTATACGTTTTTATATTTGAGTTTAAATTCTTTTTCCAAATCAATTCATTTCGATGTCCATTTAATTTTTTTTTGCGTTAGATTCTTTTTGTGTGTTTATCTTTCTAATTTAATAAAATAATTATTAAATTTTAGTTTTTTTTTTTTTTTGAAATATATAAATTATTTTTAAAAATTGAAAAATTTATACGATGATATATTCAATAAAAATGAATTAATAACGTACCCGAGGGTCTTTCCTTTCCTCCATTTCTAATCGGGTATAGGACCCGGTACGGTGGCAGGCTTCCATCCCAAAACATGAGCCAGCCGCCGGGTACAATCTAATTCCTTCTTTTGTTTCAGGTGACGTAATGGGTTGAGTGGCCCAAGCAGAGTGCCTTTTTATGGCATAGATTTATGCAATTCAATTGTATAATTCTATGACATAAATTGGTCACCGGGGTACTCCCCTTCTGATGGGAAGGTTCATACAATTCAAGATGTATGAGTTTTCCACTCAGAAGAGGAATACCTGGCCATTTCAACAAGCTATCAATGGATTTATTCCGGTTGGGTGGGTATGAAGGAGCTCCACCACCATTCGGTTGCCCCTCTTTCATTTGTGGGCCATGAACTTCGTTGGGTAACGACGAGGTCACCCCAAGTTCGCCTTCCTTCTCAGGATTCACTTGTTCTAGTAACAAGTACATCTCCTTCGGTGAGGTTATCTACTATTTTGCAACTTCGGTCGCCTTTTTGATCTGAAAGCAATTCGTGAATGCGAAATTTTTGTAGTGGGTCCTCGTGCCGGGGAAACGAACCCGCCCCACGACACCGCAATGCTAGCCTGCCAGCGCATTCACGCGTCTCCGGACGAGGGCATTTTCGGCAGATACCTCCATCATCTTCTGCCGGGGCAGCAGACCATCGCTGCAGTCCTTTACGGACATTATGAAAACTCTTAATTCACTACAATTATTATAAGAAATATAATACATAAGATAGTGGCAACTAAAAACGGCAATCGAGCCTTTTCAGGCATTTCCAAACGCGACATTAATGCTGCATAGGCCCCTTTTGTCTCTGTTTCTTGTTGAGTATTTTCATTCGCTCCCGGCATATTTCCAGCTGACTGATTTTGCCGTGATTCAAAGCTTCTTTTGAGTGGTCTGGCCTCTTCAACATTGCGATCCGCCTTGCTGCGCCTTCGCCTGCGCGGCTCTCGAAATCCATTCTTTGAATCATCATACAATTCAGCAATATTTACGTTTACGCTTTTCTGATTACCACCCCCCTTCTCGAAATTTCACACAATCTTTTTTATTGATACCGCAAACTTGACTAGCCGCTCGTTGACTTCAAGAAACATTAGCTTACGAGTATTAACATCAAATTCAACGTATTAACCGATAAAAATCGCATTAAAATGACAAATTATCAGTTAACGATCACGCGACGGCAAGAACAAGGTGCGACCCAGAGTAGATATTAAAAATGTTAATGGAATAATGCTGAAAGTGCACGCCAAAACTATTAAATTATCTTGATGAGATGAGCATCATTGGATGGAATGTGATCGTTAATTTTCTAACCGCATTCCCAACACTCCAGCTTAGCGCTCTTAATGGTATAGTTATGGTTTTATAGCACTTTCAGGAAACAAAAAACAGCAGCAGTATCACTCTGCGAAGCGCGATGTACAACTACTCGATACACTCCGCGGCTCTTAAAGATTCCCAATTTCACTGGGCTTGGGGCAATGTATTCCACGTTTTTGCTTTTATGCAATATCTGCCGGCGAAATGAACGTTTATCTTATTGCACTGGCAATTACCACGTTGGGTCAAACGACAGACGAACAATTACCGCACGCTATCTCAAAGAAAAAAAAAACAAAAATGCACTCAAAAGATACTCGAAACCAGTTACGCGTCACTGTTCGCGCTATCAACTCACGAATTCTTTTTGGCTTTCACGTTTGCTTTGGACCTTAAGAACTTGCACTGGGAAGTCTACTTCAGATCGTCAAGCAGCGAGGTCTTCGGTTCGAGAAAAACAAGGCAGATGGAACGAGCGGGAGCCATCATGCAAAGTTAAAGCCGTAACAGACGACCGGATTTGGTCCGGCCGGACCTACTGAGGTTCGGTCCGCTCTTTTGCAACACACGATCGGACCAGCCAGTCGTTCTTCAGTTTTCGGTGCGCGAAGATGGCACAGGAAGTGGCATCGATTGTGTCCAACAAACATAAAATCGCTTTTGCGGCAGCAGTAATTGTTGCTACATCGCTACCGCTATGAATTAAAAAGAGGAAAAGGAAAGAATGGGAGAAATTTTACTTGATGAATGTTGCCTATTCAGTCATAAAAGAGCTCGATGAAGAGGATTTTCGCATTTATCTGCGAATAAGCCAGGAGTGTTTCGTAGAACTATAGCCAAACATCACGAAAAAAGATACTGTGATGAGACGTGCAGTGTGTGCTGAAGGAAGATTGGTTGCAACGCTAAAATATCTTGCGACAGGCAGCGAATTGAGGGAATTGAAATTCAGTACCAGCATATCATCACAGCTCCTATTAAAGATTATTCCTGAAACCAGTCCGATTCGGTCGTTCTGTTGGGTCCGGTCCGGGCGTTCTGTCTACACACGCAGATTTGGTCCGGAGCGAACAGAGTCGGATTCGGTCCGATGGAAAATCCATCGAACTCGATCGGACTCAATTTCGGTCCGTGGACTGTTCTCCGCACGACCGGATTTGGTACGGAGCGGACGTGGATGATCCCCCTTATTGCGCGTTTTTGCCGTAATTCCTTCGATCTGTTGCCATTATTCCGTCTTTACGGTACCCTGCTGCCTAATGAACACGCGGTTGCGAATGAAAAATTGCGGGAATTCTGAAACTCGAACTGAGCGGTTGATGGATACATTGGAAGTACATCGTGTTTAAAGGAACAGGAACTCTGAAAGAACATTGGATTTTACAAACTGTTCCCAATGCATATTCTTACGATATATATGATAAGTCATTTAGTGATTGGCGCGCATTAAAAGAACATTGTGCAATTGTTCTGTGCGCGCCACTTTGACCCGAGTAATATACCGTAATTTCTTGTTTGCCCTGTTTTGTGTTAAGAATAAACAAAATTAATCGAGCAGTAAATTACGAAACTGCGAGAAAATTAATCGACTCTAACGAATTTACTTCCTGTATGCAAATCAAGAATCGAATGCGTGCAAAGACCGTGTAGAGTGCTGATATATAATGTTGTGGTTCTGGAAAAATGATTATTTGATTGGGTTCGAGTGCAATTATTGCTACAAGTGCACTTCATAGCGGCGATAAGAAAGGAAGAAGAAAACTCGTTTGCGATTGTTTCTTTTTTTCATGTGTTTGGGACGTGTTATTTGTGGAATCTCTGTGGTTTACCGTTACTTTGGTTGCTTCTTAGTTGACATAACTCGCAACTCGCCTCCAGACGGACGTATGTAGAATATCTCACTGAATGACGAGATCACGCGAAAAAGCTTATTTTGAATTACAAGGCGAGTCATTGTGTCATTTTGTAGCTGTGATTAATGTTATTCTGGCAATTGGAACATCGATTCTATGGGAAAAATTCTCGCTGACTTGGCATATTTTATTGTGTTGTGTGGACCGTTACTTGTGAAAATTGACTTCACGGAATATTTTGATGTCAAGGCTGTTTCGTTAGCAACATATGCTGATAATTGTTTAGTGACCGTACCTGGCGATTCTGATTTAAATTGCTCTGCCAATAATTGTAACGTAGAGGATTATCATAATTTTTTGTGAGTGTCCTAAGCCCAGTACTTAATGAATATACCCGCAAATGTTCAATTTGAAAGCCAGGACTTACGCACACCACCTCGTCAACGAGCGCTCGTCGTCGGAAAGGCTGGGTAAGTACCCTTTTGAGTGATTTCAATAATTTTTTTTATATATACATTGATCTTTCTTTATATACATACAACGTTTTTATACATATTTCAAATTCGATATACCCTTGAATTTACATCTATAAACAAAAATGGGCTTTGGAAACAAAAATTTCATAAGGGCAGAATGGGTCATTCCTTCTGAATAAAGGGAATGAATCTCCTACATCGACATTATTAGAACCACCCTTCTGTTCCCTCGTTTTTCTTTTAGTCTTTATATCTATGGTTTACTTTGAACAGAAGAAGATTAGATTTACTAGTAGTTTGTAAATCATTAAGATCGAGTTTGTAATGAAATTGCTTGTACGTGAGAATTTTTAGTATCGAGTTTATATCTTTAAATTGTTGCGTGAAGACGAAATAAAAAAATGAATTTGTAGCTTTCAAATGAAATCGGTCTTTCCTTTCCGATAACTCTGACTGGGTATAGGACCCGGTACGGTGGCAGGCTGCCTCCTAGAAACATGAGCCAGCCGCCGGGTACAATTTAATCCTTTTTTCTTTATTTCAGGTGACTTCGCGGGTTGAGTGGCCCAAGCAGAGTGCCTCTTTATGGCATAGCGTTATGCAATCGAATTGTATAATTCTATGGCATAAATTGGTCACCGGGGTACTCCCCTTCTGATGGGAAAGTTTATACAAGTCAAGTTGTATGAGTTTTCCACTCAGAAGAGGAATACCTGGCCACTGCAACAAAATATGGATTTAATTCCGGTTGGGTGGGTGCGAAGGGACTCCATCACCACCCGGTAGCCCTTCTTACATTTGTGGGCCATGAACTTCGTCGGGTAATGACGAGGTTACCCCAAGTCCGCCCTTTTTTTCAGGTTCCACTTGTTCTCGGAACAAGTACTTTCTCTCTCGGTGTAGTTATCTAAACTTTTTGCGACTTCGGTTACCTCGTGATAGACTGACCACAAAAATTCGTGAGTGCGAAATTTTTTGTAGTGGGTCCTCGTGCTGGGGAAATGAACCCGCCCCACCGCAATGCTAGCCTGCCAGCGCATTCACGCATCCCCAGACGAGGGCATTCTCGGCAGATATCTTCATCTTCTTCTGCCGAGGCAGCAGAACATCGCTGCAGTCCTTTACGGACATTTGAAACATTCTAAATTCACTAAAAACTTTTACTGTTGTCCGGTGGACTTAAAAATTTGGCTCTGGGTAGGGGTTCGCTATTTTCTTATGTTTTTTAAACAAATCACACCACAATCAGATATTCAGTCTATCCAGGACCTCATTTGCGTTGATTCATTTATTTTTCTGCTTCGTGAACAAAGCCATCCTGGCCACGTAGAATGTGCGATTCCAAGTACCGCGAAATTGTGTGAGCACAGTTGATTGGAATCTACGCTTCAGGAGCTCTCCTTTGATATCCTGCCATTGAAATCAAGCCACATATGAAAAATGGCGCTTTTGCGTGCAACGCACTTGTTGGAACTCCACTGTTTTGGGGGGTTTCCGAATATCACTGTTGCTGGGGTCCTTCAATTTTTATATATTTCTGAGTACAAAAACAGCATGATTTTGAGATTCAGGCACTTCCAATTCCCGTTTTCGATGATTTTATAGCTGTATGGTTTCGGGATCAAAAGAATCCCAACCACGCAAGACAGTGCAATTGCAGGTATCGCGAAGTTGCCTGAATACAACACTTTTATTGAATTCTACTCATCACTGGCTTTCGTTTGACACCCCATATATTGAAATTGGAGAACGTATGGAACACGGCCAATTGTTCAGCAACGCACTCCTTGCAATCCGATCGTTTTCCGAGGAACTCCAGAATATCGTTGTAGGGTTTTGCAATATTTTATGTTTCGAACTATAAGCAGACCACACATAGATACTCAAGCGTTCTTGAAGTCTATTTGCGTTGATTTTATGGGTGTTGTATGTCGGCAGTAAAGGCATCTTGACCGGGAAAAATTGGTGTAGTTGCACGTCTCCCAAAACTGCCTGGTGCAGATTTCTTAAGTTTTCTCAGCAGGAGCTTTCATTTGATGAACTACTTGTCAAAATCGAAGCACATGTGAAAAGTTGCATTTTCATCTGCAACGCAATCTTTAAGTTTTTACTGTTTTCTGGGGAACTTAAAAATGTGGCTCTGGGTAGAAATTCAAAATAGTCTTATTTTTTTGAACATATCACATCACAATCAGATATTCAGTCTATCCAGGACCTCATTTGCGTTGATTCGTTTGTTTATGCTTCGCGAACAAAGTCATCCTGGCCACGTCAGATGTGCGATTCCATGTACCGCGAAGAAGCCTGAGCACTTTTTTTTGTGGTAGGGAGGTGAATGCTATTTATGCACAGAGTGTGGGACTCCCACGCGCGACTGGACTACCCACTAAATACCTCCCCTGTCAACCTGAGAACACAGCCTGGAACCGTTTGACACATTACTTCGGGCCAGGTCTTGTTATGTTACGCCGCGGGGCGCCTTCAAGCTGGGGAGTCCCTTTCCTAGCGGGAGGGGAGAGGGGAAGAGGAAACGCCAGAATAGCGATCCCCCAGCCCCAGCGCCCCCGGCTGCTGTGAGTCCCTTTTATATTTTAGGACTGCCCGAGCATAATGTGCCACTTGGTTCCATTTCTCAACCGATTCGAGCATCACCGCAACTATATTATCCGGGGTGAGCTCTCCCGTCTCCCTGTACAGCTTTCTTTGCAGCCAGACCCATTTTGTGCACGCAAAAAATGTGTGACAGGCATTGTCCTCCTCTCCTGGACAAAACCGACAATCGGGAGACCGTGACTTACCGATCTTGTGCAGGTAAGACTGAAAACACCCGTGCCCACTCAAAACCTGGGTCAGATAGAAGTCAGTCTCACAATGCCTTCGATTTAGCCACGGTCTCACATCTGGGATGAGGCGCACATTCCACCTTCTCTTCGTGCAATTCACCCAAGACTGCTGCCAATCGTTGAGCGAGCGCTGTCTCTCTTCGCGGACAACCATCTCCCTCGCATCCTCATTTTGGCGCAGGTAAACAGCGCGGCACTCTTTAGCAAGGAGGGCGACAGGTATCACGCCTGCAATCACTCTCACCGCCGAGTCGGAGACTGTTGGATACGAAGATGCAATTCTCAGTGCTCCTCTTCTCTGTACCTGTGCCAATCGTTTTCGGTATACCTCTTTTCTGAGAGCGTCGCCCCATACCTCTGCTCCGTACAGTAGCACTGACCCTACAGCACTCATCAAGAGGCGTCTTCTTGATGGGCTGGGCCCCCCTACGTTGGCCGTAAGTCGATTCAGGGCCGATATTCCCGAAGCAGCCTTCTCAGCCGTTGCCCGGATTTGCTCAGAGAAATTCATCTTCGCGTCGATCAGTAGCCCCAGGTACTTCACCGCTGGCTTCGATTCGTTTTGTATATCTCCAATACTGATCATCCTTACTCTAGGGATTCTCTTTTTTGTCAAGATGACTACTTCGGTTTTCTCCAGTGATAAACTGAGCCCGCGAGCAGTCATCCAGTCCCTCACTCGGCGCATTAGCATACCTGGCCTAAGTTGCACTTGTTCAACGGTGCGTCCAGTGACCAGAGCCGCAACATCATCCGCATAGCCGACCAAATGCGACTCATCTGGCATCTCAAGTCTCAGTAGCCCGTCGTAAGACACGTTCCACAGGTCCGGACCAAAGATAGATCCCTAGGCAACACCCGATGTGATTTCCATTCTTCGTTGGCCCTGTGTCGTGTCGTAGAGCAGGCTTCGGTCCTTTAGGTAGTTCCTCAAAAGCCGCATTAGATATTCTGGAACCTGCAAAGAGTTTTCAAGTGTGTCCAGAATATCCACCCATCTAGCGGTGTTACCTTTCTAATACGCACAACTGCTTCTTCTGATAACAACTTTAATAATAATTAAATGACAATTTTCATGATCTTTAAGTACAATATTTTTGCTTTACAAAGCAAATTATTTGTCATATATTTCTTATGAACTTTTACTGCACGCGCTATGTCTTCAGCAAAAATGATCCGCAAATTTCGGTAATTGATTCGCGCGTGTAAAGAAAATATGCAAAAATAGGAAATCAATGTTCCAATTACATTTAGAGTTATTCTATGAGATAGGTAAAAAATGAATTTACGATTGCGCGTGCAGGAACAATTGCAGACATAGGAATTGAATATCATCGGAATGATTTCAATGTAAGAAACAATATTTGATGACAAAAGTTGATTGTTTGAACATACTCCCGGCCGTTGAAAGCGCTGAGGTTTCAAGACAGTGTATTCCGGCGTGTTTGAAGTCGAAAGTTGATGGTCCTTGGGAAGGGTTGTGGTTTCCTTACTGATGCTTCTGGTCCTGGTGATGTTCGTGTTTTGTAGCATTTTGTGGTGAAGTAAATGACTGTCAAGCCGAAGATGATGACCAATGCCAAATATCCTGCTGAGACATGGTAGATTGTGGAGTCAACGTGATGAGGAAGAGAGCTTTGTTGTTTGATTTGCAGGAGAGTGGTTTTAAGCTGAACAATGTCATCGGAATTGTTTGTTATCTTCATACTGTGGAAGTTTTCTTGACGTTCTAAGTGCTCCAAAATGATGGTGGAGTTTAAGGCAACTGATAGTAGGTAAGAAAGGTCGATCCGATTAGTAAATTGATGGTGGGCCATGATCGTCAACGAGCCTTGTCTTATGTTGCAGTTGGCCTTAAACCTCAGAGAACCAGATCCAATTAGAATAGTTTGATAACTGTTGTCACCACAAACTATGTTTATAGACGTTTCTTCTTGCAGATTGTAGATCCATGTATTCTTGTTGTGAAGTTGAATCCACATATTTGAGGAGCTGGGAATGATCGTGAGTTTGCAAACTTGGGGTAGTGTATGCACTTGGTTTAATAATTTAAGTTCGCATTGAGCTGGTCCAGTATCTCGGTTGAATGTTTGATGTTTTTTATTGCACAGGTATTTATCTTCACTTGTTAATAGGCATGAACTAATTTCGGCTTCGGACATGACGCTGTTTTGAGTATAGTTTTAGCAGTGAAATATACCCAGATTGATTCGGTACGATTAAGGAGGCTGGTATATTTTCTCGGATGAATCTTAGTTCGTTTTGTAGCTGGTCTGGCCGCAGGATGAGAGGGTTCATTTTTCCGTTGTGACTATCTGTAGTGACACCAATTAATGCTGTTTGGATGCGTTGATATGCCATAAGCAGCAGAGTGAAGTGGATGGATAACGTGTTGAAAGCTTGTATGAGACCTTGGTTCTCCAGAATATGGCTGGTTTTATTAATATTTAAGCGAAAGTGTTCTAGATAAGTTTCGATGGATTTCGTCTGTTCCTTTATAAAAGTTCTGTCTTGGTCTAGGAGATTTAGGGTGGAATCTACGACGGATGTTTGATTTTTAATCAGCTCTATAATGTGGTTCTCATTTAAATTAATTTTGTCAATAGTTGTTGCCATTTCTTCTGCGTAGCCCTGGTCCAATATTCCGAATAACTTGTTACTCATGGTTCCAATAAAATCAAAAGGCGATCGCTTCTTCCGGATTTCAGAGCTTCTCTCAAGCAGCAAGTTATTATTTGCCTGTATAGTGCTTAGCTGGGATTGAAATTGTGCTAAAAGGAGCTTACATCGTCCTTGGTTGTCGGTTTCAGTCTGCTCGCAGAGTTCCTTCAGGCGTTTGTGGTTGTTTCGCAGGTTTTGCATATCCTTCCATTATTCGGTCATATTGTAATATGCTATGATGTTCCAAGTGTCCGTTACCATTGAGACCTTACCGATATCCTCAAAATATACCGGCGCC
Organism: Odontomyia ornata; assembly: GCA_963969285.1. Classification (NCBI taxonomy): domain Eukaryota; kingdom Metazoa; phylum Arthropoda; class Insecta; order Diptera; family Stratiomyidae; genus Odontomyia; species Odontomyia ornata. Next base: position 237,931,820 of record OZ017739.1, read on the forward strand.
GCCTTGGTAAATGGTCTGATCACGATGGTCTCGTTGATTGGCTGAGTTGTTGTTTTGATGCTTGTTACGCATAATATTAATAGCACTAAGGCGAGTTTCGCAATCTTTGGCGTTCGTATTGTTGGTGGTGATCGTGTCCTTTTGGATTGAACGTGCTTCGTTTGTACTGTGGTATTTTGAGACGGTTGGGAGTCTTTACTCTCGTGGAACTTCTTCAGGTCACTGCAGCGAAAATGAAGGGCTGGGCTTGTCAACCAGTTAGAATTTATGGGGAAAATTCGATGTTTGCTTCGGTTTTTGACCATTTTAGTGAATTTTACCAGCGACGTACGTCCATCGTTCTGGCTAGCAGTGACAGTTTATGAGATTTCAGACAATTTTAAATGATTATTGGTTACATTTGATGTGCTTGAATCCTTCAAATCTGATAACTCTTTTGATGTACAATCGATCCTGTCTTCATTCGAGTCTTCAGGGGGATTAATGACCAAATCCCTTTGCGGCTTCTCAACGTCCTCCTTCAAATCTGATGGTATTGTGACTGTGTAGTCGATCCTATTTTCAATTGAGCCTTCAGGGAATTTTTTCGTCAGGTCTTCTTCAGTTGTGTCAACTGGCAAAGGACATAAATTATGAACTGCTCTTTTGAGTACTCCTCTTCCGGTTTTGACATCAACTACTCTAGTAAGTCCATCTGATCCTTCATAAAGTTTGATGATCCTGCCAATGGCCCATTTGAGAGGGGGTACGTTGTCTTCTTTTAAGAGGACTAATGCCCCCAAAGAAATTTTTGTTGTCGACGTCTTCCACTTGCTTCTGGTCTGTAACTCTTGTAGGTATTCTTTAGACCAACGTTTCCAAAATTCCGATTGGCAGGCTTGGACTTGCTTCCATCTTTGTAGTAGCTTGATGTTGGTTTCTGAAGAACTTGGAATTGGCAATGCGTTGAGCGGTTCCCCAATCAAAAAATGACCCGGTGTTAGCGCTTGCAGATCGTTTGGATTATTAGAGAGAGGAGTAAGTGGCCTAGAATTCAGAACCGCTTCGATCTCTGATATTACTGTGTGCAGTTCTTCATATGTAAGTGAAGCTCCAGCAATCACTCTTTTGATATGGTACTTTGCAGATTTTACAGCGGCTTCCCAGAGTCCTCCGAAATGAGGTGATCTGGGAGGGATGAAAAGCCATTCTATTCGTTCTTCTGAGCAGTACTGTTGAAGCTCATTTTGATATTGTTTATTTAGAAATAATTCTTGTACCTCCCCAAGTTCGTTTTTGGCTCCTACAAAGTTTGTGGCATTGTCACAATATATCTTCGTCGGACGGCCTCTCCAAGCAAGGAATCGTTTTAGAGCACCAATGAATGCGTCCTTTGTGAGATCCGACACAAGTTCCAGATGAACAGCTTTTGTACAGAAGCAAACAAAAACGGCAATGTATGCCTTTGTGGGCCTTTTTCCTCTAATACAGTAGTGAATTTGAATTGGGCCACAGAAATCAACACCAACGTTGGAAAATGGACGAGTTGCTTGAACTCTTTCTCGTGGGAGGTTCCCCATAATTTGGGAGTACAATCTTGGCCTGGCTCTGCACCGCCGCATACATTTATGAACAATCTTTTGTGCCAAAGTTCTTTCACGTAATGGGCAAAATTCTTGCCGAAGTATTCAAAGCAGTGCTTGAGGACCGGCATGAAGATTTCTTTCATGAACATGTTGAATCAATAGATGCACAATCTCGTTTGAATGTGGCAGTAAGAGTTGATGTTTTGCTTCATATATTGAGTCGGATAGCTCGATTCGTCCTCCTACTCGAAGTAATCCTTTGCTGTCCACAAAAGGCTTCAGCGAACTGAGAGAATGTCCGGTTGGCAACATCGGATGATTTGCCAAATGTTCTATTTCATCTATAAAGGCGATATGTTGGATTTCAAAGACAATATAGTGTAAAGCGTTGTGAAGCTCCGCTGGTGTTAGTGGTCCAATTAAAGTGTCATCTTTTGATTTCAGATTGTGCTTGAAGCGATGAATGAAGGCAGCTGTACGCTGAAGAAATCTGAATGAGTTTCGATGGTTGATGCCGCTTATAATTGGTGAATGTGGTTGTACTGAAATCAAAGCCATGGGTTTCCGTTCTTCGTCTGTTTCCAAGTATTTGACTGGGGGCTTTGGCCATTCACTGTTTGAGAGCTCCAAAAATGTTGGTCCTCTAAACCAAATGCTACAGTTCACAAAATCACCGGGGGTGGCACCTCTAGAGAGAATGTCTGCAGGATTTTCCTTCGTCGGAACGTGCCTCCATCGACTTAGTTTGGTATTTTCCTGGATGAACGCCACTCGATTAGCCGCGAACCGTTTTAACATTGATGACGATCCTCTTATCCATGACAGCACTATGGTTGAGTCGGTCCAATAAAAAACGTTTTTGACTGGTGCACACAAAGCCTTCTGCACTTTGACCACAAGTTTTACCATCAGATGAGCAGCACAAAGTTCTAATCTAGGAATTGTTGTTTGTTTCAGTGGAGCTACTCTTGATCGAGCACACAGAAGATTCGTTACATACTCTCCATTTGAGTTGGTTGAGCGTATATAAACTGCTGTTCCAAATGCATTTTCACTTGCATCTGAAAACGCATGTAGTTCGATATTGGAGGTATCGTCTGACATTGCACGTCGTGGAATAATGAGTGAATTTAATACTTGCAGCTCTTCACGGAAATTACACCACCTTGCTGATAACGACTCCGGAATTGGATTATCCCAATCAAGTTTGAGCTGCCACAACTCTTGGATGAAGATTTTTCCTTTTGAAACGATAGGGTTGACGAGACCTGAAGGGTCATAGATGCCCATAAGATCACTACGGACGCTACGTTTTGTGACTTTATCCACTGCTGGGAGATCTACCTGGATGCCATAAGTGTCGGTATGGGGATGCCAAATTATACCAAGTGATCTAGTGTAGTAGTCCTCTTTTGTATTTGACGTGGTCATGGTTTCCAAATATGCTTTTGGGATATGCTGAAGTAGTTTAGGATGGTTAGCACACCATTTGCGCAACGAAAATCCGCCTTCGAGAAGCATGGTCCTCAGCTCGGATTGAATACGCACGGCTTCCTTTAAATTGTTAGATCCAGATAAAATGTCGTCAACGTAGAAATCTTTTAAAGCAACACTAACTCCCAGTGGATAATCTCTCTGCTTTGTTTCAGCCAAATACTGTAGCGTTTTGGTAGCTAAATACGGTGCACAGGCGGTACCGTAGGTTACTGTTCGTAATCTGTAATATTTGATTGCTTCAGTGGGATTATCCCTCCATAATACCAACTGGAAGTTTCTGTCTTCATCAGCGACTAAAATTTGCCGATACATTTTTTCTATGTCTGCCGAAAAAACATATCGGTGAATCCTGAAGCGAATGGGTATGTCAAATAATTCATCTTGAACCACTGGTCCCACAAGAAGCAAATTGTTAAGGGATACATTGCTTGACGTTTTACACGAGCCGTCGAAAACGACACGTAATTTTGTCGTTGTGCTAGTAGGTTTCAGCACACAATGGTGGGGCAGAAAGTAATGTACCTTTGGAATCCTGGCTGGATCAATTTGTTCCATGTGCTTTAGTGCAATCAACTCGTCCATGAAGTCTTGATATTGACGCTTAAGCTCGGGATGACGTTCCAAACGGCACTCTTGGCTTAATAATCGTCTTATTGCGACTTGTTTCGATTCCCCAAGAGAATCAGGTGAGTCAGAAAATGGAAGTTCGACTTCAAATTTTCCCTCTGAGCCTTTTCGAATAGTCTTCAGAAAGTGCTCTTCACATTTCCTCTCTGCGTCTGACATGGCCGACGTTTTGGTTTCGACCTCTTCCAATTCCCAAAAGCGTTTCAATTGTTCTTCAATGGAGCTTGAGGCAATATTGCAAACAGTTGAGAGTGGGAGCTGTGTTGTTTTCAATTTTCCCAAAACGATCCAACCGAGAACGGAATTCTGTAGCGTAGGGAGATCAGCGGAAAGTTTGATCTTCTCTGAAGACATCAAGTTGGCGTAAATCTCGGCACCTATTAAAATGTCAATCCTTTTGGAAGTATTAAAGTCGGGATCGGCTAGATGTATGTTTACTGGGATGGGCCATGAATTCGTACTGCTAATCTGGTCCGGTTGGTATGAAGTTATTTCTGGCAATATTATAAATTCAAGTGCAGTAGAGAAGTTGCTGACTTGGGATTGGATAGTAAGACTCATTCTCCCTTTACTGTGCAGTTTTGAACTTCCCATTCCACAGATATCAATAGGTTTATCAACTCGTCGAAATCCAAAATGTTTAAAAAGGTGCTCAGAGATAAAATTCAGCTGCGATCCTGAGTCTAGAATTGCTCTGCAAATAACGAATTGCCCGTACTTGTCCTTGATTTTAATGGATGCAGTGCCAAGGAATACATAGTGTTGCACTTTTTGTTGGCTTGAGGCTGAATGTCTCAAGCTGATTTTGTTTGCTATGGTAGGTGTCACTGGCTCAGTTTATAAGTGAATCAATGTATGATGTCACTTGTTACATTTCATACATTATCCAGAGCTGCAATCCTTACGTGTATGCCCTTTCTGAAGAAGTTGATGCAACACTGTAGTCTTTTGACCGTGCTGAACCTGTCTTTTATGGTCATTTGCAAAAATTTCTGGCATTGCCGTAGACTCTTACATTCCTTTTTGCAGAGTTGGCACAGTTGTTTCTCCTTTGCGGTTAAAAGAGCGGCGGGCCTTTTGTCACCTTTAGGTTTCATCGCAGAGTCCCCTAGACCCTCCAACATCTGGAATCTTGATTCGATGAAAGCCAGTAATGTAGAAAGTGGTTGAACTTTCCGAGGATCGGAAAGTGACTGCTCGAATAGCCGATGGGTTTCTTTGTCCACCTTCTGAAGACACATGTGGACAATTAATGGATCCCAACTGCTTGTATCAATTCCAAGATTCCTGATACCCAGCAGTGTCTCATTCACTGTGTCATGAAGTCGTTTGAGAGAGGCACCAGAGTCTCGAGCAGCCACAGGAACATTTAACATGCTGTTGAGAAATGCAGCTACTATCATCCGTTGATTGTCATAGCGTGTCCTAAGAATTTGCCATGCTGTGGCATAATTTTGCTCGGAAGGTTGAAGATGTTGGATCAATCTACCAGCTTCGCCAGCAAGGTTGGCCTTCAAATAGAACATTTTCTGCACACTTGGAAGATTCTGACTGTCCACTAGTTGTGTGAAGAGCTCTGCAAGCGAAGGCCACTTGATATAATCGCCATCGAAATTTGGTATAACAACCTTGGGCAACCTTAATGCTGCTGACCCTTGCCTTGTCTCCGTACCTGATGGCTGTATGTTCTGCATGCCCAACTCCATAAGCTTAACAACCGTTGCATTGTAGTTGTCTTCCAGCGTGCTGAACCACGAGGCGTCATAGAGTGTGTTTTCAGCAACCAATGCGTGATGATTGCTTGTTATTGATGTCCAATAACCACGCATACTCGAGAGATGCTGTTGGTAGAACTCGTGAGAGCGGGCAGGAAGATCCTTCAAATCCTTCGAGACAGTAGCCATCACCCTTTCCAGTGATGATATTAAAGACTCCTGAATGATGAGCCTTTTACGGACCTCTTGTGAATCTCCTCCGGGGGGCGAAGATGTGGTTGAATCATGGCCAACAGCGGAACTGTTGACTACCTTTGCTTCCTCAAGACCATCCTCCAGCTCACCTTTGAGTTCCTCATACACGTCTCGGACTTGGCCAAAGAAGTCTTCCTCAAAATATTGATGATCTGCTTGCCTCGAACGAAAACTTTGCAATTCTGCATCTCGCTTGACGAATTTATCCCACTCCGTGTTTAATTTGTTGATTCGATTCTCGAAGTATCGCACAGTCTTCCTTGATTTCGAATCCTTGTAGAAATTCACCAGCATCCGTTCAAAAATTTTTCCAGCAGATGATTGGTCCAACAGCAGCTTCTCCATATCTAAATGATCAAAAGTTTAGTCTGGGGTCACCAAAAAATGTTATCTTTCTAATAAGCACAACTGCTTCTTTTGATAACAACTTTAATAATAATTAAATGACAATTTTCATGATCTTTAAGTACAATATTTTTGCTTTACAAAGCAAATTATTTGTCATATATTTCTTATGAACTTTTACTGCACGCGCTATGTGGTCAGCAAAAATGATCCGCGAATTTCGGTAATTGATTCGCGCGTGTGAAGAAAATATGCAAAAACAGGAAATCAATGTTCCAATTACATTTAGAGTTATTCTATGAGATAGGTAAAAAATGAATTTACGATTGCGCGTGCAGGAACAATTGCAGACATAGGAATTGAATATCATCGGAATGATTTTAATGTAAGAAACAATATTTGATGACAAAAATTGATTGTTTGAACAAGCGGAGTTGAAGGCATTCCTGACGCCGAATGTCACCAACAGGACGATCCGTCGCTTGGTGCGACCATATGCCTCTGCCTTGTGGACCGCGTTCACCACCTCTGCAATCCCATTCATGGTAGAACGTCATGCCCTAAAGCCGTACTGCCAAGGAGATAGGTCCCCAGCAGCACGAATCGCGTCAGTGAGTTTTCCCTTGATGAGTTTCTCTAGCACTTTACCAGCCGTGTCTAGCATGCATAACGGGCGGTATGCAGACGGCGATTCGGGATTCCCCTTCCCCTTGCTGATCAGTACGAGCCCCGCCACCTTCCATCGTATCTCAAGCAGAATGCACTGATGATCACTGGCTGAGTAGACCTCTAATACTTTCCAGTTGTGTATCCTCCGTACTTAGGACTCCGAGGCGAATGTCACGTCCGGTATGGTTCCCTCACAGCCAATACGGCAGAAAGTCGGCATATTTCCGGAGTTTAGTACGACGAGGGCCGTCCTGGCCACAATTTCCAGGATTCGTTTTCCCCGCGGATCCATCTGAGGCATGCCCCATTCGATTGCTTTAGCATTGAAGTCGCCCCCAACGAGCACTTTGCCCTCTGCGTTCGAGACAGCACCCTCCAAAGCATTAAGCTTGGCTTGGAAAGATGATATCGATTCGTTAGGCGTTAGGTACACACTAAAGAAGGTGATTCCTGAGCACCGAACCCACACGAAACCATCCCTTCGTCCACAACTCTCCACTTGAAAGTCACTGTTCCGAATCCAGATATCGGCAGTGCCAGTTTCATCAGAGTACCATAATGCAGGACTTTTATTATGGTGTTGCTCACTCAGCAGCAAGAAATCGGCTTTCGTGTCCCTCGCAAACTGCTCAAGCAGATTTTGGGCGGTTGAACTGCAGTGTAGGTTTAGCTGCAGGATGCGGGTCATCAAAGCTCTGATTTTGCCTTGGCTAGGGCTTCCTGGAACACCCGGCATTTTCCTGATCCCAAGACGTGTCCAAAATCAGGTTTTGGATCAGCATCCTTGCAAAGAATACAGTGTGCCTCCTTCGTACACTCTTTTCTTTTATGTCCCATTTCACCGCATTTGTAACATAGGGAACTCCTATCGGGTCCTTTGCATACTTGTGTGGTGTGACCATAACCAAGGCATTTGAAACATTGAAGAGGCGTTGCTCTTCGCCGCATCCTACAGACAACCCATCCAATTCGTACTTTGCCCTTGTTCAGGAATTGTTCGGCGTCCTTTTCGGTCAAGTTGCCATCGGCTCGAGTGGGGCTATAGTTGCGCTTTTGCCGAAGACTTTTTTTACTGCGTCACAGAATGCTTCTTTATTGCAGGCCTCTGCTCCGAGTTCGGCCAGTATGTGGCCCGACCGCGTTGGTCGTACTACTTTAATGGTA
>OZ017739.1:237944656-238039656 GCA_963969285.1 Odontomyia ornata
ATATATATATATATATATATATATATATATATATATGTATATATATATATATATAAATATGTCAAGAGGGAAACGGAATGAGCGAGGAAAACGAAATAAATAAATTAAAAACCGTTACTAAGGATAACTTTATTTATCGATGGTCATGTATAATGCGTCTGGTTCTATCGGCGGTTCGTGCACGACTCCCAGTCAAGCCATCACTATCTCCCCCTTCGTCATTGGTAGACAGCTCGGCCAGTCCTGACATTGAGCTCGTCCCGGGCTCACCTTCGTCCCCATTGTAATCGTCGTCTTCCAATTCGGGATGAAGTTGGCACCACGGTTGTAGTTTATCGCTCGTGGAGATGGATGAAAATAATGTAGTAGTCCTTCAAAAAGATATCTATCGTAGCGCAGAGCCTTTTGATGCGGTATGGTCCACGATATCGAGGTTCTAGCTTTCTGGACTCTCCTGTTGAAGCTAACGCATTTTCGACCACGACTAACTCCCCAGTTTGATAGTTTCGAGGATGACAATGACGCTCATCGAAACGGGCTTTCCAATGGTTACGCTCGGCTAAGATATTACTGGCCGCTTCCTCTCGTTTTTGACTCGTTGTTAATATATCGCTTTGCTCCTCAAATGATGATCCGTCGTGGAGAGCCAACAGAAAGTGGTTGTGTATGACGTCCCTCAACGGAAAGTCGAACACTTTCTCGTTTGGGCTGAATTTTGTAGTCGAGCTTTTCATAGTGTTGAAACTCCATTGCATCTCTCCCATTAATTGATCCCATTTGTGGCGGTCACTGGTTGATGTGCGAAGAAAGGTGAGTATATTACGGTTGACCCTCTCGACTTGGCCATTAGCCCGCGGAGTGCGAACCGCAGTTTTTACATGCTCGACTTGATTGTCCCAGCAGTAACTTTCAAAATCCCTTGATGTGAATGCAGTTCCACGATCAGTGACGAGGCGTTTCGGCAAACCGAAGTGTGACGTCATCTCGTTTAACATCTCGAGTACTGGTCTAGTCTTGGTGGTTCGAACGGCCTTGAGAATTACGTATTTGATGAATGGATCTGAGGCGGCGATGATGTGCGTGTTACCCTTTGTGCTGTGCGGAAATGGTCCGAGATGATCCAAATGGAGGACACGGAACGGTATCGGCTCAACATCGTATATGTGTAGCTGTCCTTCCGGCTTTCCGGTGACCGGTGATAGTTTTATTGAAGCAGCATTGAAGGCACGAACTGATGTAAGCCTTTACCTGGTTGCGCATGCGGGAAAACCAAAAGTTTTGCTGGATTCGTTGAATGGTTTTTTCCAATCCGAAATGACCCATGTCATCATGGTATAGTTTGATGATTCTCCATCAGATTGCACGTGGCACAACGAATATTGCTCGACCGTTCACAATCCGATATAAACGTTCTTGTTTAATCTTATATTCGCTTTTTAATTGTTTCGACTGCGATGAAAGCTGCACATCTTGAAGTACCTCGACGATTTTAACTATCTCGGGTTCACCAGCTTGCATTGCTACAACCCAATCTTCCGTTTTCGCTTCGATCACGAATATATTGTCAGCGACAACGGGAACATCTCTGGGTTTTCCGGTAGGTGACCGGCTCAGGGCATCAACGTGAGGCATTGCGTTTCCTGCTCGGTGAACAATTTCATGGTCGTATTCTTGTAGCTTTAAGAACCATCTTGCTACACGAGGGATTAACGGCTTCGATGACTTAATGTTGCTTATGGCGGAACAGTCTGTTACTATGCGGAATCGTTTCCCCAACAAGTACATTCGGAACCGTTCGAGTGCTTCTACGATAGCGAAGACCTCCAGCTCGTAACTGTGAAATTTTTGCTCAGCCTCGCTGCATGTTCGGCTGTAGAAAAATACTGGTTTCCAAACTCCTGCTTCCTTTTCCTGCATAAGTATGCCGGCGAGTCCCTTTTAGCTTGCGTCCGTATGCAGTTCGTGGCTCTTCGTTGGATTGTATAAAACAAGAACTGGCTAGTTGCATAACACTCGCTTCAAATGTTGAAATGCCCCTTCGTGTTCATCGTTCCACAAAAATTCGGTTTTTCTTTCGTCTTGAACAAGTTGGTTGACGAACTTGTGGAAGAATCCGGTCAATCCGAGGAATCGTCTGACTTCAGTTATGGATGTAGGAGCAGGGAATGAACTGATGGCTAACGTTTTTTCCATTCCGGGTTTCAATAGATCACCAGCGATTCGATGACCAAGAAATGATGTCTCCTTATCGAAAAATACACATTTGGATAATCGTAGTGTCATTCCGGCCTCTTGAAGTAGCTCGACGAAAGATCGGAGACGTTGGAGACCTTCCTCTGCCGTGCGACTCGGAATGACGACTTCATCGACATACGGCACGGCTTCGCCTGGCTTCATCCTTTTAATTATCTGCGACATTGCCTTTTGGAATGCTGATGGCGCATTCACGAGACCAAATGGCATAGAATTAAACTCATATAAGCCCTCGTGCGTGATAAATGCTGTGTACTTCTTGGAAGACTCCTCGAGAGGTATTTGATAGTAGCCTGCCATTAAATCCAATGTAGTGAAAAATTGATTGCCCGATATCAATGCCAGTTGCTCATCCACAAAATGCATTGGGAAAGGCTGTTTAACGGTGATCGCAGTGAGTGCTCTGTAGTCGACGCAAAGCCGGTCCTCTCCATTCGACTTTTTCACCAGAACGATGGGTGATGAATATTCAGAGCAGCTCGGTCGAATGATTTCGTGTTGAAGAAGTTCGCTTGTAATTTGACTGACGACCTCACGTTTAGCGAACGGAGTTTTGTACAGTTTTTGGTTGATCTTGGTGTCGACATTAACTTCGATTTTCATTTGCGTATTTTGCACCTTACATCGGTGGCGAAACATCCGGAGAATTTATCAATCAGTCTGTACAGGCTCCTCCGTTTGTTGTCGGTTATTTCCGTTCCGATACGAATCTTATCAGGATTAATCTTTTCCAATAGACACGTCCCGGATCTCATCACCAGCTGATTATTTGCAGCGCATAGTACATCTCGTCCGAGAAGCACAGAAGATGGGATGAGGTCATCATCGACGGCGATGAGTTTCGCTGTTTGTGTGCACTCGTCTACGGTGACTTCGGCAACGATGTGTTGATAGCTCTCAGTTTCCCCACCTGCAAAGCCTTTCAAAACTATTGTGTCTCCGTTGATTATATGGCACAAATCACTAGCGGTATTCATTCGTACGAGTGACCGATCACTGCCGAGATCGACAAAATCATCCATATATTTTCCGTCCAAGCGAATTTGTTTGTGGCAAACGGACGATTTGTCGTCTGAGATTCGACGGACGTTCGCTTGTTTTTGTTTCTCGGGGCACTGGTTGGTTGAGTGTGTCATGCGAGAGCATGTAGTGCATCGTTCTCTACGTTGCGGCTGTGTGCAGTTGATTGAAACATGTCCGCTTCCCCAACAGTTGTAGCACACTATCTCCTTCCGATGATTCACGCGATTACCATGCTTGTGTGCGCTTCCCGGCTTATTCGTCATCATTACATTGGTGTCGGTGACGCTCTCTCGATCATTTCGCTTATTTGGAACACTCTCGCGTCGTTCTGGCGGTTGCTGTTGCGTATTAGAAACAAACCTTCGTATGGCTGCGAGAAGTTCTGCGGTGGTTGCGAAGTCTACGCATGCAATTGAATTCTGCAGAGCGGTGTGTCGAAGATTCGTACGTATGTATCATAAAGGGGCCTTCTCACTAACATTTCCACGATGGGCGATAGCACACATACGATAAAAGAAGTTTTTGAAAGATTCTCTGGGGTTTCTTCCGCTTGCGATTAATTTCGCATATATTGTGGTTTCGTCGATGTCGTTTGGAAAATCTCTCTCCAGATCCATTGCCAGAGATCTCCACGATGTGTGTGCTTGTGGATGGCTATCAAACCACAGTCTAGCCGTATTTTTTTGGTTTCGTGGGAACAGCGAGAAGTGTCATATCATTCTGCCAGCCGAAAGTGCTTTGTAGCATGTTGATACGCGTTGTGAATTGATTCGACGTGAGCGACAATTCAGACAACGGATCGAACTCCGGCAACATTTCACTCACTTCACGGATCGTTAGTGTACGTCCAACAATGCGTGATGGTGTGGGTACTCTATTTGTAGGAGAAGGAGAGAATGCCGTTGCGGCTCCTGGTGGCACAATGATATTTGAAGCGGCCGCGGTGCCGACGGCTGAGTCGGTCGATGACGATGTCGGGTTCGTATTCGACACCATCATAATATTCGACGGATATGGCGGTGGTATGATCGGTGGATCGACGGCTCGGCTAGTATCGGCGTGAATGTTGGCAGTAGTCGGTTGTTCGGTGGTAGATGTATTTACGGTATCGGGCGGCTGGTTCGATTGTGTGCGAACCTCTGCAAGGTCTTTTAATAATGCCGTAATGGCGGCGATATCACTTCTTAGTTCGTTAAATTCCTTACGCGACACTGGGGTCACTGATTCGGTTGGGATTTCTTCTAATTCTATTTCTTCGGAACCCAACTCTTCACACACGCGATTAACCAGCTCGGACTTTGTTCCCCCGATCGATCGATCTCACGATTGCAACAAGGCGCGTAGCTGCTTTACGGTTAGCGAGTCTATTTGAACGGTAGGCACTTTTGGATGATCCCACTTCTGAAGTTGTCAAGAGGAAAACGGAATGAGCGAGGAAAACAAAATAAATAAATTAAAAACCGTTACTAAGGATAACTTTATTTATCGATGATCACGTATAATGCGTCTGGTTCTATCGGCAGTTCGTACACGACTCCCAGTCAAGCCATCACTATCTCCCCCTTCCTCATCGGCTGATACATATATATATATATATATATATATATATATATATATATATATATATATATATATATATATATATATATATATATATATATATATATATATATATATATGTATATATATATATATATATATATATATATATATATATATATATATATATATATATATATATATATATATATATATATGATACTCTCCGCAACAGGTAAAACGTTCAGCATGCCTAATGTGATAAAGTAAATCGCTCGACCCGGAAGCCTCTCAGTAGTAACATACGCTAGAAATTCTCAAGCCCTATAAGCAATTAACCTATCGCCCAGAGCCCCGCCTATCCATAGAACTTCCCTAATGGATTAGCAACCCTAATACTTCAAGCTATCAACTCGAGACATGGATCTCCTATACATCAAAGTGGTCATGTGTAAAAAACTATCTACCGCTAGAAGCGTGAAAGAGAGAAGCACTTCCACTAAAGATTATAACAACTATGAATAACAAAGCTACTCGAAGACTAGAAGCAATGAATATATGAAAAATCCTTCCACTATAGAGAAATAACAACCGTGAATCGTATAATTATCTAGCGCTAAAAGCGTCAAAGGCTAGCTCCTATTATTTTAAACATATATATTTACCCCATATAAACACATGCTGAGAAATCTAGATATTCAATCTATTAATTGTAAATATGGGACTAACCTAGACTATAATCAATATGCCTAGTTTCATTATTTACCATTAAAGGCTACTAATGCTAAGAAAATGTACCTGTAATCTAAAGACTATGTCTATTCTAGAACACAACTATCAAGACTATTTCTACTAACCGATCTCATATTTACCTTAAACTCGCACCTGGTTATCCTACGCAAATTCAATACATACACCTACATACCTCAGGTCCAGACCTAAACAAATCTGATACATACACACATACACTAGATCGAGACCCTCACCGCAACCATCCATGACACCTAAAACGGACCCATATCTTCTTATCCCAGGCACCCACCTATACCAATCTTATACACATATCCACATACCTAAGGCCCGCACCCTCACCGCAACCATCCATGACATCCACACCTATTCCGGAATCATACCTTCTTATCTCAGTTCGTATGGAAAAAGTGCGTTAGAACTGGAATTCTCTATCTACTAAAGCACATGTGAAAAGTTGAATCTTTAAACTTTTACTGTTTTCTGTCGCACTTCAAAATGTGGCTCTAGGTAGGGATTCGCAATATTCTTATGTTTTTTAAACAAATCACACCACAATCAGATAATCAGTCTATTCAGGACCTGATTTGCGTTGATTCGTATATTTTTCTGCTACGGGAACAAAATCATCCTGGCCACGTCATAATGTGCGATTCCAAGTACCGCGAAAAAGCCTGACTACATTTGGTTGGATTCTATGCTTCGCGAGCGTTCATTCGATATCCTGTCATTGATATCGGATCACATATGAAAAGTGGCACTTTCATGTGCAACGCACTTGCTGGAATTTCGCTGTTTGGGAGAGTTTCCGAATAACGCTGTTGGTGGAGCTCTTCAATTTTTTTTTTGCTCCTGAGTACAAGAACAGCACGATTTGGGTATTCAGGTACTTCCAACTCCCGTTTTCGATGATTTTATAGCTGTATGAGTTCGGAATCAAAGGCATCCCAACCACGCAAAATAGTGCAATTCCAGGTATCGCGAAGCTGCCTGAATGCACTTCTTTTGAATTCTATTCATCACTGGCTTTGGTTTAACACGCCATATATTGAAATTGGAGAATGGTTGAAATATAAACATTTTTGCAGCAACGCACTCCTTGCACTCCGATCGTTTTCCGAGCAACTCCAGAATATCGTTGTAGGTTTTTGCAATATTTTATGTTTCTAACTATTAATAGACCGCAATTAGATACTCAAGCGTTCTTGAAGACTATTTGCGTTGATTTTATGGCTGTTGTATGTCGGCAGCAAAGACATCCTGATCATGAAGAACTGGTGTAGTTGCGCGTCTCCCAAAACTGCCTGATTGCAGATTTCTTAAGTTTTCTCAGCAGGAGCTTTCATTTGATACCCTACTTGTCGAAATCGAAGCACATGTGAAAAGTTGCATTTTCACCTTAAACGCATTCTTTAAACTTTTAATGTTTTCTGGGGGACTTAAAAATGTGGCTCTGGGTAGGGATTCGCAATATTCTTACAGTTTTTAAACATATTACACCATAATCAGGTCAGTCCAGGACCTCATTTGCGTCGATTCATTTATTTTTCTGCTTCGGGAACAGAGTCATCCTGGCCACGAAAAAATGTGCGATTCCAAGTTCCGCGGAAAAGCTTGAGCACACTTGGATGGATTTTACGCTTCAGGAGCTTTCATCCAATATCCTGTCATTGAAATCGGACCACATATGAAAAATGCCACTTTCGCGTGCAACGCACTTGCTGGAATTCCGCTGTTTGGGAGGATTTCCGAATATCGCTGTTGCTGGAGCTCTTCAATTTTTTTATGTGCCTGTGTACAATATCAGCACGATTTTGATAATAGGCACTTCCAACTCCCGTTTTCGATGATTTTGCAGCTGTATGGTTTCGGAATCAAAAATATTCCAACCACGCAAAAAAGTGCAATTGCAGGTATCGCAAAGCTGCCTGAATTCACTTTTATTGAATTCTACTCATCACTGGCTTTCGCTTGACACCCCATATATTGAAATTGGAGAAAGTATGAAAAACGGCCATTTTTCCAGCAACGCACTCTTTGCAATTCGATCGTTTTCCGAGGAACTTCAGAATATTGTTGTAGTGAAGATCTTTAATTTTTTTATGTTCTTGAGTACAATAACAGCGCGATTTTGATACTCAGGCACTTCCGACTCCCGTTCCCGACGATTTTGCAGCTGTATGGTTTCGGAATCAAAAGTATCCCAACCACGCAAAAAAGTGCAATTGCAGGTATCGCGAAGCTGCCTGAATGCACTTTTATTGAATTCTACTCATCACTGGCTGTCGTTTGACACACCATGTATTGAAATTGGAGAAGGTATGAAACACAATATAAGGGGGCGACCCCTCAAAAAAAATTTTTCACCATTGGTAGTCGAATAGGGTGTCATTGGAAAGGTCTCAATGAGATCTTTTCAAAACAAGTCTTAAAATTGTCTTATAAGTACCGTGGGGGGCAGGAGAAGGGGAAATGTACGAACTTTTCGCGTACCCCCCCCCCCCCCCTCGCGATTGGACACCTTCCATCCGAAAAACCTGAAAAAAATCATGAATGTAGGCCTTAATGAGTACAACAACAACAAATACATGAGAAGTCGAAATTCACTCAACTTTGTTAGTAATAGTATGATTTATCGATTTTGTGTTTTCTTGAATAAAATCTAAACGGTACCCTTAAACTCAATAAAATTTAGCAAAGAGATGACTTTTTATAAGATTGATCTTTTCAAAAAGTTTCATTAAGATCGAATTGTATTTACCGAAGTTATAGCGATTTGAATTTTCGTGTATTACTATGGAGCAGTATTACTATGGAGTAGTACATACATACATTACGTAAATTGCATTTCACTTTGAATATGCAAATACGCATTCTCATCATATGCAAATACAAACCCGTAGAACATTCATAGCGTTCCATAAAACATTCCATAAGCATTCTTAAGCTGACACAATTATCCACACAAAACATGTGCATGGATAATTACCAATGTCGCGCTTCATCCATTCTGGAGAGTATCGTATTTCACGTATACTCATTTAGGGACTACACGTGGTGTGACTCAATGAATGAGGATACACGACCTACATGAATATTATGTCACTACATGTATCTGTTTACCCTATGGCACGAGTCTTCTCAAGTGGCATAGCGGCTAAACCAAAGCAAATGCGAATGCATCATATGTGATTGCATTGTTTTCGATGTCGAATGAAAACAATGCAATAGTGACTAATGTCATGAGGTAATGAGGAATGAATATTGTGGTTGAATGTTTTGTTTTGGGTATTGAATATTTTGTAAATTGAGATATGTGACAGTTATTGCTTTTAGAATACTTTTAGAATGAGAACATGGAAAAAGGGTCACATCGTGTGTGACCATTTTTGTAATGTGAAAATTTGTATAAATAGTTTAGGAAAATGTAATAACGTCTCAGTCAAAAATATACAGCTTGCGAGTGCACTAGTAAGAGCACCGTAAGTATTGCTGCGAACAAACTTTGACCTTTTATTTTAAATTACGGCTCAGCCTTTTGGGGCGAAGCCATTACATCGGCGTAAAACGCTGGGTTAGGTTTTCCTCTAATTTTGATCTTCTTGTATTTCATCCTACTTCTCAACATGGCGATCCTGCCAGTCCGAAACCATGGACGAATTCGACAAGATTTTTGAGCGAGCAGTCGAATTATCGAGACAAGAATTCCGCAGGAAGCATCTAGCGCAGGCTTAGGAATACATACCGAGCGGACCAACAGCACCGGTGAAATACATACCCACACCTATAGCGGATTTGGAGAAAATTGGACCAAAGCCCCTGACGATCGAGGAATACCGTAAGCGAACAAAGAAGCAGCAACCATCAACCCCAGCACAGCCAACCACCAAAAGAAAGCGACGTGGAGGACGCAAGGCGAAACTGAGACGTGAGATCAAGGACGTCTACCGTTTGATTGCGATAACCGAAGGCGATCAGCAAAAACGACTGTTTAAAAAGTTACGAGAGCTAAAAGATGGGCAATAACTGCAGTGCGAATGTCAGCGAAACCTTCGTCGAAAAATACTCGCAAGGATTATCGACGGGTGCAGTCTTTGTAATAGTACTAGTTTTAGTTTATATCTATAATAAGCACCATACCAAATATGTTAAAAAGCAGCTAAGTAGGAATATTCCAGTATAAATAAAATTAAATGTTTAATAATCTATACAGTCTGAAATCTTATTTTTATAAATGAATAAATGAATAAGGCACGGGGTTTGGTAGAAGAAGTAGAAAAAATCTTGGTTAATTTGAAAAAGAAAGGCAAAAAATTGTATACAAAGGAATTTTTGCATGCAAGATTAAATAGATTAAACGAAGTTAGAGAGGAATTACGACAAATTTTCTCAATTACAGACAACGCAGATGATTTTGAATTAAAGATTAAATTCGAGCGTTTAGCTGAACAAAGTGAATCTCTGATTGAATTACAATTAAAACTATTAGCAGCAAACATGGCCGAGTTCAACTTGGAGACTGCCATGAAAAATATTCCACTTTTTGACGGAGATTATAAGAATTTGAATTCATTTTTGAAAATAGTACAAATAATTGAAAGAAGTTTAAAACCCGAAGCCAAAACAGAATTGATAGACTTTGTATATTATTGTAAACTATCAGCTAACGTACAGACTGTGATAACTATTTCTGGAATACCTACAAGTTTTTCACAATTAGAAGCTAAGTTAAGGCAAAGATATAAAAATGTGAACACGATCCCTCAACTACATACAACTCTGAGCAATTTGGTACAGAAGAAATTGAGTATTAGTACTTACAAAGAAAAAATTTTAACATTAGTGAATGAATTGAACGAACTCCAAATCGCAGATTTAGGTTCAAATGCGACGCAAGGTCAAAGGGAAGTAATCACGAAATTGAATGATACGTACGCCCTGACGGTTTTTAAAAATGGTTTAAACGACCAATTTAGGGGAACTATATTTGCAGCCAGGCCAAATACCCTCGCTGACGCAATCGATTTGGGACTCGAGCTCGAGAAGAGTGAAGCTGCTCAACCAGCGAATGTCTTTTACTATAAAGACAAAAAGAACTATAGGGGTAGTAAGAACCAAAATGGTAATAGGAAATTTAGGAAAAATAGAAATAATGACGATAGCAACTATAATAGAAATAATGATAGAGATGGTAATTATAATAGAAATAATGATAGGAGTGATAGTAATAGAGGTCAGAATCAAAACAATTACCGAAAGAAAAATAAACGACGACGGGACAACCGCGATAGAAACGTCAACATTGCCCAGGATCAGGGAAACGCAGAGGCCTCCGGGTCGGAATAAGAGATCCCCCCGTAACAAAAATTTATAAAATATCGGATAACTGCGTAAACTATGTCGTTCTTTTTTGCGACAACGCAGGACACAGTTTAAAATTTTTAGTAGATACTGGAGCTGATGTCTCTCTTTGTAAAAGAGGCAAAATCGAAGAAGATGGAACTTTTTCCATTAGGGATAAATGTAGCCTAACCGGTATAACCAAAGAGGTTATCTCGTCACAAGGTTCAATCAAACTTAGATTGAAAATAGAAACTTGTGATGTCGTCCACAAATTTTTTATGGTGGATGACAAATTCCCAATTTATACCGATGGTATTATTGGAAGGGACATGTTAGAACGATTTTTATGTAAAATCGATTATGAAACCTAGACAGTAGCATTCTACATGGACCAAACCGAAGCCATTATCCCTATGGAATACAGTAATAGCGATGTCAAACACATTAAGATACCAGCTAGGTCAGAAGCAGTGGTACCGATTGACTTAAAAGTTGATAAAGACCATGTTGTCTTAAGCAAGCAAATACAGAAAAACGTATTTGTGAGTAACTCAATTATACCGGCAAAAGGTATAAAACATATCCGAATTCTGAATGCTTCTGATGCAAGCGTTACAATTGACAACGTGCAGAATCTTCTTGAGATTTCGCCGCTGGACAAGTATGAAATTAAACATTTCAAACGGAATCATCAGAGTACGGATTTGAGATTCAAGAAAATCCTTGAAAAAATTAACATTTCATCGAGTGATCAACTAGCTAAAGACAGTCTTCTAGATATTCTACAAGAATATCAAGATATCTTTCATTTAGATGACGAGAAACTAACATCCAACAACTTTTATAGGCAACATTTGGAAGTCACTGACAGTACACCCGTCTATATTAAGAACTATAGACTGCCGCATTCTCAGAACGAGGAAATTCAAAGCCAGGTTCAGAAATTGCTGAATGATAAAATCATTGAACCGTCCTATAGCCCGTACAATTCACCCTTGCTTATCGTACCTAAGAAAAGCGATGGTAAGGACAAGAAGTGGCGTTTAGTGGTCGATTTTCGAAAACTAAACACCAAAATTGTCAATGACAAGTTCCCTCTAACAAGATTAGAAGATGTCATAGATAAATTGGGCAGGGCGAAGTATTTTTCAACTCTTGATATGACTAGTTCATTTCATCAGATTGAATTAGATAAGGAATCTAGGCCATTAACAGCATTTTCTGACAACCATGGCCATTACCAATTTACCAGGCTACCTTTTGGATTGAAAGTATCCTCTAATAGTTTCCAGAGAATGTTAACGATTGCTTTGTGCGGTCTAGATTTTGAAGCTTTCCTTTATGTCGACGACATAATCATTTTTGGTTGTAGTATTAAACACCACAATCAAAATATGAGAAAGGTCTTCGAAAGGCTAAGACAATACAACCTGAAATTAAATCCCAAGAAATGCCAATTCCTCAAGCCTGAGGTTGTATACTTAGGCCACTTAATAACTAAAGATGGTATTAAGACTGACCCAGCAAAGTACAAAACTGTCAAAGACTATCCTATTCCGAAGAATGCAGATGAAGTGCGCAGGTTCGTTGCATTTTGTAACTATTATTGGCGTTTCATCCCAAACTTCGCAGATATCGCAAAAAGTTTAAATGCATTATTAAAGAAAAATGCACCATTTTTATGGGACTCCTCATGCCAAGAAGCTTTTGATACTCTTAAGAACAAATTGATGAAACCACCAATTTTACAGTATCCAAATTTCGACAAACCTTTTATACTAACAACTGACGCATCGAGTTACGCGTGAGGAGCAGTTTTATCCCAAGGGGACATAGGCACTGATTTACCGATTTCCTATGCGAGTAAATCGTTAAACAAGCATGAGTTGAATAAACCAATAATCGAGAAAGAATTATTAGCGATCCATTGGGGAATAAATTTTTTCAGACCATACCTTTATGGAAGAAAATTCATCGTGGTAACTGACCACAGACCATTGGTATCCTTGTTCACCCATAAAAATCCTTCTTCAAAGCTGACAAGGATACGCCTAGACCTGTCAGACTATGATTTTGAAATCATATACAAGAAAGGCAAAATTAATACTAATGCGGATGCATTATCCCGCATAGAACTTACCTCCGACATTTTAAAGGAGATGATCCCAAGAGAAAGGGACGAACAGGTTAAGAAAACTTTGGCAATAACTAGGGGCATGGCGCAAAACAGCAAAAATAATGACGTCAATATTAACAAGACTGATGACATCCATGATACCAATCTTCCAAAGAAGCCTGATCAACTTCATATTTGGGATTGCACATCTTTGGCTGATATCAGATCTGTTAGGACTTTAAAATTTGATATACCGCGGAATATAGATGAAAAACTCATGAGTAAAAACAAAAGAAATCTTTTTATTGAAATCGTACGTACGAAAAAGGAAGTGTTAGTAAATTGTTATGGCGATAAGTCTCCCAGAGAATCCGTTCCCGATGGAGAAAAGCCAACAATATTGACACGTAAGAGTCCTAGTGATAGAGCTTTCAGCGAATCCGTTCCTGATAAAGACAAACTAATGACCTTACATTACCAGTGTCGTAGTGATAGTCCTGATGAAATTTTCGAATTCATCATGGAAAAGCTACTTGATGCTACCCATTATTGGAATATAAATGAGCTAGCATTAGCCAATAATGATGGAATATTTAAGTGTATACACATAGCAGATTTCAAAGAAATGTTTAACAGGTTGCAACTGAAGAAAAGATACAACAAGCGCCCAAAACTACAAATATTGCTGTACACCCCGCCAAAAAGAATAAAAGACAAAATGACTCAGAATAAACTTATTATTGGGTATCATAACTCACCACATGGAGGACATTTAGGTGTTAGAAAAACTGTTCTGAAGCTCAAACAAAGATATTGCTGGAAAAACATGAGCAGTATGGTAAAACAATTTATAAGTAATTGTGAGATTTGTGCTAAAGGTAAACAAGTTAGGCATACCAAAGAAAGACCAGTACATACCAACACTCCTTCAACGACTTTTGAGGTAATACAAATAGATACGGTGGGACCTTTAAGACACTCGAACCACTATCGTTATATATTAACGATGCAGTGCGAACTTTCGAAATTTGTCGTTGCGTCACCAATTGAATCTAAAGATGCTAAAACGGTAGCACAAACCTTGGTGAATAGTTTCATATTGAAATATGGACAATTTAAAGTATTGAAATCGGATAGAGGTACAGAATTCACTAATGAATTAATGCAAGAAGTTTGTAAGTTATTAAAAATTGAACAAATTTTTTCCTCCCCTTACCATCATGAAACTCTTGGTATAGTTGAAAGAAATCATAGGGTACTGAACGAGTTTATGTTAGCCTTTGCTGAAGATCTCGAATGGGATACGTGGTTACCTTATTATACCTTTGCTTACAACACCTCACCTAATGTAGATACACAATATTCACCTTATGAATTGGTATTTGGAAAATTACCATACTTGCCAAATGATGAAGTTAATGTAAATAAAGATAAAATATATAATGTAGATAATTATGCTAATGAACTTAAATTAAGATTAAAAAGAACAATTGATAAAACTAGAAACATAATTAATAAAGTAAAAACAAATAGGTTAAGTAAAGTACAAGATATTGAAATAAATCCATTACACTTGTGTATCGGTGATAAAGTGTTAATAAAAGTAAACAATAGAAAGAAAAATCAAAAACCTTATCAAGGTCCTTACACTGTAATTAAATGTAATGGAGTAAACTCCATAATAGATGTTAATGGAAAATACAAAGAATACCATAACAACCAGTTAAAAAAATGGAATTGTACATAAACATTAGAAATAAGTTAACTATATATTGTCATGTCAACACAAGTGAACTTTTTTTCCATGTCTCGATTTTGTAGTACAAACTCTCGACACTAAAACGGTGAGGGTGTAGTACATACATACATTACGTAAATTGCATTTCACTTTGAATATGCAAATACGCATTCTCATCATATGCAAATACAAACCCGTAGAACATTCATAGCATTCCATAAAACATTCCATAAGCATTCTTAAGCTGACACAATTATCCACACAAAACATGTGCATGGATAATTACCAATGTCGCGCTTCATCCATTCTGGAGAGTATCGTATTTCACGTATACTCATTTAGGGACTACACGTGGTGTGACTCAATGAATGAGGATACACGACCTACATGAATATTATGTCACTACATGTATCTGTTTACCCTATGGCACGCGTCTTCTCAAGTGGCATAGCGGCTAAACCAAAGCAAATGCGAATGCATCATATGTGATTGCATTGTTTTCGATGTCGAATGAAAACAATGCAATAGTGACTAATGTCATGAGGTAATGAGGAATGAATATTGTGGTTGAATGTTTTGTTTTGGGTATTGAATATTTTGTAAATTGAGATATGTGACAGTTATTGCTTTTAGAATACTTTTAGAATGAGAACATGGAAAAAGGGTCACATCGTGTGTGACCATTTTTGTAATGTGAAAATTTGTATAAATAGTTTAGGAAAATGTAATAACGTCTCAGTCAAAAATATACAGCTTGCGAGTGCACTAGTAAGAGCACCGTAAGTATTGCTGCGAACAAACTTTGACCTTTTATTTTAAATTACGGCTCAGCCTTTTGGGGCGAAGCCATTACATCGGCGTAAAACGCTGGGTTAGGTTTTCCTCTAATTTTGATCTTCTTGTATTTCATCCTACTTCTCAATAATATGCCCTGTATTACTATGGAAACATATTGCTATGGAGCCATATGCGCTTTTTACCGACTAAGACACTACAGCTTTGCTAGAATTTGCATGAAAATTTCAGGAGTGATAGGTATCATGAAGATGAGTACATACAATTGAAACAAGTCGAAGAGGCAGGAGAGAGCTCCTAGCAAAAGGGCTTTGTAACCATTCTAGGATTCGAAAAAATAGGCCATGAATCGATGATTACAGTACAGAGGAGTGGCCCCTGAAAAAAAATTTCATGAAAGGTAGCCGATATGAGTATCAACTGAAAGTTCTCTATGAAAGTTTTTCAGAACAGTTCTTAAACTGACAGTTTTTACTTCAGTGGGAGCACAGGGGGGGAAATACATGAAAAATGTGTTTCCTCCCTCGCGAATGGACACCAGTGATCTAAAAAATCTGAAAAAAATATCAAAGGAGAAATTTATGGGTATAACTATAACAAATACCTCAGAAATCAAAATTCGTTCAACTTTGTTAATAAAAGTATGATCCTCGAATCTCACATTTTCTCCAATTAAAATCGTCTTTGACATGTTGCTTGATTTTATTCGTTGCTGGTTACTGCATTTTGTAAGTTGAGTACAAAACCCTTCTGACATGAGCATAGGTCTATCTACCCAACTTGTTTAAACATATCACACCACAATCAGATATTCAGTCTATCTGGGACCTCATTTGCGTCGATTTATTTATTTTTCTGCTTCGGGAACACATTTATCCTGGCCACGTAAAAATGTGCGATTCCAAATACCGCGAAAAAGCCTGAGCACACTTCGTTGGACTCAACGCTTCAGGAGCTTTCATTCGATATCCTGTCATTGAAATTGGACCACATATGAAAAATGGCACTTTTGCGTGCAACGCAGTTGTTGGAACTCCGCTGTTTGGGAGAGTTTGCGAATATCGCTGTTGGTGGAGTTCTTAAATTTTTTTATGTTCCTGTGTACAATATCCGCACGATTATGATATTCAGGCACTTCCGACTCCCATTTCCGATGATTTTATAGCTGTATGCTTTCGGAATCACAAGTATCCCAACCACGCAAAAAAGTGTAATTGCAGGTATCGCGAAGATGAGTGCATTTTTATTGAATTCTACTCATCACTGGCTTTCGTTTGACACCCCATATATTGAAATTGGAGAAAGTATGAAACACGGCCATTTTATCAGCGACACACTCCTTGCAATCCGATCATTTTCCGAGCAGCTCCAGAATATCGTTGTAGGTTTTTTCCAATATTTTATGTTTCTGACTATAAATAGACCGCAATTAGATACTCAAGCGTTCTTGAAGTCTATTTGCGTTGATGTTATGGGTGTTGTATGTCGGCAGCAAAGGCAATCTAACCAGGAAGAATTGGTGTAGTTGCACATCTCCCAAAACTGCCTGATTGCAGATTTCTTAAGTTTTCTCAGCAGGAGCTTTCATTTGATACCCTACTTATCGAATTCGAAGCACATGTGGAAAGTTGCATTTCCATCTGCACTGCAATCTTTAAACTTTTACTGTTTTACGGGGGACTTATAAATATGGCTCTGGGTTCTTATTTTTTTGAAACATATC
The DNA here is from genome assembly GCA_963969285.1 of Odontomyia ornata. NCBI lineage: Eukaryota > Metazoa > Arthropoda > Insecta > Diptera > Stratiomyidae > Odontomyia > Odontomyia ornata. Next base: position 237,961,937 of record OZ017739.1, read on the forward strand.
ACACCACAATCAGATATTCTGTTAATAAGTCTAAAAGATAAACATTTTTTTTGGGGATGGGGGGTAAGGAGGTGAATGCTATTTATGCACAGAGTGTGGGACTCCCATGCGCGACTGTACTTTCCACTAAACACCTCCCCTGTCAACCTGAGAACCCAGCCTGGAACCGTTTGACACATAACTTTTGGCCAAGCCTCGTTTTGTTACGCCGTGGGGTGCCTTCAGGCTGAGGGGTCCCTTTCCTAGCGGGAGGGGAGAGAGGAAGAGGAAATGCTAGAACAGCGATCCCCTAGCTCAGCGCCCCCGGCTGCTGTGAGTCCCTTTTATATTTTAGGACTGCCCGAGCATAATGTGCCACCTGGTTCCATTTGTCAACCGATTCGAGCATTACCGCAACTATATTATCCGGGGTGAGCTCTTCCGTCTCCCTGCAGAGTTTCTTTTGCAGCCTGACCCATTTTGTACACGCAAAAAATGTGTGACAGGCATTGTCCTCCTCTCCTGGGCAAAACCGACAATCGGGAGACCGTGACTTACCGATCTTGCGTAGGTAAGACTGAAAACACCCGTGCCCACTCAAAAGCTCGGTCAGATAGAAGTCAGTCTCACCATGCCTTCGATTCAGCCACTGTCTCACATCCGGGATGAGGCGCGCAGTCCACCTTCTCTTCGTGCAATTCACTCAAGACTGCTGCCAATCGTTGAGCGAGCGCTGTCTCTCTTCGCGGACAACCATCTCCCTCGCATCCTCATTTTGGCGCAGGTAAACAGCGCGGCGCTCTCTAGCAAGAAGGGCGACAGGTATCACGCCTGCAATCACTCTCACCGCCGAGTCGGAGACTGTTGGATACGAAGATGCAATTCTCAGTGCTCCTCTTCTCTGTACCCGTGCCAAAAGTTTTCGGTATACCTCCTTGCTGAAAGCGTCACCGCATACCTCTGCTCCGTACAGTAGCACTGACCCTACAGCACTCATCAAGAGGCGTCTCCTTGATGGGCTGGGTTGCCCCACGTTGGCCATAAGTCGACTCAGAGCCGATATTCCCGAAAAAGGCTTCTCAGTCATTGCCTTTTTTTTTTTTTTGTGGTAGGGAGATTTATGCCCGCCGAGTCTGGCAGTGTTGGACTCCCATGGAGGATACCTTTGGACTACCCACTAAACACCTCCCCTGTCAATCTGAGAACCTAGCCTGGAACCGTTTGACACATTACTTCGGGCCAGGTCTCGTTTTGTTACGCCGTGGGGCGCCTTCAAGCTGGGGAGTCCCTTCCCTAACGGGAGGGGAGAGGGGAAGAGGAATTGCCAGAAGAGCGATCCCCCAGCCCTAGTGCCTCCGGCTGCTGTGAGTCCCTTTTATATTTTTGGACTGCCCGAGCATAATGTGCCACCTGGTTCCACTTGTCAACCGATTTGAGCATCACCGCAACTATATTATCCGGAGTGAGCTGTCCCGTCTCCCTGTAGAGTTCCCTTCGCAGCCTGGCCCATTTGGTACACGCAAAAAATGTGTGACAGGCATTATCCTCCTCTCCTGGGCAAAACCGACAATCGGGAGACCGTGACTTGCCGATCTTGTGCAGGTAAGACTGAAAACACCCGTGCGCGCTCAAAAGCTGGGTCAGATAGAAGTCAGTCTCACCATGCCTTCGATTTCGCCACGGTCTCACATCTGGGATGAGGCGCGCAGTCCACCTTCCCTTTGTGCGATTCCTCCAAGACTACTGCCAATCGTTGAACGAGCGTTGTCTCTCCTCGCGGACAACCGTCTCCCTCGCATCCTCGTTTCGGCGCAGGTAAATAGCGCGGCGCTCTCTAGCAAGGGGGGCGACGGGTATCACGCCTGCAATCACTCTCACCGCCGAGTTGGAGACTGTTGGATACGAAGATGCAATTCTCAGTGCTCCTCTTCTCTGTACCTGTGCCAATCGTTTTCGGTATACCTTCTTGCTGAGAGCGTCGCCCCATACCTCTGCTCCGTACAGTAGCACTGACCCTACAGCACTCATCAAGAGGCGCCTTCTTGATGGGCTGGGTCCCCCTACGTTGGCCATAAGTCGACTCAGGGCCGATATTCCCGAAGCAGCCTTCTCAGCCGTTGCCCTGATTTGCTCAGAGAAACTCATCTTCGAGTCGATCAGTAGCCCCACGTACTTCACCGCTGGCTTCGATTCGATCTGTATATCTCCAATACTGATCATCCTTACTCTAGGGATTCTCTTTTTTGTCAAGATGACCACTTCGGTTTTCTCCAGTGCTAAACTGAGCCCGCGAGCAGTCATCCAGTTCCTCACTCGGCGCATTAGCATCCCTAGCCTAAGTTGCGCTTGTTCAACGGTGCGTCCGGCAACCAGAGCCACAACATCATCCGCATAGCCGACCAAGCGCGACTCATCTGGCATCTCAAGTCTCAGTAGCCCGTCGTAAGACACGTTCCACAGGTTCGGACCAAGGATAGATCCCTGGGCAACACCCGATGTAATTTCCATCCTTCGTTGGCCCTGTGTCGTGTTGTAGAGCAGGCTTCGGTCCTTTAGGTAGTTCCTCAAAAGCCGCATTAGATATTCTGGAACTTGAAAAGAGTTTTCCAGCGTGTCCAGAATATCCACCCATCTAGCGGAGTTGAAGGCATTCCTGACGTCGAGTGTCACCAACAGGACGATTCGTCGCTTGGTGCGACTATATGCCTCTGCCTTTTGGACCGCGTTCACCACCTCTGCAATCGCATCAATGGTAGAACGTCCTGCTCTAAAGCCGTACTGCCGAGGAGATAGGTCCCCAGCAGCACGAATCGCGTCAGTGAGTCTTCCCTTGATGAGTTTCCCTAGCACCTTCCCAGCCGTGTCTAGCATGCATAACGGGCGGTATGCAGACGGCGATTCAGGATTTCCCTTCCCCTTGCTGACCAGCACGAGCCTCGCCACCTTCCATCGTACCGGGAAAACCCCGTCCCGTAGGCAAGCGTTGAATGTACTGAGCAGCAAGTCAGGACAATGGTGATAGACGAGCTGCAAAACCTCAGCTGGAACACCATCTGGACCTGGAGCCTTCCTCGCTTTCAGGGAGAGGACTGCCTCCTCCAGTTCCAGCTGTGTGAAGAGTTGCCTTGATTTGCTCAGAGAAACTCATCTTCGAGTCGATCAGTAGCCCCAGGTACTTCACCGCTGGCTTCGATTCGATTCGTAAGTCGCCAATACTGATCATCCTTACTCTAGGGATTCTCTTTTTTGTCAAGATGACCACTTCGGTTTTCTCCAGTGCTAAACTCAGCCCGCGAGCAGTCATCCAGTCTCTCACTCGGCGCATTCGCATACCTAGCCTAAGTTTCGCTTGTTCAACGGTGTGTCCAGTGACCAGAGCCGCAACATCATCCGCATAGCCGACCAAGCGCGACTCATCTGGCATCTCAAGTCTCAGTAGCCCGTCGTAAGACACGTTCCACAGGTCCGGACCAAGAAGAGATCCCTAGGCAGCACCCGATGTAATTTTCAGCAAGATAAGCAATAACGATGATCAAAAAAAAATAAATTGCTTCAATTTCAATAACTTCTATTCTAAATTTCTTTAGCTTGTATTGCATAATTACATTGCCTTGCATTAAATGAACATAAATTCATATTTTAAATTTTCAATTGTCATTCAACTTTGATCAATAAATTGATACATTGTCATTCAACTTTGATCAATTAATTGCAATATTATGAAAACATAAGCATTTTGCAATGTCATTCAACTTTAATCAATTAACTTTTTTATTGTGAAAACATCATATCGCACCGCCAGCATAATCGTCATCGCGTGCAAGATGACCCATTTCTCGTCGTGTGCCATATGATCAGCATATTATTGTTATAAATTACGAAGAAAGGTAAATACATTTTGATTCAGTTTGTTTGCATCATAGAAAGAAGTGTTTTCATTTTAGCAATTGGTAAACATTTTGGTTGTTCTTTAATTGTTCTCATTTTTTTCGTGCAGGAAACGTTTTAAACATTATTTTGGCGACCGTGACAGGACATTTTATTAGCAAGTTTCAGGTGTTTGATAAACTTGTCCTCCAGCGAACAGGTTTATGTGCGTGTTAAATTTTATTGTTGTACCTGCAGTGAGTTTTTTAAAGTCTAAAAACCAAATTATTTTTTAGCAAGTGTATGTGCTTGTTTGAAAAATATCGGTGAGACTGTCAGTGTGTAAATTGCATCATTTTGGAGAAATCAATTTGAGCGCAACAAGTTCCAAGTGCTTGTTGACATCTATTGGTTCGCCGTTAGATATCATCAGCAGAGTAATCTATATTGGAGACCAGGAGAGTTCTGATGCGGTAGCAGGAAATAGGGGAGCTCATCGAAAGGATGGCTCCCAACTTTAAGAAGGATTCAACGTCCAAAAAGTAGGGCAATTGCTACGCCAGGCGCACAGAAAGCCTAAATGCTCTTTTGGATGAATTCACCATGAATCATAGCGTGCTACTCAAGGCTCCTATTGATCAGAACAAGGAGCTGTACTTTATCGAAAGGTACTTTGTAGAAGTCGATCAGTTGCAGTCATGTCTTCGCTCATGGTTCGAGGAAGTCGGGAAAAGCACCCAGCAAGAAAGCGGTGCATCGGAGATTGCACTACCTCAGCGTTCAGTGAACCCACTCGACATAGATCAACACAAAGTGAATCGGTTGATCCGAAAGTTAAAGAATATTGGTGAATCAATCAATTACCTTTTGCAGTCAATAAAGCGTGAAAAACATGAAGCACATAGTGCACGTTATTTCTAACTCAAGATTGATAGGCTGTTATCATATGAAATCGAGTTAAAAGACATCCTAAGTTTGCTGCTAGAAGAACCATCAGACAATCTTTCGGAAGACTTTGAGAGATGCCATGAGCTGCAACAAGGCCTCCAAAGAACAATAATTGACTTGCAACAACAACTGGATTTGCTTCAACTAACGCCACAACCACAAGAAGTGCACGACAGTCATGGAGATAGTCGAGTGAGGCTTCCGAAAATAACGCTTCCGATCTTTAACGGTGACTATTTGCTCTGGACGCAGCTTCATGACTTGTAGGTGCAGTTGATACACACACAGCCTTTAAGTAATGCAGAAAAAATGTATTATCTTACAAGCAATTTGAGTGGGGAAGTGGAATATTTAGTACGGCATTTATCAGTCACATCCGACAATTATGAAACGGCTTGGGAGATTATTGTCAATAGGTACAACAATACCAGACTCATAGTCACTGCTACCCTGAACAAGCTTCTTGGTCAGCAGGCGATAAATTCAGAAAGCTCGAGTGCCATCAAGTCATTGCACGATACGACAAAGGAGTGCTATTAAGCTCTCAAGAACCTAAAGGTTGGTGTTCAGTCTTAGAGCCCAATCTTGTTACATCTAATTCTGCGAAAACTCGATAAAACGACACACACTCTATATAAGCAGAGCTAAAGGAACCTAAGATAGTTTGGGTTAATTGAAAAGTTCTTACAATTTCTCGAGGGTAGGTTTCAAGCACTAGAAACTGTACAGAGATGAGACTTTAAGGCGACAAGATGCAAACAGTGGTAAGAAACCCAAAAGTGTGTTAGCGACGAATAAACCAGAAGATTGTTTGTGCTCACCGCAACAGCATTATCAGTTGTTCAATTGCAAAGAATTCCTTGCACTGAAACCTGATAAAAGGAAGCAATATTTGATAAAGTCATCACGGTGTTTGAACTGTATGAGAACCGGGCATTTTCCTAACCAGTGTTCGTCACGTGGCTGCTTGAAATGCAACAAAAAGCACAACACGCTTATACATATGCCAGAAACAGGAAAACTGAAATCGCAACAAGTAAATGCACCGAGCCCAAACTATACGTCACTTACTACTCAATTGAAAGATATTAGATCTGGTTATGTATTGCTCGGAACAGCAACCGTTAAGACTTCTATCGGGGACCAAAAACATGTCATTTGTAGAGATTGGCTTGACTCGGGTTTGCAAATCAATCTCATTACAGAGAATCTGGCCAGAAGAATCAACGTGAAACCAACACGGGACTCAGTAGTGATAGAAGGTGTAGGAGAAGCCGTCCAAAAAGTATCCAACAGAATAAATATCCCTTTATCTGCTGCCAACACAGATTACACCATGAATATGGAAGCTTTTGTGCTAAAAAAAATAACAGGTGTACAGCCTGTTAAACACATCAATGTTGGCCAATAACAGAAAACTTGAAACTAGCAGACGTTAAATTTAATCGACCAGGACGCATTGATGTATTGATAGGAGCCGAGTTTTATCATCATCTGATGCTACCTGGAAGGCAAACCTTAGGTCCTGAGCTGCCGTTCATGCAAAACACGTTGCTTGGCTGGGTTATTGCCGCGAAAGTGGCAACCACTGAAGGTAACAACGGTTTTTGCAATATATGTGTGTGTGATACGGATATTAATATCTCGAAACAAATCGAAAGATTCTGATGACTCAAAGAAACAAATGCAAAGCATTCATTTGCTGAAAGTAAAGAGAAGTGCGAGAAACATTTTAAGCAAGAAACACGTCGTAATGCTGAAGGACGTTTTGTTATTAGACTACAATTTGAAAATGATCCTACAGCCTTGGGTGATTCGGAGGATGCGGCTCTAAATCGATTTTATTCATTAAAGAAATAATTAGCAGCAAACAAAGAGATAAAAGGTCGATACGTGGAGTTCATGGAAGAGTATTTGCGCCTTAACCACATGAAACCAGTGGCGTTAGCCAACATCAGGTGACCATTCTACTTTCTACCTCACCATTACGTACGCAAGCCAGAAAGCACCACTACGAAATTAAGAGTTGTGTTTGATGCTTCAGCGAAAATCATGACAAATATATCTCTAAACGACATATTATCGAAAGGCCCGGTTATTCAAGAGGAACTACTCTCCATATTACTCCGTTTCAGAATGCCACGTTACATATTAACCGGAGATATTGAGAAGATGTACCGACAAGTTCTGGCCCATGATGACGACCAGAAGTATCAGCTAATGTTCTGGAGAAACAACCCTGAGGAAGAGCTCAAGTGTTATCAGCTTACCACAATTACATACGGAACTACATCAACACCTTATTTGGCTATCGAAACGTTGCGAACGTTGGAAGAACAACCATCGACTGTATATCCTCTGAGCTCAAAGGCCATAAAACGTGATTTCTACGTCGATGACGTTATAACTGGATCAGATAGTATCACAGAAGTACCAAATACAATCAGCATTAACAGCGCTGTTAAAAGAAGGTGGTTTCCGTTTGAGAAAGTAGTGTACAAATCATCCCCGCTTATTAGAACGTTTTCCACCGGAGGTTATGAAGGTCATCCTCAACTTCAACAACGAAGCAAACGAACGTATAAAAACTCTTGGACTTATTTGGTGTCCGAAGAAAGATATATTCAGAGTTCAACCGTATGTACCTAGTAGAGATAAAATAACAAAAAGAGCGGCTTACTCAGACATAGCTCACATATTTGATCCTTTAGGAATTCTTTTGCCAATCGTGGTTACAGCCAAACTATTGCTTCAAGAAATGTGGGCGCTCAAGTCTGACTGGGACGATCAACTTCCTGCACAACTTGAAGCTTAATGGAGAGATTGCCGAGATAGTCTGCAGCACTTGAAGGACTTTACTTTCCCAAGGCATGTTTTAGATCACCAACTCTTTAAAAAGATGCAACTGGACACCTTTGCTGACGCATCCGAGAAGGTGTATGGCGCAGCAGTTTACATTAGAGTCTTCACAAAGGAAGGGTTATTACTTGTCCGGCTGCTTTGTGCCAAATCAAGAGTAGCTCCAACTAAGAAAGAAACTATTCCACGTCTTGAACTCTGCGCAGTCAAGCTTGCAGCTAAGCTGAGTAACCGAGTGAAGATAGACCTTAATTTAGATGGCATCGAGGAATATTACTGGACAGATTCTACTATCGTACTTGCCTAATGCTTATGGAAGATATGCATCGCAGACACTTCCATGCACCACCACAAACTTTATTATCAATCGCAAAGCAGAAATTTTGCCCAATCAAGGGAAAAATTGTAGCCCGATCAGTGGTCCATCATTGTATCCAGTGTGCAAAAGCAGCTCCAAGGCTATTAAATCAGGTGATGGGTAATCTTCCTGCCACATGAATCCAGCCTGCGAGGCCCTTCATAACAACGGGTGTTGACTTTTGCGCTCCTTTTTGGACACACTTTCCAATACGAGGTAAAAGGCCAGTAAAATCATATATCGCAACATTTTGCTGTTTTGCTACGAAGGCGGTTAATCTTGAAGTAGTAACAAACCTCACCACAACTGCATTCCTTGGCACATTGAAAAGATTTATCAGCCGTCGTGGTCACTGTAAGGACATTTATTCTGACAATGCCACAAACTTTGTAGGAGCCAACAACCAGTTGAACAAAGTTTACAAATCCATCTACAACGACAGTGCTCAAGAAGAAATAGCTAAAACATGTGCCAGCAAGGGAACTACGTTCCATTTTATTCCACCTCGAGCTCCACATTTTGGAGGACTGTGGGAAGCCATTGTCAACAAAAACGCTTATGCGCGACGCACTCAAGGCAGCCAGCCTAACCTATGAAGAACTGGAAACATTGGTAATACAAATTGAAGCCATTCTGAACTCACGTCCTTTAACGCCATTGTCAGATAATCCAAATGATCTTACCTCTCTAACGCTGGGACATTTTCTCATCGGAGAACCATTTATCAACCATGTCGACTGACAGAGTATTGATGTTTTGTCGAATAAGTTCTAATGTCCTTTCGTATTCTGAGGTGTTGATGATGTGTAAGACGTTGTTGTAGTAGTCAATCGGTTTTACTTCACCTATGTTGATGGGTATACATCCGTTGTTGCTGTTCAGGTCCTGTAAGTATATTGCCTGTGCTTTTGTCATGGTAAAGATGGCTTTTGTCAATAGTAGTGACATTTTCCTGAAAGAATTGTAGAAAGTGAGGTTTAGTTACTAGGAGAGGGTTGAGATGTTAAAGGGGGATTTTTCTTCTTTTTCTTTTTAAGTTTTGATTTTATTGTTGGATTGTCTACGTCTTGATGTTTCTTTTTTGTTTTCACATGGGTGCGGAAGTATTTATTCTGATTGTCTTTGTCGATAATGTGGTCTTCGTCTATTTTTTCAGAATTAATTTTCCTGTATTTTGAATGGTTTTTACCTCCTCTGGTTTCTTTAATAAAGTTTGGTCCGGTTTCGATCTCAACGTCTGTTTGATTTTGATTAAGTTTGTTTATAGTTTTGAGTTTCTTCTGGTGGATCAATTCATGTATTGCAGGATATTCATCTTGATGAATATTTCCGTTTACAAAGTCAATGGGTTTCTTGTTTGTAGAGGAATGAATAGTATTGTTATAGAATGAAATTATCTTGAGAATTTTTTCTTCGACTGGGCCAGTATTGTTAATGGAGTCATGTTTTAGAAGACGAATATGTTCGCTGATGGTAATGTGATGTCTTTCGATTTCTGCGTTAGACGTATGATTACTACTAGATGTGTAGTGAACTTGGACATTTTCGTTGGAGAGGTATTCTCTTTGAGGGATTGCTTTGAATCCGAGCTCATTGTCAACTATGATTTTCTTTACTGAACCAAATTGGCTGAAGTAACATGCAAGTGCTCTCTTGAACTCGGTCGAAGTTCTACCAAGGATTTTAATAGTACATGCATGTTTGGAAAATTTGTCGATTATTGTAAGGAACAGAAACTTTTCTAGAGTATAAAACACATCAATGTGGACTATTTCCCTAGGCTTTTTTGGGGTTTCAGTGATATTAAATAGGGGCTTAGGAGGGTTTTGGACATATTTTTCAGTATTGCAGATCTCACAATTGGTTATGAAATTTGTGATCCTGTCGCTTAGTTTTGGGCAGTAGTACTTTAATTTTATTTCTTTTGTCACTTCTTCGATTCCTCTATGGTTATTCTCCAGATGCTCTTCCTCTATAGTTTTGGCTAATTTCTCTTCATCTGTGACATCTTCTAGGAGAGCGTTGCATCTAATGATTTTAAATTTACCAGTAGTGACAAAGTTATTACTAAATGCGGAATGGATGGTTTGAAAGAAGTCTTCGTTTTCGATTAGTACGGCATTTAAACCATTTGGGTTGAAGTGGTTTTTCAAAAGTGTGATTGCATCTTGTTCTTCCAGTTGTTTGGCGTTGATAGCAGTCCGATTTTTATCGAAAACTTTTTCCTTTTTTATCCTTAGCTATCCTGAATTTGATTTGTTTATGATTATTTGATTCTTGAAGACATTTATACAAGAGTTACTCGTTGGAATGTAAGTATGATTTTCTACTAAGTTTACTTCGGGTTTTGGTATCCTAGATAACGTGTCAGAATTTATATTTTTCGCACCTTCTTTATATTTGATCGTATAATCAAATTCAGAGAGCTTTAGCCGCCATCTGACAAATTTTGAATTTGGTTCCTAAATGGAAAAAAGCCAAGTTAAAGGTCTATGGTCTGTTTCTATAATAAACTTTCTTCCGAGGAGATAGGGTCGGAAATATTTTGTAGCCCACACTATTGCCAAAAGTTCCTTCTCTATGGTGCTGTAATTGATCTCATGCTCATTCAAGGTACAACTAGCGTAACTTAGGGGTCGTTCTTCCTGTGAGAGCACGGCATCGAGAGCGTAATTACTTGCATCTGTTGTCAATACAAATGTTTTGTTAAAATCTGGATAGGCTAAAATGGGTTCATTGATTAGAAGAGTCTTTATTGTCTCAAAAGCATGAATATATTCGGGATCATGGATATTCTACTTTGCGTCCTTTTTCAAATTTTTTGTCATAGGTTTTATTATTTTAGAATAGTCCTTTATAAATTTTCTATAATACCCAGCGAGACCCAGGAATTGTCTTATTTGCTTTTGAGTTTTTGGGATTGGGAATTTCTGAACACACTCCACTTTCTGTGGGTTGGGTTTAATACCGTCTTGTGTGACCATATGCCCAAGAAAGGCAGTTTCTCGCTCGAAAAACTCAGATTTATCCAACTGAACTTTCAAGTTGGTCTCTCGGAATCTATTAAAAATCTTTTTCAAAGAGTCTTTTTGTTCCTGCAACGAAGTGGAAAAGATAATGACATCGTCAAGATATACTAAACATATTTTGTTTATATAGTCTGAAAGGACGTTATTCATAAGACGCTGAAAAGTTGCAGGAGCTGTCTTAAGTCCAAATGGCATTCGTAGGAATTCGTCATGTCCGCCTTCTACACTGAAAGCTGTTTTGTGGATATCCTTTTCCATTATCTCTATTTGGTAAAAGCCCTTCGCTAAGTGTAGCGTAGTGAAATATTGGTATCTTCCAAGCTTTTCTAATATTTCGTCAATATTTGGAATGGGGTATTTGTCATCGACTGTAACTTCATTTAGTTTTCTATAGTCAATCACAAGTCTCCATTTAGCTTTCCCACTTGCATCCATTTTCTTTGGCACTATCCACACTGGCGCCGAATAAGGAGATTGACTAGGTCTTATCATATTATTTTGTAACATTTCTTGTATCTGTCGGCGTACTTCATCCTTATGGATGTACGGATACCTGTAAGTTTTTGCGACAATAGTGATATTGTTTGTGGTTCGGGTTTCATGCTTAATGGCATTTGTAAAGGTTAAATCCGAGTCTTCATTGTAAAATATATCTGAAAACTGGTTTATGATTGGCAATAATTTTAGTTTTTCCTCTTTATTGAGATAATTTATCCTTAATTTGTTAGAAATAGACAAACGTTCTTTTGGTGTATTTTCAATTATATTGAAGTTTTCAATAGTCACTGGACTAGTTTCTTGGATTGTAAATTTAACTTTCAGAGGGCGATCGTCCAGTATCTCTACTAGAGCGAACATTTTTGAATCTTCAACATTGTAAATACCTTCCTGTAGTTGGACCTTCTCATCTTTGGAGGTCTTTCCGGGGAATATATCAGAGTCATTGATCATTGAACGTGGCAATTGAAGTGCTCTTCGCTCTTAATTTTATTTCCTTGAAAAGTTTTAATATTAAACTAACATTTTCGTCGAAAAGTAATAACAGTGAATATTTGCATCGCGGGTGTAAATATCTTTGAGTATTTCGGTCTGTAATTTAAAACATTAACATTTTCCCGAAATCCTTTGTTCAAGTGAAATAGTTAATTCAACGTAATTCAATTCTGCAATTCAACAAGTGTTGTGTGTCGGGTGAGCTTTCCGCGCCCATAACTTTACAATTTTACATTATCGAAGTGAAAGTAAATAAAATTTCTTTTAAGTGCTTTGTGGCTCCCAAAAGTCGGCATTTTTTTTTTTTTGCAATCTACATTTTCTAATAAAAACAGATATAATTTTGCTAAGTGCTTTGTGGCTCCTAAAAGTCGGCAATACTTTCGCCTCATGAAATTTTTATCTAAATTTTAAAAATTTTATAGTGTAGACACATCCTATTTCGTACAAACTAATTGTGGTTTAATTTATACTCTGGACAAAGTACTTTTTTCTTTTTCAAAGAATTAAAAAAAAGAAAAAAAAACAAAAAAAAAACATACATAAAGTATAAAAATAAAAAAATAAATAAATAATATTAATAATTATAAAAGAAAATAATAATAACAATAATAATAAAATTAAATAATACCAAAAAGTGATCACAATGTCTTGTAGCTCTGCGAAATGTGTCGTTAGTAGTGGAAAATCCCCCATGATTGTGTGTTTTGGGTTCTGTGAACTTCCTTTCCACGCGGCGTGCGTCAACCTGAAAGGCACTGCGGCAGATCTTATTAACAAAGTGGACAATGGAGTCCATTGGTACTGTGCATCATGTAGGCGTTACTCAGTATCTGCGTATGTCTCTCGACTCCAAACTGCAAGGAAGATGATCACTTCCTTAACCGACGAGCTAAAATCCCTGCTAGGAAAGTGCTCTTCTGCATGTTCTGAAGTCGACTCCTTGTTACAATTTGCGGATTCCTCATCTTCCAATCCATCATCTAGTACGATCGAAAAGGCTGTGCGTTCAGCGTCGGATCTAGCTTCAATACCGACAAGAAGTAAACCGCAGGTGAAATTACCCAATGTCTCCTCTCAAGGTGAACTATCCACCTTGTGCTTAAGTAACAGCCTGAACGTCAATTCTCAACATGATATGCAGCATCAACCAGCGTTAGTATTGCAGCCAGACTACCACAATTCTGCAGAATTGACTGAACCTAGTCTCTCAATTGTTACTAGAAGTAAGTCGTTGTTGAAGCCGCTATCTATTAACCAACAACCAACGGTTTCGGAAGCTGACAATTTAAATGTACCTGATACATCACTAGCTGCTCAACAAGATATGCAGATACAGCCAGCGTTTGTACTACAGCCGGATTGCTGCAACTATGTGGAAAGAGAGGAATCTGGTCAATCAATCGTCACTGAGAACAACTCGCTGTTGAGGCCGCTTTCTATTAATCAGCAATCTGATTTACTTATGATCAGCCCACCTGGTTCTTCATCCAACAGTCGGGGAGCGATTCCAAAGAAAATACCACCTCCAATTCAACATCAGAAATCGAGTGACCTCGTTCCCTCAACAGATCTCGATTCTCCTGTCATTCGTGCTTCTATACCTTTGAAGAATATCTTAATATCTAGAGTGGCGTACGAAACTTCAGTTGAGGAGCTAAAGCGTTATGTCAACAAAAAGTTTGGATCATCCGTTAAAGTCTTTACTTGTCATAAATTGACTAAGGAACATTTAACGGACAAAGTAGTTGCCTCATTCAAATTGGTGATTTCTGCGAATAGTGATATTGTCCTGAATCCAAATCACTGGCCTGCTGGTGTTCTTGTTAAGCCGTTTGAATCTAGACGAAGAAATTTTCGTCGGGCGATAAACGAAATCCCAAAGCTCTAGTCACAAGTAATCTTGATGAACATTCTAATAATCATAATGTTTTTTCTACTGTATCCTCTTTAAACGTCAATGAATCTCTTTCAAACCTTAATACTCTTCAATGTAACTTCTCTTCTCCTAATAAAATGTGTTTATCTATTTTTTACCAAAATGTACGAGGATTAAGGACCAAGCTTGAGGAACTCTTTATCTCTTATCAAGTTAGTAACGATTCTATTGTCTGCTTCTCCGAGACCTGGCTGAATGGAAACATTTTGAGCACTGAAATGTTTCCTGATCATATTGTATATAGATGTGACCGTGACCTGATTGCCACTAATAAGGCTGATGGTGGTGGAGTTTTAGTTGCAGTTAGCAAAGCTCTACCTAGTTCTCCTTGTTCTGATTTCTGTTTTTCTCCTACTTTAGAATGTGTTATTATCAAAATTTCTCTCCCTCATAATACAGAGTTCTTGATTTTGTCTATTTATATTCCTTGTAATTCACCTTTAACTGTTTATGAGACGTTTTTTGATGATCTATCCTCTTATCTAGTTTTGCGACATCCTCACGCCAAAATAATAGTTTGCGGGGATTTTAACTTACCATACATAGTGTGGAAAAATTATACCACTCCTTCAATCTCGTCAGTTGACCCTTTTTCTATAGCCCTGTCATCTTTCCTATCTCATTGCTCCTTCTCTCAATTTAACCATATCCGCAATCCTAATGGTCGTCTCCTTGACCTTGTTCTATTAAATGTTCCAGTTAGCCATTTATCTGTATCTCAAGCCTTACATCCGTATGTTCCTCCTGATCGGCACCATCCTCCTTTATCTATAGATCTTATAGTCGATGAAATTAAATTTAACAAACCTCATCCCGCTCCAAAACTTAACTTTTTTAAAGCTAACTATGAAGCAATTAATACAGAATTACTTTCAGTCAACTGGCTAGATTTCTTTAGAGGCCTAAATTGTGAGGCTGCTTTGGATAAATTTTACAAATATATTTATAATCTTATTCGCTGTTATACGCCTCTTCAGACATTCCGTAAAGCAAATCATAAGCCTTGGCTAACAAAGCGAGTGCTTAGTGCCCTACGAGCAAAAGATAAGGCACATCGTGTCTTTAAAACACTCGGCACTATTGAAGCAAGATGTAATTTTAGCAGGCTGCGTGCTATTGCCAAAAAAGAGATCAGATATGCTTTGAAGGCTTATTTCAGCAGTCTGGATAGCTCCCTTGTGGCTAATAATACAAAGCCTTTTTGGTCTTATATAAGATCGCTGAAATCCTCTTCTTCCATTCCTAGTAAGGTCCGTTGGAATGGTGCAGAGGTTTCTTCTCCTCAAGAAGTGACTGACTCATTTGCCCAATTTTTCTCTTCAACTTTCTCTTGTCCCGCTGCAACTGTGCATCCTGTTGTCTTACCTAATCATCTTCCCTTCCCAATTTCCTTTATTTGTACTGATGCATCTGAAGTCGAAGCTCTGATCAATGCTCTTGATCCTAATATTAGCCCTGGGCCGGATGGTTTGCCAAACATATTTGTAAAGTCGTTAGGCTCATCGCTTAGTTTTCCTTTATCTCTCCTCTTCAATCTAAGTTTGAGTACTGGTACATTCCCAAACCCTTGGAAAACAGCTAATATTGTGCCTATTTTTAAAAGTGGTGATCCTACGTCAGTTTCCAATTATCGCCCTATTTCTTTACTGTCCTGCTTTCCAAAGTTACTTGAACGGTTGGTTCATAATCGACTCTCAAACTCACTAGCTCCTATTATTGCTTCAGAGCAGCATGGCTTTCTCAAAGGATACTCCACTACCTCTAATTTAATGGAGTTCACAAACAGTATTGCAAGAGCTTTGGATAACCAACTGCAAGTTGATGTAATCTACACAGATTTCTCCAAGGCCTTTGACACTGTGAATCATTTACTTCTTTGTCGTAAGCTTGAAGCTCTTGGCATCTCGGGTGCTCTGCTATCTTGGATGTCATCTTATCTATCGTGTCGTCCCTGTCGAGTAAGTCTCTCTGGTATTACGTCTAGTCCTTTTTGTCCTTCATCTGGCGTTCCACAAGGTTCAATTCTTGGGCCTCTTTTCTTTCTGTTGTTCATAAATGACCTTCCCTTTGTAATTAATTCCTCGTGCCTTTTGTATGCAGATGACTTCAAAGTATTTCGAGCAGTCAAATCCCATTTAGACTGTCAGCTCCTCCAAAATGATTTGAATGCTCTAAATGAATGGTGTGCTTCAAATTATTTATGTCTTAACACTACTAAATGTCATAAAATGACTTTTTCTCTTAAGTACTCTCCTATTAATTTTAATTATATATTAAATGATGCTTTGCTCTCTGAAGTGTTCAGTCATAAAGACCTTGGAGTAACTTTTGATCCAAAACTCAAATTTGATGCACATATTTTAAATGTGATTACTAAAGCGTCTAGAGTTTCCGGGTTTATCCTTAGACATTTACATAAGTTCAATAGCATCTCTTCTTCTGTCCGCCTATTTGTTTGTCTTGTTCGCCCTTTGCTTGAATACTGTTCTGTTATCTGGTCCCCCCGATATTCCTATCTCGTGACTTCTTTAGAAACTGTCCAAAGAAAGTTCACGCGTTTTCTTTTCCTTAAGTTTAATTTGCCGTATCAGCCTTATGAAAGTCGTTTATCTTTCCTATCTCTTCCATCCCTAATATCCCGACGAACTTATTTAGACCAATGTTTTTTGTACAAACTCTGCTACCATCAAGTCCCGTTAAATATTTTTTCTGAGCTGCGTTTCCGACAAACATCTCGTTCATCTCGGATGAATTCTTATTTCGCTATACCATATGCTAGAACTGATTTATATTTCTATTCACCAATCTTAAGAATCGTACGAAATCATAATAATCTCGAGCTTGGTCCTTTCCCCTCTTCTTACATAGCATTTAAGAAAAAACTAAGAGAGTTACTACTAGCTTAACTTTTAATTATCGACGTTTTAGTATTCTTTTTCATTTAAATTTTGCTGATTGTTCTTTGCGTTCCATTTTGTGATTGGATTGTTTAGTCTGTAAGATGGAATAAATAAATAAATAAATAAATAAATAAATAAGTGTACTAAACCATTTTCTTGGTTTACAGACACGGGGACTTCATAGTATCCGGCCTTACTGAAGAGACAATATTGCTTATCTTCTTCAAGTTTGAAGAGAATTGGGATAGTTTTTTCACCGGCATGTAAAATTTGCTGCTTATAATCAATAATTATATCTGGTTGTTGTAATATATTGTTTCCTATAATACCATCATACAAATCATGGAATTTACATACAAAAAATTCAATTTCTTTAGATGTATCTCCTAGTTCTTCGAAAAGAGGAATTTTCACCTTTTCGTAAATATCGATTGAATGCTGTAAAGTTTTAAGATTAGTGTTTGGGATATTAATTTGCCATTTTGGGTGATAAAGGCCAGGATTAATAATTGAATGGGTGGCTCCTGCATCGATGATAAATTTGAGGGGTTTGATTTTTGTTTTTACAACTATATATGGTAATGTCCGTATAATGGTATTGCTATTGTTGTTGTTTTGGTTATTGTTGTCGTTCTGTCTGTTTTTTGTGTAGTAAACTTGTCCATTTGCGCCGTAATAGGCATATCCAGCTGTGAACAAAATGACCATAGCCGATTCCAGGGATTCGGGATTCCTACAAAATAAAATCGTCTTCATGGGCTCCGGAAGTTTATTCTTAAAAATATTAAGGGCGGTTCTCGTCTTATTCCGGGCACACTCGTTAGTAGCATTTCCACTACCTAATACTATTAGTGTCTTATTATTTAGTCTCCTAAGTTTGCTCTTGATATCGTTATAGAATTCAAGAGTGTAAGTTTTGAAAGTCACACCTCGTACGTTGTCGTAAAGTTCGTCTATGTTTAAGCGGTCTCCAAAGTTGTTTTGAAGGACCTGCTTCACGTCCTGCCAAAGGATAGCATGACAATTAATCTCTATAGTCTCTTTGGCTCGACCTTTTAATTTGTTTTTGATAATGTCGCAAAAAAGAAGTTGTGACGCTTCGTTGTACGCTTGTGAAATAGGACTAATCCTATCTATGAGATTTATAAAATTTTGCAGGTTTTCCTCCCTGCCGTCAAATTCAGGGAGATTGTGTAAATATTTGAGGGGATCAATTTGGATTGCAGGGGCTGCTTCGGCGTTCGCCATTTTGAAAAAGGAAAAAAAATTTTAGCACCAAATTCCTTACCAACCTTACAAAACTTTTCACAATTTTAGAGCGAGTAAATTTGACACAGTAGGTTTGTGTAAAAAGGAAAGGCAAAATAAAAATTTTTTAAACAACAATTTTGGGGCAGAAATCACTTACACTTTGCACTAGGTATATAAAAATTTAAAATCGATGGAATCAAATATTAAATAAATCGTGTGCTAATATGTTCATTATACAATGTTCTTACTTGTTGATTCTGGAACTCTTTCGGGCAAATTTTTCTTTGTAGAATTCACTTCGTCTTTTTATCTTCAATGTAATAGTTTAATCTTCACTGTAACTTTTTCTATTCGGCTTTTTCCTCCACTGTTTATTTATTTACACTATTTGCTCTATTGTTTCACTATTTGTTCAATTATTTCGTTTTTTTTTTCCTTTTGTTGCAATATTATTTTTTTTCACTTTTAGTTCTATTATCTAAATATTCTCTTTTTTTTGCCTTATTAATGCTGTCTTTTTCCGTACTTATTTAGTGCTACTATTAATTAATAATTAATAATAACGCCAAATAGTTTATTTGAAATCTTTTCACTGATAAAAATTTTTTGTAAATTGCACTTTCACTGTTGTTCTTTTAACGAAAAGAAATTCTGATAATTCTTCCTTCACACTTAATTAAACACTTGTTCCACACAATCTTCGTGTTCACTTAGCATCTTTGCAAGTGATTTTTTTACACATGGTTCCATCCGGGGATATTGCGGTTCTTCTTAAACCCACTTTCTCGCGTCGGCGTGAGTAAACAAAATTTTCCTCCTCTTGGGGAATAATTAAGTTAAACTTTTTTGCGACGCGATGTTAATGCGCTTTAAAATTTTTGATAAAATCGAGTAATCTTTTACTCAACACATCCTACTGACTGCGCCGTTTATTTTCCCGCGGCTTCGGAACTTAAAAAAAAAACACAGATTGTCCACTAGAAACACTTCATTTTGCTTTAAAGTTAATACTTTTCACTTAACTTAATTTTTTACTACACTATATCTTTTTCGCACACTTAAAAATTATTAATTAAACTTTATCGCACCTTAACCGGAACAAGAGTACCCCAACGCAGCCTCACACTGGGAACGTCGGGTATTAAGGCTTGCCCGTACTCTGTTAACTTTAGAAAAAACTAATCCAACCGAGTCTTTTTTTATTACCTTTGCTTTTATACTTTTAATATGCTGATCTGTTGCAATAATTAGGTCTTGCTAGTTCTTGCAACAGAAAAATAGAACAGGTAAGCATATGACACCTTTGCATATGCTATCGGTTCTATGCATAAAAAATACGCGTGCCGGAAATGCATTCGCCGCAATTGGATCTCTTTATTGGACAGGTAAAATTATCGGGAAAACGCGCGTGTAAGAAATTCAGAGGTAAGCAATTTGATTTTATTTTACGCTGATTTTACTTTAAGCTGAAAAGTGAAGAATGTATAGGGTGCATTGTAACAATTAATCTCACAATGAAAAATCCAAAGTCGGTATGGCAGAAACAAAATGGCGGCCGCTCAAAGGTCGAAAAACGTGCAAAATTTTGTTGTTGTAATAGTGGTCAAAGCTTTCAACAGATGTTCATGAAATTCGGCAGTTAGATAGAAATTATAAGTATCTAAAGAATTCCGTGAAAGAACTGGAGGTCACGTTACAAAAAAACACGGCGGCCAGTTGAAACTCAAAACTTCAAAGGATTCTAAAAGTCGCAATTTTGATCTGATATATATGAGGCATTACTTAGATCTACAGACTTTGATATGCAAGTTTCAAAATGGCGGCGGTTTAAATATGCGTTTTTTTCAGGTTTCTGGGCGCTCTAGCGGTCACATTTTGTGGCGGATTTTGATGAAACTTGAGATTATGGATCTCTGTACTATGTTCTTGTATTATGCAGAAAATTATTAAAATTTAGTGACAAATAAAAAAGTCGAGAATTTAATGCCCAATATTTGTAGCTGCCATTTTCACTAAAAATTGAATTATTTTGCCCTGTCTAGAGTGGAACTCCGATTTGAACGAGATTTGGCACATTGATTGATGAGGTCCTAGTCCACAAGGATTTAAAATAGTCAAAAATCAAATGCATGCATTCAAAATGGCGGCCCCCAAAGGTCAGGAGGCAAGCGCCATTCGCTATTTTAGTAGCAACTGAAATAATGAATTTTTTTCATGGAAACGTTTTAAATGACTTATCTTGAACGTATTTATAAATCAGACTTTTTGTTAAATATTGTAAAATATTTTTAGCAATACCATGAAAAATCATAAAATCGCGACTTGTCTGTCTGTCCGTCCGTCCGTTTCTTCACAAGTTTTCTCGCAAACCACATGAGCTAGACTGTGGAAATTTTTTACGTAGGTCAAAAGTAGTGCTTCTTGAAATTTGCAGTGTAAGAAAATATTTTAAAGTGTTTAAGGGGGTCTCCCCATAGAGTGGGGTGACATAAACATTTTTTTTTATTTCTGTAGCCCTCTAGCAGCCAAGTTTCTCAACAGATTTCGATAAAACTTGAAATTATAAGTTATTAAGGAAAGTTAATTCAATTTAATTATGCAAATCGGATGACAAATAAAAAATTCGAAAATTTAAAGCTTAAAATTTTTAGCAGCTGTTTTCAATAAAAATTCAGAATGACGGCCCCTGATGGTTCAGAAAAGAATCGAAAATGTATATATTAATGGCAATGCAAGTGCTGATTAAACTTTTATGGAAATCTTTTGAAATTAACTATTTGAGCTATTTAAGCCGACAAGTTATCACCTTTGTGTGGTAACCATTGTGAAATGTATAAACAGCAAATGTGAGAAGGGCGAAACGAGTATAAATATGTTTATAACAATTTATTATCCGCCGATTTTCAACATGTAATCCATACGTGTGCAACTCAATTTAATTAGCAAAATATTTGCGCCTCTATGAAGGGTCTCCAAAAACGAACGGCGGCAGATGCTTTCTGTTAATAAATACCCATGTAGTGCTACAAAAATTGCAATTTTTCAATCCCTTACGCTACATACGAGAAATTAACCTTTCTGGCTGGTGCTGCCCACGGGGATCTTTTATGTTCCTGAGTACAATAACAGCACGATTTTTATATTCTGGTACTTCCATCTCCCGTTTCCGATGATTTTATAGCTGTATGGCTTCGGAATCAAAAGTATCCCAACCACGCATCAAGTGCAATTGCACGTATCGCGAAGCTGCCTGAATGCACTTGTATTGAATTCTTCTCATCACTGGCATTCGTTTAACACCCTATATATTGATACTGGGGAAAATTTTAAAAACGGCCAATTTTTCCAGCAACGAACTCCTGGCAATCCGATCGTTTTCCAAGCAACTCCAGAATATCGTTATGGGTTTTTGCGATATTTTATAGTATGTTTCTAGCTATTAATAGACCACAATTAGATATTCAAGCGTTCTTGAAGTCTGCGTTGACTTTATGGGTGTTTTATATTCGCGGCAAAGACACCCTGACCAGGAAGAATTCGTGTAGTTGCGCGTCTCCCAAAACTGTCTGATTACAGATTTCTTAAGTTTTCTCAGCAGGAGCTTTCATTTGATACCCTACTTGTCGAAATCAAATCACACGTGAAAAGTTGCATTTTCATCTGCAACGCAATCTTTAAACTTTTACTGTTTTCCGGGGGAGTTAAAAAAGTGGCCGCAATATTCTTATGTTTTTGAACATATTACAGCAAAACCAGATATTCAGTCTATCCAGGACCTCATTTGCGTTGATTCATTTATTTTTCTGCTTCGGGAACTAAATCATCCTGGCCACGTAAAACTGTGGGGTTCCACGTTCCCCAAAAAAGTCTGAGCACACTTGGTTGGATTCTACGCTTCAGGAGCTTCCATTCGATGTCCTGTTATTGAAATCGGACCACATGTGAAAGATGGCACTTTCGTGTACAACGCACTTGTTGGAATTCTTCTGTTTGGGAGAGTTTCCGAATATCATTGTTGGTGGAGTTCTTCAATTTTTTTATGTTCTTGAGTACAATAAAAGCACGATTTTGATATTCAGGCATTTCCAACTCCCGTTTTCGATGATTTATAGTTGTATGGTTTCGGAATCAAAAGTATCCCAACCACGCAAAAAAGGTGCAATTGCTGTTATCGCGAAGCTGCTTGAATGCACTTTCATTGAATTCTATTCATCCCTGGCTTTCGTTTGACACCCCATATATTGAAATTGGAGAAAGTATGAAAAACGGCCAATTTTTTCAGCACTCCTTGCAATCCGATCGTTTTCCGAGCAACTCCAGAATATCGTTGTAGGTTTTTGGAATATTTTATGTTTCTAACTATCAATAAACCGCAATTAGATACTCAAGCGTTCTTGAAGTCTATTTGCGTTAATTTTACGGGTGTTGTATGTCGGCAGCAAAGGCACTCTGACCAAGAAGAATTGGTGTAGTTGCGCGTCTCCCAAAACTGCCTGACTGCAGATCTCTTAAGTTTTCTCAGCAGGAGCTTTCACCTGATACGATTCTTGTCGAAATCGAAGCACATGTGAAAAGTTGTATTTTCATCTGCAACGCAATCTTTAAACTTTTACTGATTTCCGGGGGACTGAAAAATGCGGCTCTGGGTAGCGATTCGCTATATTCTTATATTTTTTAAACATATCACACCACAATCAGATATCCAGTCTCTCCAGGCCCTCATCTCCGTTGATGCATTTATTTTTCAGCTTCGGGAACTAAATCATCCTGGCCACGTAAAAATGTTCGATTCCAAGTACCGCAAAAAAGCCTGAGCACACTTGGTTGGATTCTACGCTTCAGGAGCTTTCATTCGATATCCTGTCATTAAAATCGGACTACATATGAAAAATGGCACTTTCGCGTACAACGCACTTGTTGGAATTCCGCTGTTTGGGAGAGTTTCCGAATATCGCTGTTTCTGGAGTTCTTCATTTATTTAATATTCCTGAGTACAATAACAGCACGATTTTGATATTCAGGCACTTCTAACTCCCGTTTTCGATGATCTTGTAGCTGTGTGGTTTCGGAATCAAAAATATCCCAACCACGCAAACAAGTGCCATTGCAGTTATCGCAAAGCTGCTTAAATCCACTTTCATTGAATTCTACTCATCACTGGCTTTCGTTTGACACCCCATATATTGAAATTGGAAAAAGTATGAAAAACGGC
The DNA here is from genome assembly GCA_963969285.1 of Odontomyia ornata. Lineage (NCBI taxonomy): Eukaryota > Metazoa > Arthropoda > Insecta > Diptera > Stratiomyidae > Odontomyia > Odontomyia ornata. The sequence continues at coordinate 237,985,272 of OZ017739.1, forward strand.
CAATTTTTCCAGCAACGCACTCTTTGCAACCCGATCGTTTTCCGAGGAAACCGAAATTAGATGCTGAAGCGTTCTTGAAGTCTATTTGCGTTGATTTTATGGGACGGCAGCAAAGGCACCCTGACCAGGAAGAATTCGTGTAGTTGCACGTCACCCAAAACTGCCTGATTGCAGATTTCTTAAGTTTTCTCAGCAGGAGCTTTCATTTGATACCCTACTTATCGAAATCGAAGCACATATGAAAAGTTGCATTTTCATCTGCAACGTAATCTTTAAACTTTTAATGTTTTCCGGGGGACTTAAAAATGTAGCTCTGGGTAGGAATTCGCAATAATCTTATTTCTTTTATTTTGATATTCAGGCACTTCCAACTCCCGTTTCCGATGATTTGATAGCTGTATGGTTTCGAATCAAAAGTATCCCAACCACGCAAAAAAGTGCAATTACAGATATCGCGGAGCTGCCTGAATGCACTTTTATTGAATTCTACTCATCACTGGCTTTCGTTTGACACCCCATGTGTTGAAATTGGAGAAAGTATGAAAGACAGCCATTTTTCCAACAATGCACTCCTTGCAATCCGATCGTTTGCCGAGGAACTCCAGAATATCGTTGTAGGTTTTTGGAATATTTTATGTTTCTAAGTTCAAATAGATCGCAATTTTATATTCAAGCGTTCTTGAATTATATTTGCGTTGACTTTATGGGTGTTGTATGTCTGCTTCAAACGCACCCTGACCAGGAAGAATTGGTGTAGCTGCACATCTCCCAAAACTGCCTCATTACAGATTTCTAAGTTTGCTCAACAGGAGCTTTTATTTGATACCCTACTTATCGAAATCGAAGCACATGTGAAAAGTTGCATTTTCATCTGCAACGCAATCTTTAAACTTTTTCTGTTTTCCGGGGGACTTTAAAATGTGGCTCTGGGTAGGGATTCGCAATATTCTTATGTTTTTTAAAGAAATCACATCACAATCAGATATTCTGTCCATCCAGGACCTGATTTGCGTTGATTCATTAATTTTTCTGCTTCGGGAACAAAGTCACTAACGCACTTGTTGGAATTCCGCTGTTTGCGAGAGTTTCCGAATATCGCTCTTGCATGAGTTCTCGAGAGAAATTGACCTATTGCGGAGAGTATCATATATATATATATATATATATATATATATATATATATATATATATATATATATATATATATATATATATATATATATATATATATATGGGATATAACCAAATTTGTGACTACGATAGAGGTTGCAATTTTGCTCCGATTTTCACCAAATCAGGAAAGGTGTATTGGGTAAATATCTCGGCTTAGTTCGTGAACTAGCTATATCGGCGGGGAAAAAACAAAATGGCGGCCACTTACGACGAAAAATCGTGATTTCTGTTCTGACCAAAGTATAGCTCTGATTTGGATGAAATTTGGTATAAAAGTTTGCTGATGTATGTGATGAATCTCACAATAAAAAATCCAAAGTCGGTATGGCAGAAACTAAATAGCGGCCGCTCAAAGGTCGAGAAACGTACGAAATTTTGTTGTTGTAATAGTGGTCAAAGCTTTCAACAGATGTTCATGAAATTCGGCAGCTAGATGGTAGTTATAAGTATCTAAAGAATTGCGTGAAAAACTGGAGGACAGGTCACAAAAAACAAAATGGCGGCCAGTTGGTACTCAAAACTTCAAAGGCTTCTAAAATTTGCAATTTAGATCCGACATATATGAAACTTAGTTTCGAAATAGCCATTACTTAGATCTACGGTTTTGATATTTTAGTAATCATGTTGTGAGCGAGTAAATACCGCCTACGTATTTACGAAGCGAGCGAGCACTGCCTATATACTCGCGCTTCACCAATCAACTTTTAAAAGCATGCACATAGGCCACTATCACCGAAGCATATACTTGTCGTTTAATGAGCGAGCAAAAGCTCGAGCAAATATCAATACACAATTCGCTTCACACGAATGATCACCACGTAGACGACATGCTTCGGGTGTGCTCCCAGCTGAAGGGAAAATTGAAAGTTCAGGCGAAACCGTTCTCTCGCTCAATTTCCCCAGCTCCATCAATTCGCCTCAAGAAGCCGAAAGCTTAAGCGAAAGCGTTGTCTCGCTCAATTTCCCCAGTTTCACATATTCGTTAGCGAAACGGAGCGGGGAGGAAAAGTGCTTCGTGGAACGAGAACGCACGTGTTCGGCTATTCAGCACTTTTTGTGAGAATCGAGACTAAAAACTTACGAGAGAACGGTATTTAAAGTTCTTGGGCAAACATTAGTGAGTCAGTCGTGATACGTGCTGCGACAGTAAAACACGGTACAAGTTCCAGTTTTTAACACGATTTCCACTTACGACAATCAACGAATTACTTATGGTGAGGTGTTGGCTCTTAGCGCCGTGTTCCTCCAAGGCTTTTAGCGCGTAAGCGCTGTGTGGCCACCATAAGTGATATAATTTTTCCTTCTTGCAGGCAACCCGAAGAGGTGGACAACCAGCAGCCGCAGTGGCCCCTTCAGGATGGCGTGAAAAGTGCCCTTCAACACCTGGTGGACCGTCATCGCGACCCAAGCTCGCCAGTACCTGCGTGCCGCTCTACCCGCTAGCCTCCAGGATAATCAACGACCTCGGGCCAGCGAACCACCCACGTCAGGCACCCGTTAGGACCCTAGATCAGGCGCTTCAGGCAGAGCCCCGAGCTGGTCCCCGACCCATATCGAAAGAGGAGTACCTCAGGAGGTTGAAGGCTCCCTTGAACACCACCGTCCATCCCCGCAAGCAACAACATCAGCGCGGAGGGCAGCGGGATCGCAAGAGGCGGGAGTTGGACGAGCTGAGGCGGCTAGCTCGCTTGTCAGTCACACCCACTGAGCGGGCTTTCTTCCGACGGAAAGCGAAGGAACTGCGCCGGGGAATACAGAAGGAGATCCAGGCACGTCATCGGACCAAGGCACGTGGAAGCGACCCAACTTGCTTTAGTATAACCTGTAGTAGGACTTGCTGAAGAAATAAAGTAGAAAAAAGAAACGCAACATTTGGTGTTTTTGTTACAATTTTTCAGAGGGGTCTTCAGCTTCAAGAGTAATTCAGGTGCGAAGGTGGGTGTTTCTAAAAGGTAACACCCTAGGGATCCCCGGAAGTGGCCGGCAGAACCCCAGGTTGGAGACAAAGAATATAACATTGGCGCAGCCGGTTTTAGTTTCGGAGCAGCTCTAGTACGGCAACTCGCTGTGGAGCGGTCAATTTACTACCGATTAAATTGGTGAACCGTTCGAAACTGGAATTTTACACTTACACTCTCAGTATAAGCACACTCATCCACGCACCCTGTTTACTCGAGCTTCGTACTCCCGGAATTGTAACCAAAATCACCTAGTTAGCGCTTTAGGAACTTTAACTTATTTCAAAGAAAGGGTTTCATTGCTATATTCAGAATTAATGACCGGTCATTAAGTCAAAAGACGGTCAATATTTTTTATTGAGATTGCGCGAATGCATAATCAGAGCGAATTAACAGAAGGAATTCATCAGTCAACTCCAGAGCAGAACAAGGGGCTTGTATTACGAAGCGGTAGCACACTTTCAAGACCAAGAAGTAAGTCTGAATCTTTTTGTTTCAGCTCAAACCTACAGGTAAAACGAGAACCCGAACCCACTGAATTAGACCCAGTTCTTGAATTAACTAATACCGTTGATCATTTACATACACATAGTTTAGAGCGAATTAATCAGTTCCATGAACGAACAAAACAATTTATGGAAGAGATTGAACATTCCGGTGGGGTCTCGCTAAACTCGACCAGTTTTTTCAATTTATCGCAATCATTGAAAACCCTGATTACGTCTCACGATTGGAATTTATCATTTGGGGCAAGCGCATTTTCAAACGATTCCGTTAGCCTAACCAATTCTTTGAATCCTGTTTGTATGGTTGATAAACAGGCAGAAGTTAAAATTCATCCAGTAAGTATGGCTGACTATGCAAGAGTAGCTAAGCTGATGGGACAGATGATCCCTGTGTTTTCAGGAGCTCCGAGCTCATCAATGGTTTTGGAACTGCATACCTTTATAGGGTGCAGCAAACAAGTTTGGAAATGTTTAAATAGTCAGGAGCAAGTGGCTTTTATGCAGATTTTCCAACCCGTCTTCGAGGAGAGGCGTATCAGCTAATATCCTCTAGTTTTCCATCAACCTTAGAGGCAGCTGAGGAACTTTTGAATCGGGTATTTTTGCCGAGGGAAACTTATCAGGAATTGGTAACAGGGCTTATATTAGCTAAACAGAGTCCCACGGAGACAGTACTCGCCTGCACATCACGCCTAAGGCAAATCCTTAAGCGATGTCAAGAAGCTGCAATCATCAAATATGGGCCAGAAGGAGGTAAAGTTGCGAGTACTCAGCTGAAGGATTTTGCCAAGAATGTCTTTAAGAGTGGGGTTAATAATCCTTATCTTTGCCAGTATATTTTGTCACAGGAAACAGCTACCTTTAAAGATCTAGTCACTAAAGGGTTGAATATGGAAAAACTGCAGCAAGGGGCTTGCCTCTTTCAGGGCAATCTAACACAATTATATCCACAAATGCCGCAGGTTCAACCCACTTTCAGTACTTGGATGTCTAACCAACATGCTTTTACGAGTACACCTCAGCAAGTTAGTTTCACACCTAATCCGTCCACCGTACCTTTCCAGTCACAGGTAGTAGTAGCACCAGATCCGAACTCTGGACCGAGGCCACCTAAATTTACAAAGAGTCCGAAGATTACTTGTAATTTCTGTCATAAGCGTGGCCATACCTATACAGACTGCTATAGCCGCAAGAATACTCCTTATTGCCCGACGTGTAAGGAGTACGGCCATGATCAGAAGGATTGTAAGGCAAAGCCGGCTGCAACACCGGTTATAAACGGTGGCCCTAGGGTATATAGTATTCAGGTTAGATGTGACTTTTGTGGTCGGAGAGGTCATGCTATAGACGCGTGTTTCCAGAAGAAGAGATGGGAAGCCAGACAACAGGGAAACGAGATGCAGTCGGGTCGAAAATCCCCGACTCGACTCCAATAGAAACGGTGCAACAAAGGAACCAAATTGGTGGTGGCAGGGCCGAACATTGGGTAACCCATAAAGGTACTGAAGAGCAAAACACGATCAGTAATAGTTATGAAAAATCAAGCCTTGTTACAGCTTCCCTGCCATTAGATATTGGGAAGCAGGGTGAAACAAAATCTACTATTGATACAGGTGCAGAGGTGAGCATAATTACTAAATCAGCAATACAGGATACATGCCCGATAGATTCTAGTCATAAGCTTACTTTAGTGAGTCCGTTTGGGGAAGGAGAAACCCTTGGTACTACGCAGGGCAATTTTGAACTCCCTACGGGACTTCCTTGTACTTTTCAAGTAGTTGAAAAAATTCAGGGGACGTTCAACGATGGTTTACTGGGGAATGACTTCCTGGCAAAGAATTGTAATATAGAAGGTCCCGCACAAGCGCTAGTGTTTCCTCGCACGGAAGCGAATAGCACTGAGTTCAGGGTCCCTCTGGAGTCCCAGGGAGGTGCAGTCAGAACGACTCAGTTTTCGGTTAAGGCTTTTAGCGTGACGCGTTGTCTATAGGAGTAACGCGAAGCGTGGCGTCATTATCAAGCCAAACTGACGATGTGAGCTGCAACTCTGACGAAGGGCCAAGCATCAGCCAAATTGGTTCCAATGGAACTTATTAAGTCAATTTCAAGGAGGCTATCAAACTGTTGCCACGGACGCAACATCTAGTGGGGGTTCCGATCCGATTGGGCCAGGAAATGCTTAGTACCGCAAGCTCGATAGCGGATGGCGTTTTTCTAGCTAATGCTCTTCTAAGTCCGGAGAGTCCTGTAATAGGCATACTGAATTCGAGTGAGTCACCGGTCAAACTTGAACGGATTGATTTAGAACTCGAGAGATTAGATGAATATTTGGTGGATAATCTAGAGACTAACAATAAGGAGGAGCAGCCCCAGCAAACCTCCTGCATGAATTTCCCCGTGAAACATATAGGAAGTATATCAGCAACAACAGAAGGGTCACAATTGATAAGTAATGGTCGATCAGGAAACAATCCTGGACTAATGAATCAGGACCCGCCTATCGACATTATACGCAATGCATTACTAAAGCAAAAGCTTACGCTGTATGAGCATATTAATTTCGAGGAGAAGGCTGCTATTACCCAGCTGTGTCAGGAGTTTAGTGACGTTTTCTTCCTGCCAGGGGATAAGTTAAGTTACACGCAGGCTATCACACATGAGATTCCGTTGGTGACAGACCAAGCACCCATAAATCAAAAAATGTACCGTTTGAGTCAGCCCCAAAAGGACATTATTAACGAGCAGCTCAAGGTGATGTTAGACAATGACATTGTCCAGCCAAGCAAAAACCCATGGAACTCCCCCCTCTTGGTTGTGCCCAAGAAGGCTGGAGCCGATGGAGCAAAGAAATGGAGAGTGGTCGTTGACTTCAGGAAACTGAATGAGAAGACAATAGGTGACGCTTTCCCATTACCCCGTATTGAGGATATTCTGGACCAGCTAGGGCATTCACGGTATTTTAGTACGTTAGATTTAGCCAGCGGATATCACCAGGTCTTGGTAGATCCAAAGGATCGGCCGAAAACTGCTTTTAGCACCAATTATGGGCACTGTGAGTTCAAACGGACGCCTTTTGGTTTGAAGGGGGCACCTGCTACTTTTCAGAGGCTAATGAATTACATATTGACAGGTTTACAAGGTTTTGACTGTTTTGTGTACTTGGATGACATAGTGGTTTATGGGAAAAACTTGGGAGATCACATCGATAAACTACGGAAAATTTTTGTCCGACTGAGAATGAATAATCTAAAGCTTCAACCGGAGAAATGCCAGTTTTTACGACCAGAAGTGGTATATCTGGGACACATTTGCTCTCAAACGGGTGCGCGGCCAGATCCGAGTAAGACTAGTTGCGTGCGAGATTTTCCCGTTTCCACAACTGTGCGTAGGTTACAGTCCTTTTTAGGTTTAGTTAATTATTATCGGAAGTTTATCCCTAATTTCTCGAAAATAGCCAAACCCCTTACGAATTTGTTGCGAAAGGATGTTCGTTTTACATGGACAGATAAGTGTATGGAGGCATTTCAGCTCCTAAAGAATTCGTTGGTAGAACCACCATTGCTGGCGTATCTTGATTTTACCAAGCCGTTTAATCTTACCACTGATGCAAGTAACGAGGCCCTGGGGGCTGTTTTATCCCAAGGGGAAATTGGCAAGGACCACCCCATAGCCTATGCAAGTCGAACCCTGAACAAGACGGAGCGGAATCACTCCACAATAGAGAAGGAACTACTTGCGATGGTTTGGGCCGCCAAAAATTTCAGGTGTTATTTGCAGGGCAGACGTTTTACCATCTGCACGGCTCATAAACCTTTAAAGGGTGTATTTAACGTAAAAGATCCCACTACTCGGTTGGTAAGGTTTCACCATAAGTTATCGGAATTCGATTACCACATTGAGTATAAGCCGGGCAAGTACAATACCAATGCTGATGCCTTGAGTAGGATTCCCCAGGACCCTGCCGTCGAGGCAAGTAATAAATATCAGTGTAATGTCCTCACTCGGGCACAGAAGCAGCGGAAACTACTTGATCAAGATCTAGAAGGTTCCTCGGCAGAGCCGTTGCAAGGTCAGACCAGTGGTGGTAATCCAACTGATGATACGGATGTATTGATTGAGGTCGGGCCTCCAGAAACCGCGCGTGTGCAGCAGCAGTTAATTGAGTCATCCCTGAAAGACCTTGTCACAGATCCGGTATCAGGAGGATCACAAGGGCTCGATGGTAAACATGCGACCAGTAGTGAGGATAACGTTAAGGTTATATCCTCCCCGACACAGCAGGAGATCCTGACCCTCACTACCCCGGAAGAGGTGAGGGGGGTTTTATTGGAATATCACGATTCCCCTTTTGGAGGTCATCAGGGGGTCGCGAAAACCTACAGGAAGATCCGCAAGAAATATAAATGGAAGAATATGCTTTCAGACATCAAAAAATATGTTAGGGCCTGCAAAAAGTGTCAAGTTATGAAGGCCTGCCCTCAACATCGCATGCCGATGGTTATCACTGATATAGCGGAGAGGCCATTTGATAAAGTATATCTGGATATTGTGGGGCCTCTCATTGAGACAACTTCCGGGAATAAATACATTTTGACCTTTCAGGACAATTTGACGAAATTCGTAGATTGGTACGCTTTACCGAACGCTGAGGCCGAGACAATAGCCAAAGTGTTCTTTAATGAGATCATTGCTAGGTATAGAATACCTAAGCAGCTAGTTACTGATCAGGGGGCTAGTTTTGTGGGGAAACTATTCAAACAAATATGTAAGTTATTAAATATAAAGAAAATTCAAACTACCGCCTACCACCCGCAATCCAATGGAGCCTTGGAGCGAGCCCATAGACCCCTGGTAGAATACGAGGTGTGTTCAAAAAATATCACGAATTTTGTTTTTCTTGAACAATTATTTATTTATTCATGAATATCTATTTTGTCCCCTTCAAAGTAATCCCCATGAGATATTATACACTTGTGCTAACGGTTTTTCCAATCTTCGAAGCACTTCAAAAAATCATTTTTTTAAATCTTGTTCAGCTCCTCCTTCGATGCCGTCTTTATCTCGTCAAGCGTAGCGTAACGTCGTCCTTTCATGGGCCTCTTCAGTTTAGGAAACAAGAAAAAGTCACAGGGGGCCAGATCTGGGGAATACGGTGGCTGCGGCATCATTAGTGTGTTGTTTTTGGCCAAAAAGTCGCGCACAAGCAACGATGTGTGAGCAGGGGCGTTATCGTGGTACAAAAGCCAATTTTTGTTCTCCCACAAATCCGGGCGTTTCTGGCGGATTGCTTCGCGCAAATTGCGCATAACTTGCAGGTAATATTCCTTATTGACCGTTCTTCCCTGTGGCAAGAACTCATGATGCACCACGCCCCTGCAATCGAAGAAAACTGTCTGCAAAACTTTCACATTCGACCGAACTTGGCGCGCTTTTTTCGGTATTGGTTCATGCGGCAGCTTCCATTGAGATGATTGAGCTTTGGTTTCCACGTCATAACCATAAACCCACAATTTGTCGCCAGTTATGACCCTCTGGAGCAAATTTGGTTCGTTGCGCACAGAGTTTAACATCTCATTAGCAATGTTCATGCGTTGCTGTTTTTGGTCGCAATTGAGCAATTTTGGTACGAATTTCGCGGCGACCCGTCTCATGCCCAAATCGTTGATAAAAATCGAATGGCACGAGCCAATCGATATGTTTAGGTACTCAGCAACTTCTCTAACGGTGATTCGACGATTGGCCAATACCATTTTCTCCACTTCATTAATTTTTCGTCTGTTGTTGAAGTGCTCGGGCGTCCAGCACGCTCTTCGTCGTTCGCATCTTCTCGGCCTTCTAAAAACATTTTTTACCACCGATAAACGTTGCTTCGGTCCAAGGTAGCTTCTCCGTATGCCACAGTCAACATTCGGAATGCATCCGCGCACTTAATTTCGTTTTTCACACAAAATTTGATACACGTTCTTTGATCCATTTTTTTGAATAAGTAAAAATCGAAGACGATTGAAAACACGTGCAAGTAAAGCAGCTATCACCAATTAAGTGAACATTCAAAATGGCCGAGCTTATCGGCATAAGTGACAGACATGAGTACCAACATAACGCCACAAAAAAATCGAAATTCGAATATACGTAACCCGCGAAAATTCAAAATTCGTGATACTTTTTGAACACACCTCGTATTTGAGATCTATGGTGGATGACAATCCGCAGGTTTGGGATCAGTTTTTACGTACGGCCGCGTTCGTGTACAATACCAGTGAGCATGATAGCATGAAACTCACTCCTATGGATTGTCTCTATGGATTCACGGCGGACGTTCCGTCGAACCTAAAGAGGGAGCCAACCCCTCTCTATGACCATGAGAACTATTATCTATTATTAAAGCACAAATTACAAAAAATGTACACCTTGGCACGTAAGAATATACTAGAGAGTAAGTTAAAATGCAAGGCTCATTATGATGACAACGTCAGACCAGTTACTTTCCATATAGGGGATAAGGTGTTGTTAAAAAATGAGAATCGTAAGCACAAGCTTGCGCAGGTATGGGTTGGTCCATATGAGGTCAAAGCCATTACTTCCCCCGTAAATACTACGATTGCGATAAAGAAAAAACTGGTCAATGTTCATAACAACCGGCTTAAGCCGTACTATGAATAAATTGTCCTAACTCCTCCCTTTTTCTTTTGTTTTTTTTTGTATTTCTAGTAATGGATATCGGCATCGTTATCCTAGTCTTGCTCAGCCTTGGCGTTTTGGCAATCCCGAACGAGGATCTGAAACCATATTCACTGGAGAGCATAGCAAACACGGGAATACTATTTGAGAATGTAGGTGGTCTGTTGAGCTATCACAGCACCTGGAATATCGTGATGGAGTTAAATCTAGGGGAAATACAGGATCAAATAGACGTAGCCGAACGAGCCGAACACCTGATTAAGATGCTCTGTGCAGGGAAGGGCTTGGGATGTGCGGAGCAGTTAAGGCACGTCCATAGCCTAGTGGAAAATCTTAAGATTCGCTCTCAAGCTTTGTTTGAGTCACTGATGCCTAAAAGGGTTAAAAGATCATTTATTGATGGAGTCGGGAGAGCATTACATTCGTTATTTGGCACCATGGATGAGGAGAATGAAAAAGAGCTGTACAGTAGGTTAGACAATCTGGAGGACAAGGAAAGGGAATTAGTTAAATTGGAAAAGCAAAGGATTAGTATTGTAAATATATCCTTGGAGGAAATCCATAAACCGCTATCAGATGTGATTAACAGGCAAACAGAACTCGGTTTACAGATGAAAGATATCGCTCTAATGTCGGATAAATTGCAAGCAGCAGAACGGAGGAATGTAGTTCTAACATCTTTGTTAGCGCAGCTTATGGAAATCGAAACGCGTCAACGCACCATAATCGACATTGCTGTAGCAGTTCAAAGCAACAGAATTCATCCCTTACTAATTTCTAGTAAAAGATTGCACGGAATTTATGTTAAACCGGGCAAAAGATGTACTGAATTCTGTGAAGAAATCCTTGCACAGACGGCGGAACTACAGTATTTCAGGCAGAAGACCAAACTAGTGGTGATAATAACGCTTCCTCTTTTCCAGCTACCCTTGATGAAGCTATATCAAATACACCTATTCCCCATCAAAACTAACAGGACCCTATTCTTGTTACCCTCCGTGGAATTCTCGTTTATAGCGGGGGACGTCACAACTCAACAGTTTTTACTTCTGACTGATAATTCAGGTCATAAGAAAATTAAACATCCACAACCTGGTGACCTATATGTGGCCCCATTATCTACGCCAATTATTCAATTCCCACCTTCAGTAAATGAAATAATATCACTTTTACATAACCCACTCAATCTGAAGATAGAGCTACCTCTACGAGTGAGCACATCAATAACTGATTCCTTCATTAAGCTAAGCAAACCTAACAGTTGGATATATTTTCTACCGCATGAAACACCCATCCATATCCGCTGCGATGCTAGCATCACGACACACAAACTAATTGGTCAAGGAATTTTAATTCTCCATTTCCCCTGCACAATTCAGATCAACGAAATGACCATACATTATGAAGCCGAAAGTACTCACCCGTTCGATATAGTTCAACAGCAGTATTTCCCCGAAGTAGACCCGAGGATTTTAGAACGAGACGTTGCTGATCTTAGGCGTAACCACAGCATGCCACAAATGAAGATTGTAACAGCCAAAAACGGAGGCATTCATTTCGCAGCCAGCACCCACGCCCTAAATGAAATCTATTCGCACCTCGAGCGGATCAAATTTGAGGAGACTGCCAGAAGGCATGCGCATCTATCCACGGCCTCGGCCAGCCTGGCGGTGATCTCAGTGTTCATTGTCGGGACATATTTTGTGATCAGGCTCATTAAGGGGCATTGTCGGACGAAAGCAAACAATCGATGTTCTACAGAGGTGTCGAACCCTGGTATTGCTTTGGAAATCCATACTGGGGAGACGAGTCGGCGGGTTTCACCAGTATCGCTAGCAACTGATAATTCACACTCCGTCGTCCACAAGGAGCAACTTGTAACCACGCGTATTCCAAAAGCACAGGCACCCAAAACCCCAAGTGTTACCCAATCCCAAATCCCCACGCATTATCCCGCCCGTTCCTTTCAACTAGTCTAGTAATACAAAAAAAAAAATAAAAATAATAACAAGTAAAAATAAAAAAAAATTAAAAAAAAAAATTATAAGCAAAAAAAAAGAGGGTTGAAAACCACCCTCCCCCCCCCACCCCCCCCCCCCCCAAAAGAAAACAAAAAAAACAACGAATAAGAGACTAATAAAAAAAAAGAAAAAAAAATAAAACAAGAAGCAAAAACAACATAAAGCAAAGAAAAATTGAGCAATCCATTTTATTCAACGCATGCTATAACCGGCTAAAAACTACTAACCAAATAACAACATGCATTCATTTCCCTCGCACCTCGCACACTAAATGCATGAAGCCATAATTCATTAGCAGCGAAGCTAGTCCCATACAGAAGGTACGACCGACCAGCAATTGGTATCGATCGTACCTATATCTTTAAGCTCCGTATTAGTCAACCGGGCTACGGTTTCTTGCGGCAAATCGTCAGATTCAATTTGCACGTATGCGCTGAAAAAACAAACCACATTATTCACTGTTATCAAGCTTAAGTGAGCACGCAAACTTTCAGACCGAAGTTTAGTTGCTAGAAGAGCGAACATACCCGACACAATTCCCCATCTCGATAAAAGCTTTTCTCTTGGCTGAAACAATCCGAAAGATAACCAAGCGACCAGCGTTGACGTCGGCGCAGGCGTACAAATGTGGGTAAACGAAATACCTCTAAGCCCGACCTACCTACCTTTCATATGTTAAATACACACACATACCTTTCCAATTAAAACTAATTTGTAACCTCCCACCTACTAACGAATATCCACAAATATATATTGGCACATTAGTTAAAATGGTGGAGATATTAAGAAAATTAGATATAGATGTAATAGATGTTTAAGCATGTTAAATAGATTATTCATTTTAAAGGTGTTATAGAAAAATCTCCGTAATATAAGGAATAGTAAGAAATACATGAACAAAAGAAAATATAAACATACAAAGATAAAATGAAGAAACAGAGTGTGGCGTTAAAGTAAAAATGTACATATACATATTGGTATGAGAATAGTAATAACCAAATATAAAATTAAAAGTAAATGCCAAACTTAAGTAGGAATAAATAAAAAGCCAAAAGCAGCACAATGAAAAGTAAAATAAGAAAATAAAAAGTACCATTGCACCTACACCTTTTGCACCAAATCCCAACTAACGCTGACTGGTCATAATTTGCTAACACCTGTACTACATACTAATCACACAGAAGCAGGTAAACCAGTAACGTAAAGCTTTGATTAAAAGAAAAATTGGCATTGAATATGGATGTTAAAACAAAATGTAAAGTATTATTAAGTAAAGTCGATTAAAAGCCAAATTGAATTCCGGCATCCTTCAAATGTAAAGAATAATTTTATAGTCAATGACATTCAGTACACTCTTCAGTATTATAGCAAAACAAAACATTAATTTATATTCCTGTAACTGTAATGATTACATCAAACGCAACATTATTCTATTATTGTATAGTATCAAATGTAAAATTAACTTATAAATTCATGTTTGTATAAATTAAAACAAGGAATATTAACTACATCGAATCAAACAAATCATCAGTGCATAATTGCATAGATTAACTTGTCAAGATAGGGTCAAGCAAAAAAAAAAAAACATTAGTGGATAATTACGCAGATTGATGACTAAACAAAATAAATCATTTCCACAATATTAGAGAATCAAGTCGAATATGAACTAATTAATTTGGAAATTTCAACGAATTACTTGTAGTAACGAAATTAACTGATAGAATTACGTTAGCAAATAGTAAATAAATTACGCGCAAACCGGCAGCGGAACAACGATCAACAGTAATCAGCAAGAAGTACAGCGGATAACAGCACACAGTAAGAGCGCAAAATATAGTATAACCGACCTGCATAAAAGGAAATATAAAGAAAATCAGCTAACAACCCAAATGTACGACAGAACAAAGGCTAAAAGAATCAATTAGAGATATGTTTGGTTAATCCGGATAATCGTAGTATAGCAACGATTTATTGTACTCTCCAAGTAAAATAAATCCAATTTTCAACCGCCGGAAGAAATGTTGTGAGCGAGTAAATACCGCCTACGTATTTACGAAGCGAGCGAGCACTGCCTATATACTCGCGCTTCACCAATCAACTTTTAAAAGCATGCACATAGGCCACTATCACCGAAGCATATACTTGTCGTTTAATGAGCAAGCAAAAGCTCGAGCAAATATCAATACACAATTCGCTTCACACGAATGATCACCACGTAGACGACATGCTTCGGGTATACTCCCAGCTGAAGGGAAAATTGAAAGTTCAGGCGAAACCGTTCTCTCGCTCAATTTCCCCAGCTTCATCAATTCGCCCCAAGAAGCCGAAAGCTTAAGCGAAAGCGTTGTCTCGCTCAATTTCCCCAGTTTCACATATTCGTTAGCGAAACGGAGCGGGGAGGAAAAGTGCTTCGTGGAACGAGAACGCACGTGTTCGGCTATTCAGCACTTTTTGCGAGAATCGAGGCTAAAAGCTTACGAGAGAACGGTATTTAAAGTTCTTGGGCAAACATTAGTGAGTCAGTCGTGATACGTGCTGCGACAGTAAAACACGGTACAAGTTCCGGTTTTTAACACGATTTCCACTTACGACAGTCAACGAATTACTTATGGTGAGGTGTTGGCTCTTAGCGCCGTGTTCCTCCAAGGCTTTTAGCGCGTAAGCGCTGTGTGGCCACCATAAGTAATATAATTTTTCCTGCTTGCAGGCAACCCGAAGAGGTGGACAACCAGCAGCCGCAGTGGCCCCTTCAGGATGGCGTGAAAAGTGCCCTTCAACACCTGGTGGACCGTCATCGCAACCCAAGCTCGCCAGTACCTGCGTGCCGCTCTACCCGCCAGCCTCCAGGATAATTAAGGACCTCGGGCCAGCGAACCACCCCCGTCAGGCACCCGTTAGGACCCAAGATCAGGCACTTCAGGCAGAGTCCCGAGCTGGTCCCCGACCCATATCGAAAGAGGAGTACCTCAGGAGGTTGAACGCTCCCTTGAACACCACCGTCCATCCCCGCAAGCAACAACATCAGCGCGGAGGGCAGCGGGAACGCAAGAGGCGGGAGTTGGACGAGCTGAGGCGGCTAGCTCGCTTGTCAGTCACACCCACTGAGCGGGCTTTCTTCCGACGGAAAGCGAAGGAACTGCGCCGGGGAATACAGAAGGAGATCCAGGCACGTCATCGGACCAAGGCACGTGGAAGCGACCCAACTTGCTTTAGTAAAACCTGTAATAGGACTTGCTAAAGAAATAAAGTAGAAAAAAGAAACGCAACATTTGGTGTTTTTGTTCCAATTTTTCAGAGGGGTCTTCAGCTTCAAGAGTAATTCAGGTGCGAAGGTGAGTGTTTCTAAAAGGTAACACCCTAGGGATTCCCGGAAGTGGCCGGCAGAACCCCAGGTTGGAGACAAAGAATATAACAATCACACATGTGCAAATTTCAAAATGGCGTATTTGGATGAAACTTGAGATTATGGATCTCTGTACTATGTTCTTGTATTATGCAGAAAATTATTAAAATTGAATGAAAAATACAAAAGTCGAGAATTTAAAGCCCAATATTTGTAGCTGCTATTTTCACTAAAAATTGAATTATTTTGCCCTGTCTAGAGTGAAACTCCGATTTGAACGAGATTTGGCACATTGATTGTTGAGGTCCTAGCCCACAAAGATTTAAAATAGTCCAAAATCAAATGCATGCATTCAAAATGGCGGCCCCCAAAGGTCAGGAGGCAAGCGCAATTCGCCATTTTATTAGCAACTGAAATAATGAATATTTTCATGGAAACGTTTTAAATGGCCTATCTTGAACGTATTTATAAATCAGACTTTTTGTTAAATATTGTAAAATATTTTTAGCAATACCATAAAAAATTATAAGATCGCTACTTGTCTGTCTGTCTGTCCGTCCGTCCGTTTGTTCGTGCGTCGCAAGTTTCCTCGCAAACCACATGAGCTAGAATGAGGAAATTTTCTACATAGGTCAAAAGTGGTGCCTCTTGAAATTTGCAGTGTAAGAAAATATTTTAAAGTGTTTAAGGGGGTCTCACCATACAGGGGGTGTTTTTTTTATTTCTGTAGCCCTCTACCAGCCAAGTTTCTCAACTGATTCCGATAAAACTTGAAATGATAAGTTATTAAGGCAAGTTAATTTAATTTAATTATGCGAATGGGATGACAAACAAAACATTCAAAAATTTACAGCTTAATATTTTTAGCAGCCGTTTTCAATAAAAATTCAAAATAACGAAAATGTATATATTAATGGCAATGCAAGTGCTGATTAAACATTTATGGAAATCTTTTGAAATTGACTATTTGAGCTATTTAACCCGGCGCCAATGACGTGAAAAAAATTACATCGTCAATGACACTGGGTCAAAATGACCCGAATGATTTTATTAACGAATTTTTATAAAATTCTAATAAATTATCTAATTTTAATTTAATTTATTAAATCTTCTCGCTTTGTCAATAAAATAAAATGATAATACTAACATACTTTGTAAATATATTTTTTATTAATTATTTCTTAATCACATGCAAATTCAACTTAAAAAATATTTTTCGATTTTTTTAACAACAAATGTCGGAAAACTATTTGGAATAATGAACATTGTGAATTCAGGAAGAGATCATATAAACTGCCTATATCAATAAAAAAATTAGTCTTCTGTTTCATCAATCAGTGACATGGAATCACTACAGTTTTCACAGTACGAAATTACGTGATCGGGGCATATGTAAATGTTACATGAATTACAGGTGTGAATTGTTTTTTTATCCTTTTTGGATGGACATATTTGACATCTTCTGCAAGTGCCGGAGACCTTTTGGGAGGGTTCGCCTTGTTCTATACCTGTGAAATCCGCAATTCTTTTGCGCATCTGTCGAGGCAAATTAGTAAGATTTTTGCGCCAGAGCAAATGTTCCTGAACCATACAAAGACCTAGATTTTTCAAGATGTGTCGTCTTTTCGTATGCATGTCATTATTATTAGTGCGATAAATTATATTTGCATTTATTCCTGCTATATTTAACATAGCAAAAAAGAGTGTCAAAGGCCATCTTTTTGAGTTTCTGCTAACATTGTACGTTGCACATAGTTCATCAGCCACATCTACTCCACCTTTGGTTGAGTTATAAAAAGTTATAATCTCTGGTTTCTGCTTATCATCTGTGCAGTCATCAATATGATCATCGTGATGTAAACTTGACATCAAAAGGACAACTTTGTTTTTCTTTGGGATATACGACACTAGAGTTATCTCTTTTCGATGCCCGAAAGTTGATGAGTTTTCAGGTTTCCTCTTGTTGTTATAAATTCAGACGGAATTTGCTTTTTATTTTTGCGTAAAGTACCCACAGAAGTAAGTTTGTGTTTGCACAGAAGATGAGATATCAATTCGTAGCTGGTAAACCAATTGTCAAATGTTACATTACGGCAAGACTTAGAAACTGGCAATACAATACGATCAACCACATCGAATGGTTTGTTGCTGACTGAATATGGGCCACTGGGCTGCTTGCCGGCATAAATTTCCAAATTAACCACGTAGAACGTTTTCGCATCAACTAAAGCAAATATGTTGAGACCATATCTAGCTGGTTTAGACGGTATGTACTGTCTAAATTTACAGCGACCTCTAAATGCTACTAACATTTCATCAATGGTGCAGTTCTCTCCTGGCGCATACATTTTGTTGCACTGTTCGACAAACGTCTCAAAAAGTTCCCGTATGTGCGCTAAATTATCCAGCTTTTGTCTTTCATCACGTGTAGACTTATCATCAAAACGTAAACAGCTCTGTATAAAGTAGAACCGTTGAATTGACATTGTGAGTCTAAATATTTCTACGCCAGTGCCATCTGTTTCCCACAAGTCATTCAAGTTTTGTCGATTAGAACGATAAAATCCGGCAATATATAGAAGTCCAATAAATGCTTTTAGCTCACTCATTCCAACTTCACTCATGTATCTATGTTTGCTGACATCTGCACATGCCACTGTTCTTTTTTGGATATGAAAGTTGGTATATGTTCGAATTTTGCACAACATCGCACGATTCACAAATAAGTCCCAACATTCTGACACCGATTTGGCACTTTTAGCAGCTGGTTTTACACCAAGTGACTCCGTAATTATATTTTCTGATCTTGTACGTACATTTGGTCGTGCTGGTGCTCTTTCCCATCTTGTTCCATCTCTTCCTTTGAAGAACCGTTGTTGCAAAGTCAATAGATCACGATTATCCAACGAATCAGATTCTGTCTCACTCAAATCGCTTGCATCTTGCTCACTTACGCTGCTATCACTGCGTTCAGACAAGTGATCTTCGTTTTCGATGTCAGAAGCAGGAATCGGATCTTCATCTTGAGAATCTGACTCTTCTAATGCCACCAAAATACGCTCCGGGTGGTTAGCGAGTGACATTTTTGTGAAAACAACTAAAAACAAACAAAAATCGTTAAAGAAACACTGAACTCATAAATAAATGCATGTCACGAAAATACCACACGAACGATGACGCCGGGTCAAAAGTACCCACTTTGAGTTGTCGCACGTGTATCTCACTGGGCGGGTGGCATTGCACTGAATGCAGGGAAGTTGCAGGTAGAGATGGAATGTAACTTCAGCTACACAAGCATTCAAACGCATAATAATTGTAGAAAATAGACTATGACTGTTTAAAATCTCCTCGGGTCAATATGACCCAGCGTCATTGGCGCCGGGTTAAGCCGACAAGTTATCACCTTTGTGTGGTAACCACTGTGAAATGTATAAACAGCAAATGTGAGAAGGGCGAAACGAGTATAAATATGATTATAACAATTTATTACCCGCCGTTTTTCAATATGTGGTCCATACGTGTGCAACTCAATTAATTAGCAAAATATTTGCGCCTCTATGAAGGGTCTCCAAAAACGAACGGCAGCAGATGCTTTCTGTTAATAAATACCCATGTAGTGCTACAAATATCACAGTAAGAAGCTCACTAGTAGGCAAGCCAAATTCTTTTTCGAAACCTTACGCTACATACGAGAAATTTACTTTTCCGGCTGGTGCTGCCAACGGGGATTTTTTATGTTCCTGAGTACAATAACAGCACGATTTTTATATTCTGGTACTTCTAACTCCCGTTTCCGATCATTTCATAGCTGTATGGTTTCGGAATCAAAAGTATCCCAACCACGCAAAAAGTGCAATTGCAGGTATCGCGAAGCTGCCTGAATGCACTTGTATTGAATTCTTTTCATCACTGGCGTTCGTTTGACACCCCATATGTTGAAATTGGAGAAAGTATGAAAAACTGCCATTTTTCCAGCAACGCACTCCTTGCAACCCGATCGTTTTCCGAGGAACTCAGAGTATCGTAGTAAGTTTTTGCAATATTTTATGTTTGTAACTATCAATAGAACGCAATTAGATACTCAAGCGTTCTTGAAGTCTATTTGCGTTGATGGCCACGTTAAAATGTGCGATTCCAAGTACCGCGAGGAAGTCTGAGCACACTTGGTTGGATTCTACGCTTCAGGAGCTTTCATTCGATATCTTGTTATGGAAATCGGACCGCATATGAAAAATGACACTTTCGCGTGCAACGCACTTGTTGGAGTCCCGCTGTTTTCAATACATATTAAAACTATTTTAATTGCTCAGGAAGTTAGTTCTTTCAAATTGGCTCCGCATTTAGAAAGATATATGCTGAAACCCAATAACTGCCAAAAAATGCAAGTGGGAACTTCTTACCACGTAATTAACCAAGATGTGGGTGCTTCTCTTGAATTTTTACGCCAACTTCAAGGTAACAAAAACCTAGAAACCACAGTGTGGTTTTTACGAATGCTCCACAAGTGGTTCTTAAAATCCAATCGTGGAGAATCTTCGGCGCTTAGCCTTAATAACGAAGAGCGCTATCATGGAAAAATAATATTCCTCAAAGAATTTGAGGAACTATCAAATGATTTGAAAATAGGAGTTAAGGGAATTTGGAAACCTGTCCAAACAGGGGTTACCATGACAACTGCGTCTATTATTGAACTTAGTCAATATTTGTTAAGAGAGTGCGATTTCAAATTTGTGTTAACGGCAAGATTTACGCAGTACTTGCTTGAAAATTTATTCAGCACAGCAAGAGCAAAACAGTCCAAACTATCGGCACTTCAGTTTACACAAAATATAAAATTGATATGCGTTTCCCAATATTTAGGTTATTGCAGAAATAGCTTCTCTTACGAGAAAGATGATAGATTGCATTTTGACGGTTTCTTTAGCTATCTACACTGTAAAATCAATATTCGCGACGAAAAAAATAATGATATACGAGTATATTATGAACCACTGGACGATGAAGAAAATGAAAGCATACGATTGGATTGCACTGCAAAAAACATTTTGTACGATATCGCTGGTTATATAATCTCACGCGTAAGAAATGAGAACATAACATGTGACTCATGTTTTGATGATTTAATTTCTGATTTACTACTAGATATATATGTAGTTTTTTACATTTTAGAGAACTAGAGTACCAATCGATAAATGGTAGTAGTCTTTAAGTGTATTCAAATTCAAAGACTTTTCGATTTTTTATCAAAATGGAGAAAATTTTCTGTGTATTGTATGAAAAATACTCGGATGAAAAAACAAGTTTCAATGAAGCATTGCAGTTTCATTTAACAGCAATCCCTAATATATTTCTTGACTATCATAATATTTATGCAAAATTAATTCAAAGGTACTCTTTGTTTAGATGTAGAATTGCTGGCAAAAAAGGATAGATCAGGCAACGTAACGTTTGGAAAATCTTCCTTCCAATAAATTTATCTTCAATTTAGTTTTCTAGCTCATACTTGCAAATAATGATAAGTGATGCAAGATATTATTTTGCTAGTTATATAGAAGTTAGTGCGATCAATAGAAAAAATCATGAATTTAGCCACTGTGTGAATATTGGTGGTTGGTGTTGAAATACTCTTTTTTTATAGTTAACGTATTACGATTATTTTGTTCGATGTGATGTAAATACCTTCTTGAATTGACTTTATAATTTCTGTGATTTTTTTCCTGAAATGTAGTAGTAGTTGTAGATTATTTTACTTATGTGACTGTGATTCAATTCTTTTTTGTTACATTGTATTTTTAATTTTATTTCAGGCCAGTGTTAATGGTATTTGAGACTAGACATACTTCTTTCCGGGGTTCCCTATTGAACAGCATCTTGGAAAGGAGTGTGATTACCTCAATCGGCCTAGCGGCTAAAATTCGGTAAACAGTTGCTACAGTTTGCTTGAATATTTACCACTGAATTATAAAAAAAAGAAAGAATTAATCCATAGGATACTTTCATTTGAGTGGATAAATGATGTTGAGTCCATGAAATACGAGTTCCTTAGGTGAATTTAACTCCTTGGCTCTAATGTTCAGGAACAAAAGACATCCTCTGCCTTTCGGGACTACCAGCGCCCTATCCAAATTTAATCAGAAACAGTAAATTGCCATGTTTTAGTGGTGAACGTTTCAATCCTTGACGTGGGCAATGACAAGCCGAAGATTTTTAGACTTAAATGGTGTTCGGCCTAAGCAGCAGATGAGTTTTCCTATAAAGACCTTAAATAAAAATTTAAGATTAATATGATTCTTTGTTATCTCGATGTTTTTGCGCCATTACAGATTTATCCAAATCATGCTTCCAAATCTTCAAAAAAAAAAAACAAAAATACAAATAAATTTAGTTTTATGCATATATCTTGTTTGGTATGGTTTGGTTGCAATTATTTTGAGCTTTTTATATCCCTCACATTTTAGCTAATTTTCTCTTGATTAATATTCATTTTCCTTTTCACCCTTTTATCACTTAATCTACGTCCTTTTGTTTATTAATTCATTTGTATCTTAATTATCTAAAGATCTTATTATCCTCATATTAGAGTATTGTTTTTTTTCAATTCTCATTATTATTCATCAGTTTGTAGTTTAACTTCGTTTATTAAATTTTACACACTAATTGGATCCAATTAGCTCCAATAGCTTCGAATATCCGTTGCCTGTATCTTCGTTGAGTCGTGAGTTCTCCGGTTGTCGAATAAGCCGGAGGCTCTCATATACGTACAATTTCCGATTGTTGCTTATTTCTTGTATTATCTCTAGATCATCCCAATTAATTACATGATAGGTTTCCACAACAGGCTTAGCGACGGCTGACTTCACAGCATCGCTTAGTGCTTTCCTTGACTTTAGCTTCTCTGCCTCCAAAGTGTGTTCACTATGCCTTGTTTCATCCGGCCGCCTCAATTGTGCAATGAACACTTTCTGGAATAGTTGACAGGTGATTTTGGATATTCCGAAGTAACCCGTTGCTTAGCATATTGTGGAAACCAATCGCATAATCATATACAAGAAATAAGCGATAATTGGAAATTGTACGTATATGCGAGCCTCCGGCTTATTCGACAACCGGAGAACTCACGGCTCAACGAAGATGTAGGCAACGTATATTCAAAGTTAATACGATCTACGTAGTAAGTAAAATTTAATGTACGTACTTAAATTACAAACTAACAAATAATAATGAGAAATGCAAAAAAATAACAATAAATAATAATTCTAAAATGGGGATAATAAGACCTTTACATAATTAAGATACAACTGTAATAATAAACATAAGGACGTAGATTAAGCGATTAGAGTGTAAAAAGGATAATGAATATTGCTCAAGAGAAAAATAGTTAAAGTGTAAGGGATATAAAAAGCTGAAAACAGCTATAGCTTAACCATCCAAAAAAACACTGAAGAAGGAGGAACTCTTACTTCTGAAATATTGTAACCTTTTACTAGTGATAAAGGGGGTTAGGTGCTCTCCGCGGAGACGGGGGTGGATGAGCGCCACTCGCCAACCCGTAAAATACCCCGGAAGCCAATTGGCGAGGTTAAGCCTCCCGGACCAACCAACGCTTTTCGCTTTCAACCCCTATATTACTTTTGTCCCACTTAGGGCTCCGCCCGACTCTCCAAGATCACTGCCCTGTTGCTTCGTGGTCGTCACTCTCCTTTCCTGGTGCACACCTGGTTGTTCAGCACGAAGGAGGGCTACGTGCTCGGTCCTATCCCGTAGTCGAACAAAATTGCACGCACTCCCCCGAGCCAGGTTCACAAATGGGGCGCCAAACCTAAAATATAAATATAAATGCGCCTCCTCGTCACCTCTCCAACCAAATGAATAGTCACGGAAAGAATTTAGGTTGGTCGGAGTGAGGCTTTTAATATAATCCATTGAGCAAAATTAATATTATTCATTGAGCAAATTCGTTAATTATCCCTAGTACAAATTCTTAATCATTTCACTTAACTCAACTAACATGGGGCGCCCCGGCACGAGGTCGAAAATCCTGTTTCTCGATCAACTTTTAGGTTCTTGGAATCGCCGATTCCACTCCAACCGCTAATGCTGCACAAATTGAATAGCTGATGCCGCACAAATTGAATCACTGATGCGTCACAAATTGAATCGCAGATGCCGCACAACTTGAATCACAGATGCCGCACAAATTGAATCGCTGATGCCGCACAAATCGAATCGCTGATTTCCACCCCGAAACAATGAATCAACATCCGCCAGTACGATCGGAGAACGTCCTCACCCCGCAAAGGTCACACTAAGAAGAAAAAAGCTACTTCTTCTTTCACTTCCGTTCACTTTCCCCCCAGTTCTCGGTAAGCACCATTAACATTCCAGCGCATAAGCATTCCACCAAGCAACCTCTGCGCCATCTAGCTCTTCACGCCAATTAACCTGGGGGAGAAATTTGAATATCAATGTCCGCTTGTTGTGCGCATTTACTGGAATTTTCCTGGTCGTTGCAAATTAATTTCAACCAACTTATATCGTTGTCTCTCGATTTTGTCTTCGATGTACAATTTGTTTGGTGGATATATTTCTCGAATTCAATATTGAATGTTTGTATTGATTGCATCATATTTTGTAAGTTGAAATTTAAATACACAGGGCTCAAATCATTGTCATCTTCTTGAGCATTACTAGTTGCTGATGCATTATTATATGCCTTCCGATATAGCACTAACTCCGCAAAATTCTCGCAATATTTGGTCAATTGTAAATAAACGATGGGTTGGGTTGAAAGTTATTATTGTGAGCCAGCACATTGGTGTTACATATAACAAAGATGCTTTGTTAGGAAAATTCACGCTAAAATCCTTTGTAGCCGGACCCGATGATGTTTTGAGTACCCGTGAATCGTTTGTTTCCAACGTTGAATTCAGTACCGGGTTGAGGTTTCTATTTGCTTCTTAAGGATTTCTTCAAGCTGGGCGTGGGTGCGTTTGGGCTCGTTTACTTCGCTGCGTTGTAATCCTTAGTTAATTAATTTAATTCTTAGCTTACGAGCTAGCGTTTCTTTAATTGAATAGTATTTACTTACATTTTATCTTCAAATACTCTAGCACCCTGGCTCGGAGGGGCATTTAGTACTTCCGCGCAGTCTATCCGTATATCCGGGTGCAACAGGAAAGGAGTGTTGAGCCCTGGAGTCGTCCCGATTGGCCTTGACGGCCTCGCCGTAAATTTCCCGTGACATTCCCCCCTTACTTAAAGGGGATTTCCGCGAAATCCACTTCCTATTCGCCTAGCCGCATCCTCTTGTTGCCAAAAATGTTAAGAATTCGGGTCTGTCTCCCCATCCTACTGCCCTGACTAAGACGGTACTACCATTCGAACCAGGAAAATGCAGACTACCCCTACTAGTTTCACCATGTACCGTTTTCGAGGTCGCGGAGCGCACGAAACTATTGAGATGCCGCTGATGGAGCCTGCTTAAAGACGAAGGAACCCGAAGCAACTAATGACGACAAGGGAACTTAATTTTACTAATTCCCTCAACCATCAAAGCAAAACTCCGCATAATTCTGCGAGTCCTTGACCAATTTAGGTTACAGTCGAATCCTTACCAACCCAGCCTAGCGTACTATTTTATCTTCAAACCGCTAATCCCTGGCAATGCAAGTAATTCCCTTGACTCCTTAGTACTGCGTTAATTCAAACCTATTTCCTTCAAATCCAAAGTTGACTCCGAAACTCTCCTTTATTCCAATGCTAAGTGTATCAATAGTCCTCGGTAGGGGAAATCCCAGCGACCTTGGCCTATGCTAAATCTAACAAACTGTCTAGATCTAAATCCTCTACTATCTATTCCTAACTGCTACCTAAAACAAAAGTTTGAACCCACCAAATCTCAAAACTTCGCTACCATTCTATGCTGACCATAAGTGAAATCGTCCAATTTCTAATTACTGTTTCACCCGGGAAGCCTACGTTGCAATATTCTGAAGAAAAAAAACGCACCCAAAAGGAAAACAGACCTCGAATACCATCCCGTGCCGTTAGAGAGAAAAGAAAATATCAATTACCCAGCGGTTTGACATTGCTGGCTTCCAGCCAGCACCCCGGTCAAGAGCCCTCTCCCAATCATTGCGTTCCCGCCTGCGTAAAACCATTAATCCCCTCTTCTAACAAATAACATGACAGTAGAGGAATAAAATTAACCCTCGATGCCCCAAGGTACAGAGAATCGAACTTCTAAGAAACGAGCGACGGGACGAGCTTGTACGGGATACATCCGACCGGTATTCTGCGCGTGGGTCACGACGTAAACTCGACTTCTTAATCGTCATCCGTAACTTTAACTCATTTCTTATAGTCCTACTTAGTACTAATCTCATCGTGTGATTTCATTCCCTTATTCCCGCATTCTTAATCGTAGGCTAATTCATGTTCATTAAATATTATTCTTATCGTCTATTCTTTTATTATTCTTGCATTAGGTTTAGTATTGGGGCTGATCGATATAGGGTTTCAGATCTTTTATATTTCATACCCCACAGTCCTCACGTCTATCGTTCTCCAATTTAAAGGTCCATCGCGACACTTTCTCTTTGACCGCAAAAAGTCCAATGTACTCCTGAGCTAATTTCGCAGAAAAATACTTAGCTGCATTCGAGAGAACATAGTTTTTCCGCCAGACGCGATCCCCGACTTCAAGGCTGACGATTCGCCGTCTCAAATTGTATCTCTTTTTGTTCTTGCCTATCGCTTGCGCCATCCATTCCAGGACTTCCTTCCGTAATTCCTCTAGCTTATCCGCTCGTTGCTCTACTGTGATCGTCTCCCGCCTCGCTTCAGGACGTTGGTTGTTATCCCGGAACAATATCATTTCTCTTCCGAAATTGAAGAAGAAAGGGGTAACTTTGGTAACATCGTGTTGGTACGTTCGCAGAGCACATGCTAACTTCGCAAGGTATAGATCCCAATCTCTGTGATTATCCTTGACATACGACCTGATCATCCGCTTAACATCCTGGTTCCTGCGTTCCGCTGGGTTCGCTTGAGGATGATAGAGTGGCGTGAACTTTATATCTATTCCGTAACTTTCCGCTAGCTTTTGAAGCGGTTTTCCGCGGAACTGTACACCGTTGTCGCATAGCAACCATTGCGGTACTCCAAAGAGTAGAATCACCTGCTCCTCAATCAAGCGACATACCGCAGCAGCCGTGGCTTTCCGCAAAGGAAAAAGGAGAGTAAATTTGCTGACATAATCTATAATTGTCAGAATGTAGGCATGGCCTTGTTTAGACCTGGGTAGTGGGCCGACGACGTCGACGCAAACCATCTCCCAAGCATTTCGCAATCCTTCTCCATGGGAAGTCATCTGTTCTACCGGTGCCCTCCTTTCGACTTTATTGGCTTGGAATGTCTTGCACCCTCTCACGTACCTTGCTACATCTGCTGCCATCTTCGGCCAGTAGTAGTTAGTGGTCACCCTTCCTAGCGTGAAACTGGTCCCCATATGCCCTGCCGTGGAATCGTCATAGCAACGGTAGAGGATTTCCCTTCTTCCTGGCTTTGGAATAACTCTTTTCCAGGCAGTATCGCCTCCTAGCACAGGATACCTCCCTGGCACGTATTTCCAGAGCACGTCCCCTTCGATCCGCCAATCCGCGAAGCGATCTGGGTCCCTCTCTACATCCAGCTTCAGTTTCTGGTACCACGCGTCCTCAATGTCCACACTAGCCACGTATGTGTCCGGTACCATCCGAGACAGCGCATCCGGAACTAAGAGCTCTTTGCCCTTACGGTGCACTATCTCAAAGTCGTACTGCTGTATACGTACCGCCCATCTAGCCAACCGTCCTGTCGGGTCCTTTAAATTGCTCAGCCAAATTAACGAGTGATGATCGGTAATCACCTGAAATCTCGTGCCCTCGATGTACGGTCGCAGCTTTTCAATTGCCCACAACACGGCCAGGCACTCCTTTTCGGTCGTTGAGAACTTCCGCTCAGATTTCGATAAGGACCGACTTAAGTAGCATATAACTCTCTCTCCGTCCGCGTGCTGCTGCGTAAGGACCGCACCAAGCCCCAAGTCTGATGCATCCGTCTGGATCGAAAAAGGTAAGTTGAAATCGGGACAGGTCAAAATAGGAGCAGTGGAGAGTTCAAGCTTTGCATGCGTGAATGAATTTGCGCATTCCGGTGTCCATTCAAACTTAGTATTTTTCTTCAGTAAGTTTGTTAACGGCGACATCATGGTGGCAAAATCCGGAATAAATCAGCGGTACCAAGATACCATGCCAAGGAACTGCCGGACACCTTTGACGTTGCGAGAGGCGGGGATCTCTAGCAAACTCTTCACTTTATCTGGATCTACGTTTAGTCCGTTTTCATCTACCACGTATCCTAGATATTTCAGCTGCCGCCGGCAGAACTCACACGTTTCTCGGGCGACCTTCAAACCAGTGGTACGGAGCCACCTGAATATTTCCGTCAATACCTCCAGGTGTTTCGAAAAATCTTGCGTCACAACGACGATATCGTCCAGATATGTGAACACGTATGGTTCCAGATCCGGCCCCAAGACTCGATCGATCAGCCGCTGCCAAGTTGCTGGTGCAACTTGTCCCCGGTGGGGTATGGTGAACGCCGTGAGCGGGCGGATTTCTTCCGCGACAGGGACTTGCCAATAGGCCGACTTCACGTCAAGCGAAGACAAGTACTTGGCGTCTCGCAGTTTGTCTACAGTTGCCGATACGTAGGGAATCGGATAAGCGTCGTGCTCAGTTACCCTGTTGAGTTTGCGGTAGTTCACGCAAAAGCGAAATGATCCGTCCTTCTTTTTCACCAACAGAATCGGTGAAGCCCAAGGGCTGGACGAGGGTTCTACTATCCCTTGCTCTAGCATCGAATTAAGTTCAATATCGATGTGCTTCTGGACAGCTGGCGGCACGGGGTAATACCGCTGTTTTATCGGGGCCGCAGTCGTCTTGATAACATGTTCCACTTGATTTGTGCAGCCGATACCATCTCCCATAAGGTCGAATTCCTCGTTGAGGAGCAAATCCAGGGCTTCCCTCTCTGCGACCGATAAGCCACTACGTGGTGTCAACTGCTCGGTCACTTCGCCCCGCATAGCACTTACAAAGCACCATCGGCTCTTACTCAGGGTGACTACCAGCCCAAACTGTCAGATAAAATCCACACCCAGAATAATCTCCTGGGGTACCGATGGGACGACCAGTACCTGATGCCAGATCAATCGTGCTCTCAACCAGAGTGGTATGCACACCACTCCAATAATCTTGCAGCTCATCTCGTTTTCCATCCGGATATTATTCAGTGTGGAGTCCAACTGTAATGATATCCATGTAATGATATCCGTTCATCCATTCATTAAAGCTAAATCGGATGATATTCATTACATTAAGACTCAATCAATGTAATGAATATCACCCAGAACTAAATAAATGTAATAAAAATCATAACGATACATTTCACTTGACCTCAACGAATATCAAGTGAAAATAAATACAATAAATTTCACTTGACTTCAAAGAATATCAAGTGAACATAAATATTGTAGAATGAAACACATGTCAACAACGTAACATGAATCTCATATGGAGACTCACCATAGTATATGGCCAAGCAAGAATGATTCATGTAAATTACTTAAGGTGTGAACTGAAATCTCGTGCTCCCTTTGGCACGCGACACTTGAGTATATGACCAAGTGAGAATGATTCATTTAAGTCCATGTGTATGATATTTTTGTATAGTTAAGTGTTTTGTCGTTATGAGTAATAAATTAAGAATTGGGTCATTTTTGAAAATCTATACTAAGTAATGTATGACCAATAAATTCTATATTTTATGTTTAGCTTGTAAGAATTGGAAAGTATAAAAATCGATGTAAGTAAAAGAAATATAATCAGTTTTTGATCATACACGTAAGACGGAGTTTTAATAAGGAAGCGCTGCGAGTTTGTAGCGACTTAGGATCTCATTGGTGCTAATTGTAGCAAGTTAAATTAAATTAAGTCTAGTAACCATGGCATTTGTGGCATTCAAGATTCCTCGCCAGAGCTCTCTGCGGCCCAGCCACTTGGTTAAGTAGGTAATTCTCCAATTCTGGTTTTTATAATAAAATTTATATTTTGTTCTAGTGAGGAACAGAATAAACAGCTAGTAAAACCAGAAATATTATATGGCGATCCTGCCCTACCGAACGAGGAATTATATGAAGACGAAGATTCGGTTAACACAGGATTAACCGAAGAAGAAAGAAGAATTATCGATGAGGCATTCGAAAAATTATTCGAGCGTGCAGAGGAATACAAACCTGTGCCGATAAGAAAAAACGAACAGCCTGCACCACCTTATTTACCTACAAAGATAGGTACACCGGATCTAAGAGGACCTAAGCCACGCAGTATAGAGCAATATCTCAAGAAACCTGCCAAAGAGCAGGACATCGAGGCAACTATCCCAAAGAATCGTCGACCAAGAGGAGGTCGAAGGACGAAATTGAAGCGCCAGCGAGTAGAATTGCACAGAATAATCAGGATCTCGGTTGGAGAGCAGAAACGACAGTTGCAGCAGAAATTATTAGATCTCAAACCAGAGCGAAGATTTTGGAGTCAACATGGGGAAGTGCTGCTCAGTTGAGAATACTTTTGTGGAGCAAGACCAGCAGTCATTAGTAACAACAGGCGTATTTGCAGTAGGATTAGTTATGCTTCATTTTTACAATAGACATAGCAAAAATTATGTGGTCAAGCGATTAAATAGAAATATAAATGTATAATTCAAGACATATATTACATCGTATAAATTAAATTAATGATATGAAATTATCCTTACTTTTTATTCTTATTGAGAGGGCTTTATGTTTAACTGGTTTAACCTAATAATTAAATTCTGGCATCTCATTCTCTTGATTGATTTATGGAGCAGTTGGAGCAAATTGTGTTGGAAAATGAAAGGACCTTATGTAACTCAAAGAAATGTGCAAGGAGTTTGTATACGTTTGAAACTCTTCAGGCAAAGTTAGAACAATTGAAAATTAGGAGAGAAAAATTTAATGATGCACTGGAAAGTTGTAGTGAGGAAGACTCTAAGAATTTAGATCTTAAATTAAAATTCAGGGCATAAGCATCAATTTTAGAGGGAGAAATTTGGCTACAGATGAGCAAACAAGGTTACTCCATAGAAACACATAAGGAAGAATCGATCAGTGAGAATTTGGAATTGAGTTTACCATTTCTTGAGGAGAACTTTACCATGGCTGAATTCAACTTAGAAACGGCTATGAAGTTGATCCCTGTTTTTGAGGGTAAACATAAGGAATTAGATCCATTCCTTAAGATCATAGAGATTTTGCACACAACCTTGTCAGCTTATGCAAAAATTAGCTTAATAGACTTTGTTGTTAATGTGAAACTGAGTGCCACCGTCAGACTTTCTTTGGCCAATGCTTCTATTTCAACTTTTGACTCTTTAAAATCAGAGTTGCAGAATCGTTTCAAAAATAATAAAACTGTACCTCAAATCCATACTCTTCTAAGCGGAACTTACCAAAAAAAATCTACTGTGAACTCTTACAAGGACAAGATTCTGAATTTGGTTGATGAACTTAATCAGCTACAAATTCAAGAATTAGGCAGTCAAGTTTCTGCTAGTGAAAAGAAGATAATAACGCAAATGAATGATACTTATGCGTTAACCATCTTCAAAAACGGGCTAAATGATTAGCTGAGAAGCACCATTTTCTCAGCAAAGCCAAAAAGCTTTGCTGAAGCAATGTCTCTTGCGCAAGAGTTGGAAAACGCAGAGACGCAAGCTATCAATAGCGTGATGTATTTCACTAGTGATTCAGACAGAAAAGGTAGAAAACAAGGTAACCGTAATAGGAAAAGCAACAGTCAGAGGTATAATTCAAATAACAATGATTCAAACAGATACAATAGCAATCGCAATTATAATAATAGCAACAGCAATAATGGTAACAATAATAAGACAAACACAAATCAAAGCAATGGCAGTTATAGAGGCCGTGGACGTAATAGAAGATACAGTAATAGGAATAACTACAATGATAACTATAGTTATAATAACAGTAATAGGAATTACAATAGTGAACGAAGGAATGTACACGTTGTTACCGATAAGGAAAACGTGCAGGGTTCCGGAGAGGACCTTCAGAACCTCCCGGATCAAAGAAATCAACACTAGAAAGAAAAATAATTAGGATTACTGAAAATTGTACAAATTTTGTAAGAATTTGTAATTGTAATTCAGAAAGATATCTACTATTTTTAATCGATACTGGAGCAGATGTGTCGATTTGCAAAGAGAATATCTACTTTAATTTAGAGCACTCGAAAGAAACCAATAATAAAATTAAATTAACGGGCATTACCAAAGAAGTAACTACATCTTTGGGTACAGCTTATTTAGATCTACTAATTGGGAATTACAAATTAAAGGAATCATTCCATGTTGTGCAAAGCAATTTTCCGATAAACACGGATGGAATCATCGGTAGAGACTTAATGGTCCATTACTTATGTAAAATCGATTACGAGACGTTTACAATAACTTTCAATGTAAACGATGAAGACATCATTCTACCAATGGACACTCGAAGACAGGAACATTCACAGATAAATATTTCAGCCAGAGCTGAGATGATTTTCCCAGTTAACATAGAGGTTTCCGAGGATAGTATTGTCCTTAACACGGAAATTGAAAAGGGCGTTTTTGTTGGAAATACTATCATACCTGCAAAAGGTGTTCGACACATAAAAATATTGAACACTAATGACGAGGATATTGTCATAAGAAACTTTAACGTTGATGTAGAACCGTTGAAACACTATGACATTTTCAAGTGGGAAAAACAACGACATGCCAAAGATAAATTCAAGAAGCTTCTAGAAGTTATGGACAAAGATATTCTAGACAGACCCGCGATGCATGATTTACTTGACATTATAGAAAACTTTCAAGATGTGTTTCATTTGGATGGAGAAAAGTTCGAAACCAACAATTTCTACAAACAGAGGCTACAAACCGTAGCAAAAAATCCGGTTTATATTAAAAACTATAGATTGCCACAATCCCAGAATGAAGAGATCCTGCAACAAGTTAAGGACCTTGAAACAAATGGCATCATAGAACCTTCAATAAGCCCCTACAACTCACCTCTTTTGGTTGTCCCAAAAAAGAGTGCAGATGGAAAAGCTAAATGGCGACTGGTTGTAGATTTCAGACGACTTAATGAGAAGATAGTCAGCGACAAGTTTCCTTTGACGAGGCTGAAGACGTCTCAAACAAGTTAGGTAGAGCGAAATATTTTTCCATGCTGGATATGACTAGCTCTTTTCATCAAATTGAACTTGAGAAAGAGTCCAGACCATTGACAGCATTCTCCACCAGTGATGGACATTATCAATTTAAAAGATTACCATTCGGATTGAAAATTTCATCAAACAGCTTTCAAAGGATGTTGACTATAGGTCTTTGTGGCTTAAGTCACGAAGCATTCCTGTATGTTCAGGACATTATAGTATTTGGTTGCAGCATCAAACATCATAATGATAATCTTCGTAAAGTATTACAAAAACTGCGTCAGCACAACTTAAAATTAAATTCTGAAAATGAGATCAGAGTTAGTATACCTGGGTCATTTGATAACCAATGAAGGAATCAAGACTGATCCAGCTAAAAATGATACCATCAGAAACTACCCGGTCCCGAAGAAGGCAGATGAAGTACGCAGATTTGTGGCATTCTGCAATTATTACAAGCGTTTTATTCCTAAATTTGCTGAAGCGGCGAAGTGTTTGAATGCATTACTAAAGAAGAATGTAACATTTAACTGGACTGAAGAATGTCAGAATGCAGACGAGACTTTGAAGAGAAAATTGATAGAACCTCCAATCCTTCAATACCCGAATTTCAATAAACCTTTCATATTAACGACTGATGCCTCTAACTACGCTTTAGGCGCAGTCCTATCTCAAGGAGAAATTGGCCAAGATCTACCAATTTCTTATGCAAATAAATCTTTGGCGAAACACGATATTAACAAGCCTACCATCGATAAAGAACTTTTAGCCATACACTGGGGCATAAACTTCTTTAGACCCTACCTATACGGAAGAAAATTTGTGGTTGTGACTGATCACAGACCTCTGGTATCTTTGTTTACACATAAAAATCCTTCGTCAAAACTCACTAGAATTCATGTAGACCTGTCTGATTACGATTTTTCCATAGTATATAAAAAAGGTAGTATGAATACCAATGCTGATGCACTATCAAGGATTGAGCTTGACTCTGATACCTTAAAAGCGATGATACCTCCCGAAAACGATGAAACCGCGAAAAAGAAAATATTAGCTTTTACCAGGCAAATGGCCTCTAAAAAAGAAATGCAAAAGAAGATAGTCGACGACAAGAGCACCCAAACATCGATAGAACTTGATCAACTCTATTGTTGGGATTGCACTAGTTTGTCAGACATCACTGGAATCATGAAATTAAAATTTGTTCTGCGCAGAAAAAAAAAAGTTTCTATTAAACGTACTAATGATATTATTGAAGTGCACTTTAGCGATATATCTGATGTGATACCCGTTTCCATCAAGGATAAGCTAACAATGAAAGATGCTACCACAAGGAACAAATATAATGAGACAAATGGCAACAATCCATATCCGAAACTCGTTTCGATCTTGGAGAAGCTATTGAGATTCGCGAATCAAGAAGACATAAATGAACTCTCATTATCTTGTGAAAACATTATTTTTGAGTCTATAGACAAAGTAATATTTAAAAGAATATTTAATATGTTGCAGCACAAAACAAGTACGCAAAACAAACTCCAAATCATGATTTACAAACCACCAACTAGGGTAATAGATAAAACAAACCAAATGAAGCTAATAGAAGAGTATCACAATTCACCGCACGGAGGACATCTTGGAGTTCGCAAAACATTACTGAAATTAAAACACCGATATTGCTGGGAAAACATGAGCAATATGGTTAAATTGCGCAGCCTGTCAGACTAACAAACAAGTTTGACATACGAAAGAAAGGATGGTTGAAACTGACACTCCATCAACAAGCTTTGAGACGGTACAAATAGACACCGTAGGGCCATTAAGAATTTCGAATAACTACCGATATATACTAACATTACAATGCGAATTAACGAAATTTGTAGTTGCTTTCCCTGTAGCAAATAAGGAGTCTAAAACAATAGCTAAAGGACTAGTAGAGGAATTTATATTAAAATATGGACATTTCAAAATACTAAAATCTGATTTATGGACTGAGTTTGCAAATAAACTAATGGGCGATATCTGTGAATTGCTAAAAATAAAGCAAATTTTTTCTACTCCATACCATCAGCAGACATTGGGTTCAGTTGAAAGAAACTGTTTTTGTACCGCGATAAGATATTTTTCTTACCGCCCAATTCACAATTTAGTACTTTACTAAATGTGCAGGAAGCAAGGATATATTTCTAATGCAGTACTAGAAATATTCTAACTCCATAAAATATTTATATTTACGTAGTGATTTTAAAGCGTCTAGGCACGCGTGTAGATTAGGCGGTTAACGCCGGAATGACTGAGTAAAACAGAGGCGAAGTCGCCAGTTTAACGTTTGACCAAATAGTGTATTTTTCTATATCAACCTATTCTATTTATACAATTTTTCTATCACAAATACATATTTAACTCTAACAAAATATTGTTTACTTCAGCAAAAAATACTCAGCAAGAAAATTCCTTATTCTAAATTTTCTACTTCAAAATCTATACAAAACAAATTTGATGCACAAGTGTCTTCGCTTGTTGTAAATTTGTAATGTTGTACATATGAAACCATATGAGTGAGGATTATTCCACACGTAAGAAAATGGGTTCATGTGGGAAGAAGTACACATGATAGAGTTTGATGTAGTTTCTAGGTTTAAAGCGGGTCATGCATATTTATTTATTTATATTGATGCATTAATGAATTTAATATGAATTTACCTAATGGTTTAATTATTGTGTGAGTCTAAATGCATTACAATTTAACTTATCAGGCAAGTAATTTACTTAGATTTTAATACTTTCACTGTCGTAAGCGAACAGAAACCATCGCGTACTAAATGAATATATGTACTCTTTTGCTGATGACTACCAATAGGACACATGGGTTCCGTACTACACCTTTGCATATAATACAACACCACATGTAGACACCAATTACACACCGTATGAACTAGTTTTTGGAAAACTTCCTCACCTTCCGAATGATTTAATTGAGAATAGGGATAAGGTTTACAATCTTGATGATTATTCTAAAGAGCTGAAGGTTAGATTAAGAACTTCTATAACAAAGCCTAGGAACATAATACAAAATTTCAAATCCAAAAGAGTTCAAAATCAAACTCACACAAACCCTATACACATAACTATTAGAGATTTAGTATTAATCAGAAATGAAAACAGAAAGAAACATCACCCTCCTTACAAAGGTCCTTTTGAAATTATAATAAAACTAATTTTTCATTATACATTAGATCTTTTATTTATTTTGTATAACAGCTGTTTTCGACTACTATTTGCAGTCTTCTTCAGTGCAATTATTGGGTTACAAGATTTTTACTTAAGTACATATAACTTTAAAAAAAAAAAAAAGGCAATTATATCTTTGATGTAATTAGGCTAAATAACA
Source organism: Odontomyia ornata (assembly GCA_963969285.1). Classification (NCBI taxonomy): domain Eukaryota; kingdom Metazoa; phylum Arthropoda; class Insecta; order Diptera; family Stratiomyidae; genus Odontomyia; species Odontomyia ornata. The sequence goes on from OZ017739.1 coordinate 238,021,693, forward strand.
CTGAATGGCAATTACCTTCATCCGTATTCATTCTTTGTTGCTCAGGTACTTGGATTATCTTTATTGTTTCCATGGCGTCTGCTGCTCTTAATTACACTTACATCGGCAATATCCATCATGTGTTGTTCTTCGATGATGTGTTTAGCTACGGCGGACCTCATGTGCGATCCCGGGTTTTTGGCTGCGATTCGTGCTTCCCTGATATGTTCGTGGAACCTGACCGGGATCAATCTTTTCGTTTGTCCGATATAAATCATAGGACAAATACTACACGCTACTTTGTAGATGCCACTCGTCTCTTCCATTGTTTTTAGATCCTTGCCCGATCTCAATATGTTTCGTGCTGCGCATCTGCGACTAGAGGACACCATTTCAATTCCGTGATGTTTGAACACTTGCTTCATGTCTTTTGAATACCTGGAATATGTCACTGATATGCGCTTTGGAGTTTCTTTTGTTGGTTTCAATGTTGTTAAATTGTCCCTCTTTTGTTTTCGGATCTTCTTCTTGATTATTGCTTCGATGCATTTTCCGTCGTATCCATTTATGCTGGCTGTATTTATGATATATTCTTTTTCTTTCTTGAATCGCTCTATTGTTAATGGCACTCTCAGTAATCAGTGAATCATTGAATGGTATGCTGCCATTTTTTGGGGGTAGCTATGGCTAGAGTCGCTAGTAATTGTACGTTGGGTACTCGAGGGCTTCCGGTATATGTCGATTTCAATCCTGCCTTGGTTCTTAATAAGTTTCAAATCTAGGAATGGGATTTCACCATTTACTTCTATCTCCATGCTGAACTTTATCTTCGGGTCGATATTGTTGATTTTCTGGAAGGTATTTTCCAATTCTTCCTTTGTAATGATGATAAAAATATCGTCCACATATCGTACCCACAATTTTGGCATCAAACCTTCTTCTCCAATGATATTTTCAACATGGGCCATAAAAATTTCGCTGATAAGAGGAGATAAAGGGTTGCCCATTGCTGTACCGGACGTTGTTTTGAAAAATCGTTGCCTGAACATGAAATAATTTTCATTCATGCATAGTCGAGCCAATTTTAGGTAGCATTTTGTCTTTTCTTTCCATTGACTAGAGTTTTCTATGCTCAATAACCACTTTTCCAGTAAATACAATGATTCTTTAACTGGGACATTCGGAAAAAGAGCTTTTACGTCAAAAGACACCATAATGTCTTCGTTGCTCAAATCATCTATTTTTTCCAATTTTTTGATGAGCATTTCTGAGTTTTTTATTGACCGACTGCTTATTGGTATATTTATTTCATTAATTTGGTTGGCTAACCATTTGGCTACGTTATATGTTGGCGAGTTCGTGTCGGCTATAATTTCACGTACCTCCTCACCGTTTTTATGGGTTTTTGGTTGAATACGGATGCGAGGGAGCGATGGATTCGGCATTCTCAAATTTTTACTGGCTACCACTCTTCTACATTCCTTGAGAGTTTTTTTCCACTCGTTTTATGGAATCTGGGAGCGGATTGTTTCGCAGTTCCATATAATTTGCATTGGATAAGGTGTTTAAAACGATTTCATCATGCTTAAGTTTGTTCATTATTACCACTGCGTTGCTTTTATAAGCTTTTAGATAGAAAATGGGTTTTTCTTTTAACTGCCTTATGATTTTGTTTTCTGATATTAAATTTGGTTTTTCATTGAGTAATATTTTGGTCAATTTTTCCCTAATATCCTCTTTTACAACACTATCCAGGTGTTTTATTCCCGCTTCAACATCAATAATAATATTTTCTAAGGGGTTTATTGGTTCTGCTGCATAATTTAATCCTTTATTCAGTACGTTTAATTCTTGTTGGCTGAATGTCGTTGTTGTATTATTTATTATATAATTCTTTATGAATTGTGGTCTTTTTGGTGTGGAAACAATTGTTCTTTTACTCAGGCTATTTAATTTATTATCTAGGATCCCACGATTTTTGAACTTCTTGCATAGAAATGCCGTGTTGAGCTTTCCGGTCGCTATGACTATATCTTCGTTTTGAGTAGTCATTATGTTAGCCAATTTTAAATGCCTGTTATATGCTATCAGGGTGAGATGGTCCAATTTTTTATAAAGACCCTTTACGCTATTTTTCACTAAGTTTTTCTCCACTAGATTTTTTTGTTGATTTGTTGTATCGAGATGTGTCTTAATAAGAACTTTATGAGATTTTGGAATTACATTTATTTTGAGGCAAATTTTCAGTAACCGTATGTCTTCAGAAATACTTGCGATCGACTTTTTCAATTGCAATAATTTATTGAACACTGACTGGGGCTTGATGGCCATATTATATATACGTATATAGTCAGTTTTTTTCTAATGTTATCAAAATTATAATAAAACTAATTTTTCATTATACATTAGATCTTTTATTTATTTTGTATAACAGCTGTTTTCGACTACTATTTGCAGTCTTCTTCAGTACAATTATTAGGTTACAAGATTTTTACTTAAGTACATATAACTTTAAAAAAAAAAGGCAATTATATCTTTGATGTAATTAGGCTAAATAACACTGAATGGCAATTACCTTCATCCGTATTCATTCTTTGTTGCTCAGGTACTTGGATTATCTTTATTGCTTCCATCGCGTCTAATTCTCTAGGACAATTACTGCTCTTAATTACACTTACATCGGCAATATCCATCATGTGTTGTTCTTCGATGATGTGTTTAGCTACGGCGGACCTCATGTGCGATCCCGGGTTTTTGGCTGCGATTCGTGCTTCCCTGATATGTTCGTGGGACCTGACCGGGATCAATCTTTTCGTTTGTCCGATATAAATCATAGGACAAATACTACACGCTACTTTGTAGATGCCACTCGTCTCTTCCATTGTTTTTAGATCCTTGCCCGATCCCAATATGTTTCGTGCTGCGCATCTGCGACTGGAGGACACCATTTCAATTCCGTGATGTTTGAACACTTGCTTCATGTCTTTTGAATACCTGGAATATGTCACTGATATGCGCTTTGGAGTTTCTTTTGTCGGTTTCAATGTTGTTAAATTGTCCCTTTTTTGTTTTTGGATCTTCTTCTTGATTATTGCTTCGATGCATTTTCCGTCGTATCCATTTATGCTGGCTGTATTTATGATATATTCTTTTTCTTTCTTGAATCGCTCTATTGTTAATGGCACTCTCAGTAATCAGTGAATCATTGAATGGTATGCTGCCATTTTTTGGGGGTAGCTATGGCTAGAGTCGCTAGTAATTGTACGTTGGGTACTCGAGGGCTTCCGGTATATGTCGATTTCAATCCTGCCTTGGTTCCTAATAAGTTTCAAATCTAGGAATAGCATTTCACCATTCACTGCTATCTCCATGCTGAACTTTATCTTCGGGTGGATATTGTTGATTTTCTGGAAGGTATTTTCCAGTTCTTCCTTTGCAATGATGATAAAAATATCGTCCACATATCGTACCCACAATTTTGGCATCAAACCTTCTTCTTCAATGATATTTTCAACATGGGCCATAAAAATTTCGCTGATAAGAGGAGATAAAGGGTTGCCCATTGCTGTACCGGACGTTGTTTTGAAAAATCGTTGCCTGAACATGAAATAATTTTCATTCATGCATAGTCGAGCCAATTTTAGGTAGCATTTTGTCTTCTCTTTCCATTGACTAGAGTTTTCTATGCTCAATAACCACTTTTCCAGTGAATACAATGATTCTTTAACTGGGACATTCGGAAAAAAAGCTTTTACGTCAAAAGACACCATAATGTCTTCGTTGCTCAAATCATCTATTTTTTCCATTTTTTCCTTTTGAAGTTATAAACATTGAAAATAGTAATATAATAATTAATATTAATGGGCTCCACAAATCAATACATAAGGATAGGGTAAAAGCATACAACGTTATGTCGTAATTGAATCATAAAGGATTATTATTAACCATAAAGAATTATTATATGTAGAGAATTATCATAGTTTTATTCTTGAACTAAAATAAATATGCATATGTATAATAAATATATAAAAAAAAGTAAAGTAATAATATAAATATACATAGATATACATGTAGATAGAATTTCTTTTTAGATTCGTATTAAGATATAGAACTAAGCTCAATATATTAACACTCATCTTGAGATTAAGTGTGTAATGATATCCATGTAATGATATCCATTCATCCATTCATTAAAGCTAAATCGGATGATATCCATTACATTAATACTCAATCAATGTAATGAATATCACCCAGAACTAAATGAATGTAATGAAAATCATAACGATACATTTAACTTGACCTCAACGAATATCAAGTGAAAATAAATACAATAAATTTCACTTGACTTCAAAGAATATCAAGTGAACATAAATATTGTAGAATGAAACACATGTCAACAACGTAACATGAATCTCATATGGAGACTCACCATAGTATATGGCCAAGCAAGAATGATTCATGTAAATTACTTAAGGTGTGAACTGAAATCTCGTGCTCCCTTTGGCTCATTTAAGTCCATGTGTATGATATTTTTGTATAGTTAAGTGTTTTGTCGTTATGAGTAATAAATTAAGAATTGGGTCATTTTTGAAAATCTATACTAAGTAATGTATGACCAATAAATTCTATATTTTATGTTTAGCTTGTAAGAATTGTAAAGTATAAAAATCGATGTAAGTAAAAGAAATATAATCAGTTTTTGATCGTGCACGTAAGACGAAGTTTTAATAAGGAAGCACTGCGAGTTTGTAGCGACTTAGGATTATTTTCATTGCTGCTAATTGTAGCAAGTTAAATTAAATTAAGTCTAGTAACCATGGCATTTGTGGAATTCAAGATTCCTCGCCAGAGCTTGGTTAAGTAGGTAATTCTCCAATTCTGGTTTTTATAATAAAATTCATATTTTGTTCTAGTGAGGAACAGAATAAACAGCTAGTAAAACCATAAATATTATACAACAGCTCGACACCCATTCTATCTACCTACAATGGTATTCGAGGCCCCTGAATCCAAGAATCGCAGAAATTTCTGACCGAGTACCTCCACCTCCAAACGCGGACGGGTATCTCCACTCTTCCTGTCAATGACAACCGCCACCTCTGCTCTCGCGACTTCTTCTCTTCTTCTCTGTGTGCTCAGGCCGCCGCCTACTGAGCACAGTGCGAGTTTTCCGCTGGCTTACCTTGGGGAGGATTCGATCCTTGATCTCTATTGTTCCTCTCTCTCCTCGCGTCCCTATTACCGTGACATTGCTCCCAACTTCTTAAACTCCTCCCATTTTCTTGCTGAGGACAATTCGGGCAAGTCGCTTTCCTGGTTCCTGGGCGACCACACCCAAAAAATTTGCCCGGCTCTGAGCACTCTCTGGATGTGTGCCCTTGAGCCCTGCAATTCCAGCACTGAATCCCTGGCCGCTGCATTGCAGCCATTCTCGGCTCCCCTATTCGCTCCACATACGCCAACTCGGATTCCAGCAGCCGCTGGCTTCTCCTCGATGGTGGGGGCTTATACGCCTCAACCGAAATCCGCGTGGCTTCCAGCGTACGTCCCAAATTCACCAAGTCTGCAGTTGACGCAATTTCCTTTAGAGCCAGTTGGGTCTGGTAGAAGGGCGCGATATTCTCCCTCAGAATTTTCAGCTTATCTACTTCTGAGCATGGGGTCGAGCGACGACGGAATAACCCCTCCATCACCAACACGTAGACTCCCGTGGACTTCTCAGGACCCTGCGTTCGTTTTTTAATCTCCTCGAGTAACTTCTTGCCATAGTTTGGGGGGAGAAACACAGCCCTCAACTCTGCAACAAGCTCCGTCCAGCAATTGATTCCTGCTCGCTGTGCTCGAAACCAGACCAAGGCCTGCCCTTCAAATAAGTCGACCGCTGCTAAGTAGAGCTGCTCCGTGGACACTCCGCGTGCTAATTGGAGCTCCTCCACTCGCTCCAGAAATGCACTCAGCGATCCCGAGTCCCCACTATATCGAAGTCCCCACTTGAAGACGTCCTGCCACTTCGCAGCAATCAGCGCAGGCCGAAGAGGGGGTGTCTGGGAAGCAATGGGTCCAACCTGTTTTTGCGTTCCAGCAACTTCTTTCAGCGCGGATGTCCGTGAGGTGCTAGGTCCAGCCTGTATTGTCGTTACAACACCCCCTTCTATCCCTGTCTGTTTCATCGGAGTGCTATGTTCGGCTCGCGTAGGTTGTTCCCCGTTTGGACTCCCATCAATCTCTGGGCTCCCTCCTACTTCCTCCGCTTGTTCCAGTAAGTCCCCTATTGCCATAACCAACTGGACCCGCAACTTTTCCAGCTGGTCCTTCATTTCGTCGTCAACCGCAGTAATATTTTTGAGCCTCCTTAGGGCGAAGTCTATCTTTGCCCGGATCTTCCAAAAATCTGATGACGGAGACTTCTCGTTGAACGTTTCCAGTAAACTGTTTACCTCCTGAAACTTCTCCTGTACGGCCTTCAAATCGTCTTCGGGGGAATACGGGTATGCCCTCACTCAGGCTTCAGCTCTGACAGCCTTCCGCAGCAACTTCCGCATTACCTCTACTGTCCCGGTAGGCTGCCCCCTAATCTCCAACTCATATATGAGCTCCTCGCGGCATAGCCGATCTACCAGTATTCTGCCCGCTTTGGCCATCGAGGAACGAACGCTTAGCTTTATTCTTAAATTAACTTATATGTACTACACACTATGCAATTTACGCCTCTACTAATCCCCAAAATTCCACTTTATTTCTCCAAGCGATATCTATGATATAAGCAATATTCCACTAAAGTTTATGTCTACCGAAATGACGACTTTCGGTTCTTTCAGCGCCAAAGTGATATTTACCTTTTCCTTCACGTCCAGCCGTCACACGTCTTGTTCAGGGGTTGAGTCACAAAGGCTCTCGTAGCGCTCCGCTCGAAACCGGATCCTGAGATGTGTTCGCTGCCGGCGTTGTCACGTGATCCTACGAATCGCCACACTACGTCCTTCAGATATCCTTTATCTCTTATATGTTTCCACGATTGGATTGGGTGCAATCCCATACTATCACTTTCCGTTCATAGCAGCAATCTTATCGCTTTCCACATAACCTCACACTCCCGCGATTCTACACATTCACTTGCGAACACAAATTTTACCACTTTTCACTTTCACGATAAACGTACGACGTAACTTTTAAGACTTCGCGTTTTCGAAGGTGCGGTTCAATTAGGGAATTCCGTAATGGGCGCCAAATGTTACCTTTCACTAGTGGTAAAGGGGGTTGGGTGCTCCGGTTGGGGTCTTTGGGTCCCGACCAGCCCGCGGTGACGGGGGTGGATGAGCGCCACTCGCCAACCCGTAAAATACCCCGGAAGCCAATTGGCGAGGTTAAGCCTCCCGGACCAACCAACGCTTTTCGCCTTCAACCCCTATATTACTTTTGTCCCACTTAGGGCTCCGCCCGACTCTCCAAGATCACTGCCCTGTTGCTTCGTGGTCGTCACTCTCCTTTCCTGGTGCACCCCTGGTTGTTCAGCCCGAGGGAGTGCTCGTGGTCGGTCCTATCCCGTAGTCGAACAAAATTGCACGCACTCCCCCGAGCCAGGTTCACAAACGGGGCGCCAAACCTAAAGTATAAATGCGCCTCCTCGTCACCTCTCCAACCAAATGAATAGTCACGGAAAGAATTTAGGTTGGTCGGAGTGAAGCTTTTAATATGATTCATTGAGCAAAATTAATATTATTCATTGAGCAAATTCGTTAATTATCCCTAGTACAAATTCTTAATCATTTCACTTAACTCAACTACCTGGGGGCGCCCCGGCACGAGGTCGAAAATCCTGTTCCTCGATCAACTTTTAGGTTCTTGGAATCGCCGATTCCGCTCCAACCGCTAATGCTGCACAAATTGAATAGCTGATGCCGCACAAATTGAATCGCTGATGCCGCACAAATTGAATCGCTGATGCCGCACAAATTGAATCGCTGATGCCGCACATCTTGAATCACAGATGCCGCACAAATTGAATCGCTGATGCCGCACAAATTGAATCGCTGATTTCCACCCCGGTACAATGAATCAACATCCGCCAGTACGATCGGAGAACGTCCTCACCCCACAAAGGTCACACCAAGAAGAAAAAAGCCACTTCTTCTTGCACTTCCGTTCACTTTCCCCCCAGTTCTCGGTAAGCACCATTAACATTCCAGCGCATAAGCATTCCACCAAGCAACCTCTGCGCCATCTAGCTCTTCACGCCAATTAACCTGGGGGGAGAAATTTGAATATCAATGCCCGCTTGTTGTGCGCATTTGCTGGAATTTTCCTGGTCGTTGCGAATTAATTTCAACCAACTTATATCGTTGTCTCTCGATTTTGTCTTCGATGTACAATTTGTTTGGTGGATATATATATATATATACAATTAACTTGGGGGGAGAAATTTGAATATCAATGTCCGCTTGTTGTGCGCATTTGCTGGAATTTTCCTGGTCGTTGCGAATTAATTTCAACCAACTTATATCGTTGTCTCTCGATTTTGTCTTCGATGTACAATTTGTTTGGTGGATATACTCGTATTTCTCGAACTCAATATCGAATGTTTGTTTTGATTGCATCATATTTTGTAAGTTGAAATTTAAATACACAGAGCTCGAATCATTGTCATCTTCTTGAGCATTACTAGTTGCTGATGCATTATTATATGCCTTCCGATATAGCACTAACTCCGCAAAATTCTCGCAATATTTGATCAATTGTAAATAAACGATGGGTTGGGTTGAAAGTTCTTATTGTGAACCAGCACATTGGTGTTACATAAAACGAAGATGCTGTGTTAGGAAAATTCACGCTAAAATCCTTTGTAGCCGGACCCGATGATGTTTTGAGTACTCGTGAATCGTTTGTTTCCAATGTTGAATTCAGTACTGGGTTGAGGTTTCTATTTGCTTCTCAAGGATTTCTTCAAGCTGGGCGTGGGTGCGTTTGGGCTCGTTTACTTGGTTGCGTTGTAATCCTTAGTTAATTAATTTAATTCTTAGCTTACGAGCTACCGTTTCTTTAATTGAATAGTATTTACTTACATTTTATCTTCATATACTCAAGCACCCTGGCTCGGGGGGGCATTAAGTACTTTTCCGCGCAGTCTATCCGTATACCCGGGTGCAACAGGAAAGGAGTGTCGAGCCCTGGAGTCGTCCCAATTGGTCTTGACGGCCTCGCCGTAAATTTCCCGGGACAATATATATAGATATATATATATATAGATATAGAAAGATAGATATATATATATATATATATATATATATATATATATATATATATATATAGCACATATATATATATATATATACATATATATATATATATATATATATATATATATATAGCACATATATATATGTATATATATATATATATATATATATATATATATATATATAGAGCACATATATATATGTATATATATATATATATATATATATATATATATATATATATATATATATATATATATATATATATATATGTATGTATATATACAAAAATACCTGGGACACGTCGTATCAGCAGAAGGGGTCAGAACAGACCCTGAGAAAATTGAAGCCGTGAAAAGCTGGCCATCACCCAACAACAAACGCCAACTACGAAGGTTTCTGGGTCTGGCAACCTACTATCGAAGATTCGTCAAAGACTTTGCCAAAATAGCTAAGTGTCGCCATCAGCTAACCGAGAAAAATCGTCTGTAAGTCTGGAATGAACAATGCCTGGTAGCCTTTTAGATCTTGAAGGAGAAGCTGTGTGAATCACCCGTGCTGGCATATCCGAAACCCGGTGTTTCACGATAAAACTATAGTTTAATTTTAAACTTATGTATTCCAATTTTTTATTTCCATATAACACTATTTTAATTCCCGACTTGGAAAACTTGCAAACTAATTACACATTTTATTGCGATCGAGTTATCTTGGGAACGGACAATGCAAAACTGAAACAATGCAAAAATCTCTTTCAAAGAGTTTTCCGTTTTATGAAAATATCGGTACATTTTTCCCGCGTAAAATTAATCTTATACTAAATTTATAATATTCTAAACAATTACGTAATTCTGCGATATTAATAGTTTACGGGCAGCCTGTGACATTTTGTAGCATGTCAAGTTGAAAGTTCATGATGTTGGCAGAAGTTCGCGTCGTGCAGGAGATCAAAACAACTTCAACATCAGATAAGTATATCTTATTATATAATAAGTCCGATGCTTTGTGGGGTTTTATTATTTCCAGGCCATTTACCTCGCATCGCGTGGAGCGGAGACAGCAACCAAAATGATGAGGACAAGTTGGACAAGAACATGCAGAACGGTGAGTACCCAACATACTCCCCCGGCTGAGGGGTGCAACGCCTCAGCAGCAACAATGCCCTGTAAGTAAACTAGTAATTATTTAGTTTTGCAATTTGGAATACCTTTGGTGTCGTTTCATTTCCAATCGATTCTTTGCTGCGCTACGCTTTATCTTCAGTTGACTTCGGTTGAATTAATCGTATCTATTGAGTTAGGCGTGATGAAGTTGTCCCACATATGCTGGGCGTCCACCTCCACCTGTACTGCAAACCACCTCCAAATTGTTAGGTTAAAGCAAAATTGACTTCAATCGCAGCATATTATTAATGTTTGTTCGGCGCAAGGTCTGAGTGAACGATAGGATAGGGGAAAGTAAGGATGGTGCGACAAATATATATATATATATATATATATATATATATATATATATATATATATATATATATATATATACGTTAATGTGTAGATTCCTGCGTTGGCAGCAGCGCAATTTTCGTAATTGGTCTTGTATAGCTTTTGCCATTTGTCCACACAATCACGACACGAACTAAATTATCCCTTCCGGGGTGTACTTGAATGATCCTCGCTAATGGCCACCGGTAGGAAGGAAGTTTTTCATCCTTGAGGATACACAAATCTCCCACCTTTATGTTGGTTTCGTACTTAAGCCATTTTGGTCTACGTTGCAAACGACTCAAGTATTCTGTCTTCCAACGTCTCCAAAAATCTTGTGCAATCTTCTGAGTCATCTGCCATCTATCAAGGTAGTTAACGTTGACATTTTCCAATTCAGCTTCAGGTAGTGCTATCATTACGTCGCCAATCAGGAAATGAGCTGGCGTGAGTGCAGCGGTATCCATCGGGTCATCGTTGAGAGGGCAGAGAGGACGGGAGTTGAGACAGGCTTCAATTCTAATCAACACTGTGGATAGTTTCTCATATGTTAGAGACACGTGTCCGGCAACCCGACGTAAATGTGCCTGAATAGATTTCACACCAGCCTCCCAAAGTCCGCCAAAGTGAGGTGATGCTGGTGGATTGAAATGCCAAGTTACGCCTTCATTTGCAACAATCTCCGCCGCTTCATTACTAATTTTTGTGATCCGCTGCAACTCAGCAGCTGCGCCAACAAAATTGGTACCACAGTCCGAATATATATGACTGCTGAATCCTCGTCTTCCCATGAACCGCCGTAATGCTGCTAGGAATGCAGGCGTGGACAAGTCACTAACGATTTCAATGTGTATGGCTTTTACAGCTAAACAAATGAAAATAGCCACATAACCCTTTGTCGTCCTGCTGCCTCTTCCTCGTCTATCTTTAATTTCAAACGGGCCACGAAAATCGACGCCGGTGTGTGTGAATGGACACGACATAGTTACCCGAGCTTCTGGCAAATTGCCCATCAACTGGCTGGCTTCCTTTGCCTTTGCGCGAAAACAACGAACGCATTTATGGATAGATTGTTCAGCCCGGTTGCGCCCATCAATTACCAAAAATTTCCTTCTTAAGGTATTCAACATCAGTTGCGTCTGTCCGTGTAAAGTAGCTTGATGGACTTCTTGCAATAATAAATCGGTGAATACACAATTTCGCGGTAAAATCATCGGGTGTCTTGCATCAAATGTTAAAGGCGCGTGCTCGAGCCGTCCACCGACCCGCATTATTCCCTTGTTATCAATAAATGGGTTCAAATTGACCAACCGGCTTTTCTTTCCAACGGACGTACCCTTTTGAAGCTCACATATTTCTTCCGGAAATGCATCTTGTTGAACATGCCTGATCCAAAACTCCGAAGCGTACCGTAATTCGTCGCTAGTTAGATACTTTGGCTAATTGGGTTGTGTGGACTTCTTTCTAAGAAAACGGAAACAATATGCCGTGACTCTAATTAATTTCATTAAGCTAGAATATTTTTTCAACAAGTCATCCATGAGATACTCTGTCTTTAATCCCACATTGACCATCATGGATTTTCGTTTTTCTATGTCAGTTAACTGAATGGTTTTATTTTTAGGCCAATCATTGACACCTTTAGTTAACCAGCTTGGCCCATGCCACCACAGCTGACTATCGATTAAATCGCAGGGCTTTATTCCTCTAGACGCTGCATCTGCTGGATTATCCTTCGAAGGTACATATCTCCACGGTATGTTACCGGTGACGTCTAAGATGTGAGCTGTTCGGTTACTGACAAAGACAGTCCATCGTGTCGGCAATCCTTTCAACCAAGCCAAAACGACCTCGGAATCGGTCCACAACCACGTAGGTATTTGATCAAACTTTAATGCTGCCTTTACTTCTTTTAGCAATCGGGCCAACAAAACAGCTCCGCAAAGTTCCAAACGCAGAATCGTAATTGGCTTCACCGGCGCCACCTTAGTTTTGGCCACTAACAAATGACTTGCAACTGTGGAACCTGATCGCACCGTCAAATAAATAACTGCCGCATATGTTCGTTGGGATGCATCGTAAAACCCGTAGAGTGATACCTCCGAATCCTTCTGGTATGCTACCCATCGTGGTATTTGTATATTTTTGATTTCAGGTAACTGTTTTAACCAAGCACTCCATTCTCCATTCAAAACATTGGGTATCGGTTCGTCCCAATCTTGACCTGACAACCATAAACCTTGCAGCAATATTTTAGCCCTTATCGTGAAGGGTGCTAACCATCCTAATGGGTCGTACAAACGTGCTATTGTCGATAATACTGATCGTTTTGTATAAGTTTCTAATCTTTCATGGCTTTTGAGTCGAAATGTAAAATAATCACCGATTGGGTACCACAGTATTCCTAATGATTTATATCCATGGTCCATTTCAAACTTAACGCAGTTATTCATTTCCACATCTTCCGTTGGAAGTCCTACCAAAATTTGATTGTCATTGGCTAACCATTTCCTCAATTGGAATCCGCCAGACTTCAAGAGCTTAATCAGCTGATCTCTTTTAATGACGCTTTCTTGCACGCTATCACCTCCAGATAATAGGTCATCCACATAAAATTCCTCCAAGAGCGATTTACTTGCCTCAGGGTACGTTTCCCTTACGTCATATGCAAGCTGGTGTAAAGTTCTAATAGCCAGAAATAGTGCAGAGCTAGTTCCAAACGTCACAGTATTGAGGGCGTAATCTTTAATTGGGCCATTTGGTTCGGGCCGCCAAACGATCTTTTGGTAATTGGAATCTTCTCGATGCATGTTTACTTGTCGGTAAATCTTGGCTATGTCAGCCATCATATCGTACTGCTTTAGCCTCCACTTCATTACAATTGCTGTCATGCTGCACTGAAGAGTTGGTCCAGTCAACAAGGTATCATTCAGAGATACACCAGAACTTGTTTTCCGGGAAGCGTCGAACACCACTCGTACTTTCGTCGATGTGCTTTCCTTGTATACTGCGTGGTGCGGAAGGAAGTTAGATGTAATCACCTGTCGACCGTTTTCCATTGCCCATTCGTTGCAATGAGGCACTTCATACATATGTCCTTAGTCTAAATATTCTCGTAGTACAGCTGCATATTCCTCTCGGAGACCTTCAGTACTGGCAAAACGTTTCTCTAGGTGCAATAAGCTTGCAATTGCACTTGATCTCGAAAGCCCTAAGGAATTTCGACTTTCCGAGTTTTTAAATGGTATTCTTACTTGATACCGACCATCTGATTCTCGCTTTACATGGGTAACATAATGATGTTCACAGGCATCCTCATCTTGCGTTCTAGTTCTATCCCCATCGACTTCCTCCATTTCCCAAAATCGTTTTAACTGTTCGCTTATTTCCACATTTTCGTTCGGTTCAACTTTGAATGAATGAAGGACTTGCTGCTGACCAATGTTCACACTCCCAGATACTATCCAGCCTAGCTTGGTGTGCTGTAACACTGGACCTAAAGTCAATTTTTTAATCTCGCTGAGAATTACTTGAGCGTATACATCCGCTCCCAGAATGACGTCAATTTTGCTCGGATGATCGAAGTACGGGTCAGCCAAATCAATGTTTCCTATCTGATCCCTAATCGACGTGGAAACCAACTGCGATGGAACAAAGCTAGTTAGCTTGTTCAAAATGAGTACGTCCACTACTAAGCATTCATTTGTCTTGGTACGCAGTCTAAGTTTCAAAGTCCCATTGGTTTGAATTCCTCTCGTCTTCCCAATTCCAGTTACAGATATGTTTGTGCAACCACTTTTGATCCCGAGTCCTTGAGCTGCGCTCTCCGTAATGATGGACGCCTGTGATCCTTGATCCATCAAGGCACGAAGCGTCACGAACCCGATTGGGGATTCCACTGTCACCAGTGCTGTCGCTAACAATACCGCTTTTAGAGCACTGATGGTCGATGAGTTAACTTTGGCAACTGTTGAGCCTGCCGTGGGAAATCGATGATCAGCTGAAGACGAAGTAGACGGTTGTCCATTGTGCGACCCAAATGTCGGCGATTGTTGTCTTAGCGCAGGTGTCCAAGGTTGATTATTCTGCGCTGTTAGTTGCGGTGACTGACTATTAGGGATAAACGGGGGCGGCAATTGATGGGACTCCTTTCCGATAATTGAGGCATTTGGTCTATGTAGGAGCGTATGGTGGGCCTTCTTACAGTGAAAACACCTCGATTTACTAGGGCATTTCCCGACAAAATGTCCTTTGTTTAGACAATTGAGGCACAAACCATTTTTCTTTGCCATTTCGAATCTCTTAGGATATTCTAACTTCAGGAAGCTCGAGCATTGTCTCAAATAATGTGGTCCTTTGCAACGAATACACACGATTTGTTGCGCCTCCTTTGTCACAAATACGTTGTGTGATGTGCGAATGGGTTTATGCCTTTCTACCCCAGCAGCTTCTAACGCTCTGAACCTGCATTGTAGAAACTCTTTCAATTGTTGAAACGATGATATCTCCGAAACCTGAGCTTGCTGTTGCTCCCACATCTGTCGTGTTTCGGCTGGTAATCGCTGTGCCGTCAAATGCACTAATATTGCATCCCATATGTTTCCTACCTTTAGATTGTCTATGGCCTGCACGCAATCAACTGTTTTGTCTAACAGCATTTTGATCGACGATGCGGTTTCGTTTGCGTTGCTTATATGGAGTAAATGGTTGAACTGCGTTTTCAACAACACATTTTTATCGTCGTACCGTTCCACGAGCATTTTCCATGCTGGTTCATAGTTTGCTTCGGTAATCGAATAGTGCTTCAATAATTGTTCTGCTTCTCCTGACAGACTGCATTTCAGATAATGAAGCTTCTCCACTTTCGGTAAATTGGCTTTTTTATGGATCAGAGACGTGAACAGATCTTTAAACGATGCCCATTCGTCATATTTTCCATTGAACTTTGGCAGGTTGATCCGTGGGAGCCGAACGTCTGTATCATCCATTGCTTTCGATGACGGACTCGCTCCTTCTTTACAACTTTGCGCTCCATGTGCCACTTGCTCCACTCGCAACTCTTCCAATTCTACCTCGAAATTCAATTCTGCCTCCTCAAACGCCAGATATACGTTCTGTTTAAAATAATCTGCTTCAAGGATCTTCTTTCCATCTTCATTCAAGAATCTGATGATGATTCTCCGTGAAGGACCGACGAATTTGTTGCATCCGTTCCAGTAGTTTTGTAGCATACGCGGTTGTTTTCCGTGCCTTAGGGTCCTTTCGGAAATTCGTGACCATTTTGCTTAGCTGCTCACTTAGTACACTTTGTTGTGCCACTAAACCATCCATCATTCGTGAGGTCGCAGGACGTGATTCCAATACGAAATTCAAAACTATTAAATTTAATCAAATCGAAGCTTATCAAATAATGTAATAAACAGTCGCACGAAAGTCTATTTGTTACTATTAAGCAAGCGGCACGGCACAGGATTCGAACTTACTCAAGTTTGAACGACGGTTCACAAATTCCGCCCAATGTCCAGTAAGTACCGTTACCTAAGCACCGCAACAAGGATCCAAATCTAATCCAAGTTTCGAATTATTTAACTTTTTCCCGAATCAACAGCAAACAACTAAATTTATCTGCAACAATGATCCGATGCAGTGCAAACTTGATGTGTGGTTCGCACTCTTAAATGCATGAACAATAGCAATTGTGCATAAAATTCTAAATTTGATACCAATTTGAAACCGATACAGTGTCTGACCAATAAATTCAACCGCAATACTCATCCAATGTAGTGCGGATTTGAGATACGGTTCGCTCTTTCCAAAATAAATTAAACTTGCAATTGTGCACCAAATTTTAGCAAATAAAGTTGATGTGTGACCAATAAATTCAACCGCAATACTCATCCAATGTAGTGCGGATTTGAGATACGGTTCGCTCTTTCCAAAGTAAATTAAACTTGCAATTGTGCACCAAATTTTAGCAAATAAAGTTGATGTGTGACCAATAAATTCAACCGCAATACTCATCCAATGCAGTGCGGATTTGAGATACGGTTCGCTCTTTCCAAAATAAATTAAACTTGCAATTGTGCACCAAATTTTAGCAAATTAAGAATTCAAGATGATGTCGATTATGAAATGAGGAAGGAAAGGACTAAAATATGGAAAAGGACTAAAATATGGAACTTACCAGACCTTGCCTTGCTCAATTGCTCACTTTCATTAACCCGCGCGAACCGATCTTTAATCGCTTTTTCACTGCACTTAAATCAACAAAATTAAATCGTAACTGACACACCATTTAAAATTATCCGGAACTATATCCGGCTCGACGGACCAAAAAATGTTTCACGATAAAACTATAGTTTAATTTTAAACTTATGGATTTCAAATTTTTTATTTCCATATAACACTATTTTAATTCCCGACTTTGAAAACTTGCATACTAATTACACACTTTATTGCGATCGAGTTATCTTGGGAACGGACAATTCAAAACTGAAACAATGCAAAAATCTCTTTCAAAGAGTTTTCCGTTTTATGAAAATTTCGGTACATTTTTCCCGCGTAAAATTAATCTTATACTAAATTTATAATATTCTAAACAATTACGTAATTCTGCGATATTAATAGTTTACGGGCAGCCTGTGACATTTTGTAGCATGTCAAGTTGAAAGTTCATGATGTTGGCAGAAGTTCGCGTCGTGCAGGAGATCAAAACAACTTCAACATCAGATAAGTATATCTTATTATATAATAAGTCCGATGCTTTGTGGGGTTTTATTCTTTCCAGGCCATTTACCTCACATCGCGAGGAGCGGAGACAGCAACCAATATGATGAGGACAAGTTGGACAAGAACATGCAGAACGGTGAGTACCCAACACCCGGAGAAATGTTTATAGTTGACACCGATGCGAGCAACGGCGGTATTGGAGCTGTACTCTCCCAGCAGATCGATGGTGAAGAAAGAGTCCTCTCATATTACAGTCGAGTTGTCTCGAAAAGTAACAGGAACTACTGCGTGACCAGGAAGGAGCTATTGGCTATAATAGAGGCAACCAAGTAGTTCCACAAGTACCTATATGGCAAGAAATTTGTTCTTCGAACGGATCATGCATCACTAAGACGGCTGCTCAACTTCGAAAACCCCGAGGGACAAGATGCGAGATGGATCGAAAGATTGTAGCGATAGAACTACGAAATTGTTCATCGGAATGGTGGAGTTCATGGAAATGCCGACGCCCTATCTCGTCATCCATGTCCAGCTAACTGCAAGCA
>OZ017739.1:238044656-238087156 GCA_963969285.1 Odontomyia ornata
AATGGTCCAATGTCTTCATCGGCTAACTGGGCATTTCGAATCTCCTCCGATGACAAACCTTCATCGAATTCGGCCATTATCAATCGTGGGTCAACGGGCAGTTCCTTTTCCTCAATCCGTCGGCAATGCTTGCAGTTAGCTGGACATGGATGACGAGATAGGGCGTCGGCATTTCCACGAACTCCACCGTTCCGATGAACAATTTCGTAGTTCTATCGCTACAATCTTTCGATCCATCTCGCAACTTGTCCCACGGGGTTTTCGAAGTTGAGCAGCCGTCTTAGTGATGCATGATCCGTTCGAAGAACAAATTTCTTGCCATATAGGTACTTGTGGAACTGCTTGGTTGCCTCTATTATATCCAATAGCTCCTTCCTGGTCACGCAGTAGTTCCTGTTACTTTTCGAGACAACTCGACTGTAATATGAGAGGACTCTTTCTTCACCATCGATCTGCTGGGAGAGTACAGCTCCAATACCACCGTTGCTCGCATCAGTGTCAACTATAAACATTTCTCCGGGTTTCGGATTTGCCAGCACGGGTGATTCACACAGCTTCTCCTTCAAGATCTAAAAGGCTACCAGGCATTGTTCATTCCAGACTTACAGACGATTTTTCTCGGTTAGCTGATGGCGACACTTAGCTATTTTGGCAAAGTCTTTGACGAATCTTCGATAGTAGGTTGCCAGACCCAGAAAACTTCGTAGTTGGCGTTTGTTGTTGGGTGATGGCCAGCTTTTCACAGCTTCAATTTTCTCAGGGTCTGTTCTGACCCCTTCTGCTGATACGACGTGTCCCAGGTATTTTACTTCAGCTGCGAAAAGGGTACACTTGTCGAGACTAATTTCAGATTTGCCAGTCGCAATCGGGAGAAAAGCTCTTCTAAGTTCCACACATGCTCTTTGAACGTTCTCTCGGTAACAATAATGTCATCTAGGTGCACCAAGCAGGTGTTCCAGGTTAGACCTCCTAGAACGTATTCCATCAGGCGTTTTAAAGTGGCTGGAGCATTGCAAAGCCCAAACGGCATCACCACAAATTGCCACCATCTGGTCTCAACTGAAAATACGGTCTTCTCTCGGTCCTTCTTGTCGATTTCTACCTGCCAGTAGCCACTCTTGAGATCGAGTGTAGAAAACCATTTCAAGTCGACTAAAAAGTCCATGATGTCATCGATGCGTCGAAGCGGGTAACTATATTTCTTAGTGACGTCGCTAAGCTGCCTATAGTCAACACGGAAACGAGTGCTACCATCCTTTTTCTTTACTAGAACTACTGGTGCAGCCCATGGACTGACAGAAGGTTCGATAACACCTTGTTTTTTCCAAGTCCGAGATCAGTGCACTCACTTCTCCTTGTTTGGCTATAGGAAGGCGTCTCGGTGCTTGTCGAATTGGCTTGGCTCCCTCTGTATTTATGACGTGAGTTACCATACTCGTTCGGCCTTGGTCATCCGGGTTTGTTGAGAAGATGTCACTGTACTTGTTGACCAGATCAGAGGCTCGTTTGAAAAGCTGCACTGACAATTTGACCTGCTTCAATATTGCAAACGTGGATTCCCGGGCTTTGCCTGCGTCTTGCCTCCTTTTCCGATGATGGTCGTGAGTGGCTTCCAAGGAGGTGATGGTGGAAACAGGCTGGCAGCTGCCGATGACTTCTCCCGCTTTGATGTTCGTGGTTGAGTCTGCGGTGTTAAGGACTCTAACCGGCACGTATCCGTTCCTTATAGATCTTACAAGGCTTCGTCCTACAATCAAACTGTGCAATGCGGACGTCTTCGTTGGCTCTACTAGATAAGATCGGTGGTCTCCAGAATCACCATCAAGCTTGGCCCATACAATGCTTTCGGAAGAATTCGCTACATCAGTGTCAGCACATACTACTACATTCCTCTTGGGAATTCGGACGCTGGGATCCTCAATCAATAC
This sequence comes from Odontomyia ornata, assembly GCA_963969285.1. NCBI lineage: Eukaryota > Metazoa > Arthropoda > Insecta > Diptera > Stratiomyidae > Odontomyia > Odontomyia ornata. Next base: position 238,046,585 of record OZ017739.1, read on the forward strand.
TTCGACATTCTGTCATTTCAATACCCGTTTGTCCAAATCCAATGTAATTCCATGTGGTCGCAGAAAATCCGTTCCGAGAATGCAGTCATCCATAATGTTCGCGATCAGAAAATTATGTCGGAACGCAAGGTCTCCCAACTGTATCTGAAAGTTGACGTCACCTTGAACAGGTGCAGTTTCTCCCGCAGCTGTTCGTAGTGAGAAAATTCTGCCTTTTTGAAGTAGTTGCTGTCTCACAAGGTCTGGGCGGATAATCGATCGGGTTGCACCAGTGTCGATTGTTATGGTGCAATGTTCTCCGTCAACTTGATCCGGAAGGCATAAGTCCGCTTCTCCACGATGTAGTCTGGACACAGTGATAGTGGTGCTGGGGACGTCGATCCTCCTAGCCAACCTCTACCCAACGAAGTTGGCTCTTACATGTTTCCTGACCCCTCTGTTTGGAGGGCTTCCATTCTGGGCTCCTGGCTCTGTCTAGATCTTCTCCTAGCTGCACACCCTGGACAATAGCTCGGTTTTCTTCGCTTCTTGCAGTCTCTTTGCAGGTGCCCCTTCTCTCCGCAATTCCAGAATCTAGGCGCGCCATTTATATACGGGTTTCACTCCATTTCCACGCGCTCACACCTGCACTCATTTGCCACTACCTCGCGAACCCGGGCTGTGGCACGAGTCACATTTTTCGCTGCCTCAAAGCTCAGACTATAAGCCAAAGCATCCTTAACCGTTTGCTTTTGGGCTAGACGCATGGCTTGTTGCAGTTCCTGGTCCTGTAATGCACTGATGAATGCTTCTGTTGCTGCGTCGTCTCGATGTTCTGGGTCATACGCTGGGTAAGCCAAAAGTGCCAGTCGCTCAATGTCTTGGGCTAGCTGTTGTAAGGTTTCGCCAGACTTTTGCATCCGATGCCGGAGCTGTGACTGATGAATCTGCTTCAAGTGATCGTCTCCATAACGCATGTCGAGCGCATTCATTATAGCAAACGGGTTTGAGTGTAAATCAACGGGGATCGTCTGCAAAAGCTCGGCAGCTGGGCCTCTTAGAACAAGAATTAATGCAGTTGCTCGTTCCTGCTCATTCCAGTGATTTGCCCTAGCGGCGGCTACAAACTGGGTTTTTTAATAATATTGGTGCTTTCACATTTCTGGATGAGCTTTGCGCTGCGGTTATAAGCGAGGCTGGAGAGATGGTTACTACCGCCTTTGCTGCTTTCAATTGCTTTTTCATGTTTTTCATCTCATGGTTGATTCTCTCCTCGACCTGACTGATCTTTTTCTCGACCTGACTGACTTTTTCCTCGACCTGGTAAACCTTTTCCTCGACCTGGTCAACCTTTTCCTCGACGCCTTTAGTTTAGACTACCGAGCTCCGCCTTTTATTTCGGTTGACTGTTTCTCCAGCTTCTGTGTGATGTCTGCCTTGATTTTGATCACTTGTTGGTCCAGCTTCGCTGATTGTTCATTTAGTTTCGCTGATTGTTTATCTAGCTTCGCAGTTAGACTGGATGACATCAGCATTAACATTTGCATTAGCGCATTTTCTGGCTCCTTTGATTTTGGTGTTTCTGCTTCTCCACCTTCTGCGATCTTTCCGCATCTGAGGGCTCACCCGAACCCAGATTCATGCTTTCCGACTCGTTCGCTTTGTACCTTGTGTGGCCAGATTTCGCTGTTCCAACTCCTCGTTGAGCTCCGATATGGTCAATTGATCAATTTTCAGATGAAAGTTTTGTGGCATTTTTATTGTTTTGTCTATTTTTTCACCAGATTCCACGTTAATTTTCACTACCGTGCACTTTAAAAATGTTTAAACGTTTTCACTTCCAAAATTTTCACTTCTTGGCACCACTGTCGTGTGTTATGGTTCACAGCCAATAATTTTAATGTTCCGGGAAAAATAAAACGCACTGTCTTTTAACTTAAGTTAAAAGAGTTTATTTACTAAAAATGCATAATTATTAATTTAACTATTCCACAACTTGTCTATCAATTTTCTATCACTTCACAGTCACTATCGCTCTTAATTCGCACCCCACACTATCGCAGTTTTACTATATCAAGGTTGTAATGAATTCAGCTCGCCTTTATATAGGGTCTTTAGTCATTCCATCCATTTCTCGTACATTGGCGAACTACCTGGAATATTCGAGCAGCTTAATGAACGGAGCAGTGACGTCACCTTCAGATGTTGATCATGCTTCGTCGTTTCGAGTACATTCACTTTGTTGATCATGAGATTCTTAATGGTTGTGAAAACAGTTGCATCAGTAGATCACAGAATTATTTGTATATGTAACAATATATGTATATATATATATATATATATATATATATATATATATATATATATATATATATATATATAAACATATATATATATATATATATATATATATATATATATATATATATATATATATATATATATATATATATATATATATATATATATATATATATATATATATATGTATATATATATGTATATATATATATATATATATATGTATATATATATATATATATATATATATGTATATATATATATATACATATATATATATACATATACATATATATATATATATATATATATATATATATATATATATAAATATATATATATATAAATATATATATTGTCGCGTGTTTTGGTTCGCGGCCAATAATTTTAATGTTCCGGGGAAGTAAAAACGCGATGTCTTTTAAGTTAAATTAAAAGAGTTTATTAAATTACTTAGAAATGCACAATCACTTATTAGGTCTATTTCAGAATCATTTTTAATTTTCACTATTAAAATCTAACTTCCACTCGTCCATAAATGTCTATCGCAATTGTCTTCCGAAATTACTTCACAATCACGGAAATCACTTTTCTATTACTCGAACAATATCGCTTCCCACACACTATCGAAGTTCTTATCGCGGTCGGATGAATGACTCCCCCCATTCATTCAGCTCGCCTTTATATAGGGTCTGTAGTCATTCAACCCAGTTCTCGTAAATTGGCGAATTAGCGGGAGCTTTCGAGCAGCGTGAATAAGTGGAGCAGTGACTCACTTTCAGACGTTGATGCTTGGTGGATTCTCGTGGTTTCGAGTAAATTCATTTTGTTGATGTTCTTAACTGTTGTGAAAACAATTGCGACAGTAGCTCGCAGAATTATTTGTACATGTAACACTGCCCTCCTCAGTTCTTTTCGCCCCGAAAAGATGTGTCGCCATTTGTAGTCAAATCTCCCTGGGTGTAATATGGGGCAAGACGGTTCAGATGCACGATTTTCATTTTGGCTCTCGGCTTACGATGCTCCTGTATTCGGTATACGACGTCATTGATTCGCTTTGTAACTCGGTACGGTCCCTCCCAATTATGTTGCAACTTTGGAGACCTACCCTTTCGCCTTTGCGGGTTATATAGCCACACCAAGTCATCTTGCTGGAAGCCAGTTGTAATGAATCATGCGACGGCGCTGGTGACCACTACCAACACACTTTGCTGCTAGGTGGCTTATCATTTTACGTTGGTTGCGACCAGTGCACGTCCCACGTCTATTTTATCGTGGGATGCCAACCGAATTTTGACAGCCACATGGTAGCGAAGTGTGTGGGTGGTGAGTGCCACCGAAATCGATTGCTTTGATCGCAGCGGGATTTTGGTGTGAAAATTATATTGTGAGTTTTGTGGATGGGGTGAGGATTTTGTGTTGCAGCCTGAACCTAAACGTGAACATTTCAGGTAAATATGCTTTTGGACGAGGTTGACTTGTGATGTAGCTTAGTTCTTAATACTCGCTAGAACGATAAAATCAGTGCGCCGCTAATGCTTAGCCAATTTACGGGTGGTCGTGTATAGGAAGGCGATGGAGATGTGATGCTTTCGCCGGTCCGTCATAGGAATTTAATACGCTCGACACATGTCGGCCACGATTGCAATGAGGATGGAAAATGGCCAGTTCGATTTAGAATTTCTGCGACATAGTTTTGGAGGATGCCTGGTCGAAGAAGGTGACATAGTTATAGATAAATAGACAGAGAATATTTGGAGGTTAGTAAAGCGCGTCTAAAATTATTGAATCAATGCACGAAAATCAGCAACAAATTTCCTGGCATTTTGTAAGTGTGTGTTACGCAAACAAACAATTGATGGAATGTTTGTGCTGTGGTTGTTTTTACGAAACGACGAAATATCAAGTATTTCCATTCCTAACAAAATATTTCTCGTCACCCGGAAATTCTGAAAGAAAACAACACTTCGGCATGAATACTACACAAAACAATTTATAGCAAATAAAAAAAAAGGATAAAAGAAAAACAAAAATATTTTTACCGCAGGCATTATGAGGATAATTTTAAACCGTCACTTAATAAAAGTCAAAGAAATCGAGAAAATGTAATAATGTACATTAAAATATGTAAAGTTGTCAAATTTTTTATAGAAACAAAACAAAAACAAAGACGTGTATATCAATAAAAATTAAAGGAAACAATTCATCCGATGAAAATGAACCGGTAATCCGAAAAAAATAACATCTCGGTATGAAATGTTAACAAGGATAGCAAATTAATAAAAATATGAATATCACACGAAAAATAGTATGAAGCAGACGCAAGCCCGCATGCACTTTCTTGTTAGTTTCCCCAAAGCGATTATTTATATCACTCATGTACTGTAACTTGTATTCACCCGTGTTGCATTCAAGAAATAAATTGAAAATTTCCATCACGGAGAACTCGTTTGATCTGCGTCACATGAAATTACACAATATGTAAAAGTAAATTTAACTCACACACTTTTGGGAGTAACTTAAATCACATGTGGTTTAGCCGGAACTTCGTATTTTTCGCATCCATTATAAATTATAATTCTTGTATTTATCTGAATATACACATATTTATTAGAACGAAAGAAGAACAATTAATAAGCATATAATTATATAATTAGCAAGAAATCAAATAAGTTGAAATTGTAGACATTAAAGAGTAATGGGAAAAGGCGTCAGAGACAGAAAACTAAAAACATATTTTCAACTGAAACTCTCGAATAGCTCTTACCGCCAAAAGTAGTAACCTGCATGTTACACGTAGATGTACAATATAAATAGAGAACCACACAAGAAACAAAACAGACACGTTTATCTAAAGACTTTTTATAATTACCAATATTTTACTTATGCATAACGTAATCAAATTTGCTAGAAACAAATCGTGAAACAGAAAAACGTATGATTACATATTCATTTTTTTTTAAACAAACAGTGTTTCAAGGTATTTTATAGGCTAACAGAAAGGAGATCTCCTATCATTATTGCGTAGTGTGTAAACTAAATAATTCTAATTTTAGAGATGTTGAAAGAGAAAAACTTAGTGCATTTATTCTCGTCCTATTGGCTTGCAATATCAAAGAAATATTTAAGTAAGAAAAGATTGCGAGTTAAACTCTTTCGTAGCTTATCATTTTTTTCTGTGCTTGTTAGATTGATTTGCAGTAACGTTTACTTCAAATTAATTTCTATTTTTAATAATGTTAAAATATACTCTTTACGTCACTTTCCATTTGTGCTTCATAAGCTTAAGTTGTCCTCAAATGATCAAAATGTCAATAGCGTGTGCAAGTTGAGGGCAATTATTATTAACGCTTTGATAAATCGTAGTCCTTTATCGAGAAGGCAAATACATCGCGAAAATTGCCTATAAATAATAATCAATCGTTTGGCCAGTAGTGAGAGTTCAAATATTTTTTTTTTTCTATTTTCCTTGCATTCCACTAAAGTAACGAAAAAGACCGAGAAAAGTAATAAAAAAGGACGTAGATTGTAAAATGAAATGATAATCATTAAAATATCTTTTGACGTATTGATTCCATATTTTCTTTTAAATGAGACATTAATTACATTGTCGTTGTATCATTCCCAATTTTAATTGTTTATATAATGAAATTGAAGAAAGTAAATAATAAACGAGAACATATGTTAAGGTCGAAATCGTTAAAAAAATAGTTATTTACACTATTATTCTTTTATTATTGATAAGTCGCGAAAACACGCAAATATTTTATGTTTATTATTTTACTATATATATACATAAATAATAATATGAATCGCTAACAAAAAAATAGACTTTCCAGTGGTTCTGCTTTTCAGCGGGAAATAAGGTGCAGGGTAAGTATGCCGTCGCGAGGGTAGGGTTCGAGAAAATCTGCTGAAGTCGGTTTCGCGTTTTATTAGAGTAACTTTTGTCGGGATGAGTTAGCGTAGCATACTTTTCGGTACCGCGTCGGAATTTCGGGAAGGCGAAGTAAAAATTAGATTTTGTTCTTTGACTGATAAATGAAGAAATACGGAGTAACGTAGAATAGGTTTCCTCTCCGTATGGTTTTGTTTTGTAACGCGTTTGAAAATGGGCGTGTATAGGTGGCTGAAATATATAAATGAGCGTAACCCATTCGGAGACCCGCGACTGAAATCCTCTCTGATCTAGCTGGCCGACAAGCAGCCACCGCGTGAATGGGTTACGGTGCACGGATTGGTTGACCGGTTGGTACCATCCGTTGGCACTACTCAGACTTTCAGTATTCAAACCAGAATACGTCTGTTCTCTATGCTTGTGCGCCCGATTCTAGAATATGCATGTCAGGTGTGGTCACCGCACAGACGCAGTGGAATCTGTTCAGCGAAAATTCACACGCACGCTCCTCTTCAAGCATAAGGTTCCGTATCGTCCTTACAATGACCGCCTGAGTTTCCTGTTCATGCCTTCGCTTCAAGAGAGGAGACTCTTCCTCGACCAATGCTTTCTCTTTAAACTTGCCAGTGGATTACTTTCATCTAACATAATCAACGCGATAAGCACACGCCCACTTTCTCGAACCAGATCCTTTCAGTACTATATAGTACCGTACGCTAGAACAGAAACGTATCGTCAATCTCCGTTAGTTCGAATGGTTAGAGATCATCATCGTCTCCAGCTTGGTCCTCCTTTAGACTCGATTGCGAACTTCAAACTAAAGCTGCGGAGAATACTCTGCCATCTAGAAATTTAATTTTTTCTTGTCTTTTTGTAATGTACGTATCTCTTTTTCCTTGAAATGTGCTAAATTTTTATGGATTTTTTTCTTTTTAAAGTTCTTTTTTCTTATTAAGAAACTACCTTGTAATTGGAATTTCATTCTGTAAGATAGTTTTGTAAATAAAATAAAAAATAAAATAAATTAACGTCTTGAACCGATGAGAGGTCGGTTCCGCGTTCGCACGTAGACGTAAAAGCATTACACAGTAGAATTTGCCTTTAGATCATACCTGGTCTTCATGCGGTCAGTAGCCGACTAGAGGTGTTTTTGCACGGTCCGATGTATCTCATTCAACCGTTGCCTTAGCTCACTCGCGTACTCCGAGATGGTTTGGGGTTTCTTGGGAGGTGTTCCGAACTTTATATCAGCTGGAAGACGAATAGTCTTTCCAAAAACGACTTTGGCTGGGGCTTGGCCCGTCGATGCATGTTCGGCAGCTCTGTATGCTATCAAAAATAGTGGAATGTGTCGGTCCCAGTCCCTTGGGTTCTCGTCAACCATCTTGGCCAGGTGTTTATTGAGAGTGCCGTTGAAACGTTCGACCATTCCATCGGATTGGGGATGCAGCGGTGTTGTCCCCGTTTCCCGTATTCCCAGCATCTCGCACATTTTGCTAAAAACTAGTGACTCAAAGTTTCGGCCTTCATCTGAATGTAGTTCGCAAGGTACGCCGTACCTACTGACTCAATTTAACACTAGCTGTTCGGCTACAGTAGTTGCTTCCTGGTTGGGAATGGAGTAGACCTCGGGCCACTTGCTGAAACAATCGGCTACAACCAGCGTGTATCGATTTTCCCATTCAGATTCAGGAAAGGGTCCTCCGATGTCAACAGCAATCCTTTCAAACGGTACCCCCACGTTATAGGTTTGCATTTGTCCTCTCAGTGGTCGCTTTGGAACTTTGATGGAAGCGCAAATTGTGCATCTGCGGCACCAACCCTCTACGTCTTCTCGAGCATGGAGCCAGTAAAATCTTTCCCGCAATTTCGCTAAGGTCTTGTTAACACCAAGGTGGCCTCCCGAGGATCCTTCGTGCATCTCCTTAACCACGTCGTGGTTTCGGCTTTTGGGAAGTATAGTTTACATCCTATAGGAGCTGCCATCTACCGTTTCCCATTTCAGCTTGAGCATGCCACCCTCTACCTGAAGGGAGTTCCATTGCGCCCAATAGCTTTTAAGGGTTGCGCCATGCATCGAAACGTCTTTCCACTCAGGTCACCCAGTTGTCTCCTTCCATACGAGCAATGGTCCGATGTCTTCATCGGCTAACTGGGCATTTTGAATCTCCTCCGATGACCAACCTTCATCGAATTCGGTCGTTATCAATCGCAGGTCAACGGTCGGTTCCTTTTCCTCAATCCGTCGGCAATGCTTGCAGTTAGCTGGACATGGACGGCGGGATAGGGCGTAAGCATTTCCATGAACTCCACCCTGATGAAGAAGTTGGGGCCTCACTACGCCTGGTCGGATAGTCGTTCGGGTTGCACCAGTGTCGTTTGTTATGGTGCAATGTTCTTCATCAATTGACCCAGAAGGCATAAGTCTGCTTCTCCAAGATGTTGCCTTGACACGGCGATGAAAGTGCTGGGGATGTCGGTCCTTCTAGCCAACGTCCGCCTGACGAAGTTGGCCCTTCCAGTTTGATGTTCTTCCATTCTGGGCTCCTGACTCGGTCTGGATCTCCACCATCCTGGACAATACCCCCGTTTTCTTCGCTTCTTGCAGTCTCTTTGCAGGTGCCCCTTCTCACCGCAATCCCAGCATCTAGGCGCACCATTTACCTGCCGCCCTCGCTCATTTTCCACGCGCTCACACCTGCACTCGTTTGCCATTACCTCATGGAGCCAGGCTGTGCTACGAGTCGCATTTTTCGCTGCCTCATAGATCAGACTATAAACCAATGCGTCCTTAACTGTTTGCTTCTGAGCTCATCGCACGGCTTGTTGCAATTCCTGGTCCTTTAAGGCGCTGATGAATGCTTCTGTTGCTGTGTCATCTCGATGTTCTGGGTCGTACGCTGGGTAAGCCAAAAGTGCCAGTCGCTCAATGTCTAGCTGCTGTAAGGTTTCGCCAGACTTCTGCATCCCATTCCGTAGCTGTGCCCGATAAATATGCTTCAGATGGTTGCCTCCATAACGCATGTCGAGCGCATTCAATATAGCAGCTGGATTTGAGTGTAAATCAACGGGGATCGTCTGCAAAAGCTCGCCAGCTGGGCCTCTTAGAGCAAGGATCAGTGCAGTTGCTCATTCCTGCTCATTCCAGTGATTTGCCCTTGCGGCAGCTTCAAACTGTGTCTTGTAAATACTCCAGACCGTTTCGTCATCGAATATTGGTGCTTGCACATTTCTGGATGTGCTTTGCGCTGCGGTTATAAGCGGGGCTGGTGAAGCGGTTACTACTGCCTACGCTGCTTCCAATTCTTTTTTCACTTTTTCCATTTCATGGTTCATTCTCTCTTCGACCTGGCTGATCTCATAGTTGATTTTCTCCTCAACCTGGCTGACCTTTCCCTCGACCTGGTAAACCTTCTCCTCGACGCATTTAATTTGACTGTTCAGGCTACCGAGCTCCACTTTTATTTCGGTTGACTGTTTTTGCACTTCCTTGATTTCGATCGCTTGTTGGTCCAGCTTCACTGATTGTTCATTTAACTTCGCTGATTGTTCATCTAGATTCGTAGTTAAATTGGATGACTGTTGTCGCTGCTCTTGCTGCATCAGCATCAGCATTCGCATCAGCGCATTTTCTGGTTCCTTTGGTTTTAGTGTTTCTGCTTCACCACGTTCTGCGTCTTTTTCTGCTTCTGAGGGCTCACCCGAATCCAGATACGCGCCTTCCGATTCAATTGCGTCACGCAAGCGTGCAATCAGTGTGGCCTTTGTACCTTGCGTAGCCAGGTTTCGCTGTTCCAACTCTTCCTTAAGCTCCGGCATGGTCAATTCATTAATTTTTAAGTTTGGGCGTATTGTGCACTATAAAATTGTTCAAATTTTCACTTTCAAAATTTTAAAATCACTTCTCGACACCACTGTCGCGTGTTTTGGTTCGCGGCCAATAATTTTAATGTTCCGGGGAGTGAAAACGCAATGTCTTTTAAATTAAATTAAAAGAGTTTATTAAATTACTTAGAAATGCACAATCACTTATTTCGTCTATTTCACAATCATTTTTAATTTTCACTATTAAAATCTAACTTCCACTTGTCCATAAATGTCTATCGCAATTGTCTTCCGAAATTACTTGACAATCACGAAAATCACTTTTCTATTACTCGAACAATATCGCTTCCCACACACTATCGCAGTTCTTATCGCGGTCGGATGAATGATTCCCCCCATTCATTCAGCTCGCCTTTATATAGGGTCTGTAGTCATTCAACCCAGCTCTCGTACATTGGCGAATCAGCGGGAGCTTTCGAGCAGCGTGAATGAGTGGAGCAGTGACTCACTTTCAGATGTTGATGCTTGGTGGGTTCTCGTGGTTTCGAGGTAATTCATTTTGTTGATGTTCTTAATTGTTGTGAAAACAATTGCGACAGTAGCTCGCAGAATTATTTGTACATGTAACAATATATATATATATATATATATATATATATATATATATATATATATATATATATATATATATATATATATATATATTTATATATATATATATATCTATATATATATATATATATATATATATATATATATATATATATATATATATATATATATATATATATATATATATATATATATATATATATATATATATATATATATGTAATGATGTTATTACATCTAATTACTTTGAAATTAAAAACATCTGAATAATTTCAATAAGAATTATTCAGTTTAATCTATCCACATAGGAACTCACAAGTATTCCAAGAGGAATCATATTTCTTCCTACATTGTCCATTGCCTTAAGCAGATGGCAAGATATGGACACACGACAATCATAAATAATCATGGTCAATGTCGTGTATCACATTTCCATTGCAATAGTTCATATGCTCTACCATCAATTAACACATCGTAATGTGTAGAACATTTGGTTCATGAAATAATGAATGAATGGGTTTGAGCGCATCGGATTACACAGACAAGTGCGTGCAATGACTTGGATGTAAAATACGATGGAATATTGAAGGGTGAGATATGACGAAGATATGGAATGTGATATCGAATGTAGGTCAGTATTTGGTGAGTAAGAAATGTAGGATATTTATTAGTAATAAATATTAGGATTTTATTTCGTTTGACATACTGAACACATGAATGGGTCAGACATATTCCCATGCAACAATGCATGAATAATTTTAGTATATTAAGAAATAGTATTTAAGGAAATGAAATTGAAAAATAAATTCAGACTTGATTTGAAGTTACAACTGCCATCATTGGCGTTTCTTTTATTTCAAGTTCAACTTAAAAATATAGGCGTCTTCAGGCTGCCAACGGTTTTAGCGTTATACGCTGAAAAATAGGTGAAATACTTATATTATCCTCAACAAGAATAATAACATAATCTTACGATATGGCGATCCTGCCCAACTGCGAACCAGGGAAGGGTTATGGACGGCTTCGAAGAATTGTGGGAGCTATATAGGCCCAAAAAACAAGCTGAGGAATATATACCCGAACCAGTACCGGATTCAGCCCCAGCGTACGTATCAGCGGACAAGGAAGATCGACCAAAACCTGGACTGAGGCGAATTACAATTGAGGAGTACAAGAAACGCACAACAAAGAAGATCGAACCAGTACAGCCGCTACAGAAGAAGAAGACTCGTGGAGGACGCAAAGTTCGTTTGAGGCAAGAGTGCGGAAACTTATATCGTCTAATCGCTATTGTTTGTTGTTTTCTTTTAAAATTATGATAATTATAAAAATATATATGGTAACATTTTAAAAAGTATGAATTTGGTATATCTCCTTCTTTCTCTACAGTAAAATTTGGCTCATCTCCTTGTCTTTGAGTTATAAAGTTGAAAATTGCAAAGATGATTTTTCCTTATGGAGGCAATTAAAGGTTTACTCGAAGAAGTAGATAGATTGTTGATAAATTGCAAAAAGAGTGTTAATCGGGTATTCAAAATTGAAACAATTCAACAGAAGATTGGAAGAGTAGATGCTATTAAAGTAGAGATCAACAGTTTGTTTAGCAATTTTGAGGATTCTGAGATTTTGGAATTGAAAATTCGGTTCAAGAAGTTATATTCTGAACTAAAAGGAATTCTTTCGGCACAGTTGGAAAGTTGTAGAAAAACTTTAACAACAATGGGTGATTTTGATTTGCAGATGGCTATCAAAACCATTCCGACGTTTGATGGTAACGCGAAGGAATTAAACGCCTTTATAAAAATAATAGAATACATTGAGAAGAAATTGGTAAATTCAGCCAAACCCGAATTAGTTGATTTTGTGGTTAATGTAAAGCTATCAGATAACGTTCGAACTTCCCTTAGTACTGATATTCCAGAGACAGTAGCACAATCACAATCAAAATTATTTCTTACGTATAAACCCTAGAACACCGTTGCAAGTATTCACACCTCACTGAAGTCTTTAGCTCAAAAGCGTTCAAGTGTAACGCAATATAAGGAGAAACTCCTTACGCTGATTAACGAACATAATCAGGTTGAAATAAGTAGTTTATGTGATAAGGTTACACCTATACAGACGCAGCTGGTAGCCACTTTGAATGATGCGTACGCTTTGACTGTATTCAAAGATGGTCTTAATGACCAATTCAAGAATACTGTGCTTGCTGCCCGACCCCAAAATTTGACTGATGCGATAAATTTAGCATTAGAATTAGAGTAAAGTGCGAGCACGCAACAGAGTAATGTACTGTATTATAAACGAGATAAGGACAGTTTTAAGAAAAAGGGCAAAACCTATAATAATAATAGTGATAGGAAAGAAAATGGGGGAGGTAGGAACACCAATAGCTATAACCATAGGCGTAGCAACGATTGTTTCCTAAGGTGGGCCACATTTTCAACTTCGCCTAAAATTACTAGCTGCCACTTATACATAGTGCAAAGGAAAGCTTTCCGATAACTAAAAGAACATGATCGCACTAGTTTACTATGCGTTTGTTGATAGTTATTTAAGATTCTAAGTAAAATATATGTATACAATATATATATATATATATATATATATATATATATATCTATATATATATATACATATATATATATATATACATATATATATATATGTATATATATATATATATATATATATATATATATATATATATATATATATATATATATATAACATGGATAAAATAATATTTGAAAAATTTCACGTGTAGGAAAATATCTTTTGGGTTTTGTAAAAAAATTTTTTTAACAAAACCTTTTAAAATCGGTACTGTCCGCACGTCTGTCCGTCCGTGCGACACAGCAGTTTTTCTCAAAAACTTTAGCGGCTACAAACACGAAACTTAGTAGGCATATCAGAAGTTACGGTTGCTCAAAAGTTCAGGTATCAAAATAAATTGAAAGAGTTCTTAAGGGGGGGTCCCCCATAGCGGAAGGGGACCCTTAAAATTTTTTTAACCAAAGGTAGGCATGTGTGTCAAAAAGAAGGTCTTAATGAGAGCTTTCCAAAACAGGTCTCAAAACAGTCTTACCAACTTTGTGGGGTGCAGGAGAAGGGCAAATGTACGACAAATTTGACCCCTCCTCGTGATTGGATACCTTTGATCCAAAAAATCTGAAAAAATTGTTGAGGTGAACCTTTATATGTTCAACAACGACAAATACCATTGAAGTCAAAATCGACTCAACTTTAGTAAAAATATCATGATTTATGAGTTTTTCGTTTTCCTCCATAAAATCGCAAGCGTACCCTTAAATTCAACAAATTTCGATATTTTGCTAGCCCTAGATAAGTTCCTCATAACCTGTGAGTTTCATTAAAATCGATTGATATTTGCAGAAGTTATAGTCACTTTAAATTTCTCAAATTGCAACAACTACTGTACATGATTTTTCTACTATATGGGCTTTTCATCGAACCAGAAACTATGGTTTTGATTGGATCTTCTCGAAAACTTCAGATTATATGAATACTATAAATATCTTTGAGATTTCATCAATCAGTAATATTAGTAGTGCCACAACAAAATGGCGGCCGCTTAAAATTAAGTAACGTTGGTTTTTTTTAAACAAGTATTCATGTGCAAGTCATCGAAGTATATCTTCAGGATGTTCATCATTGCAATACATATCATAGTTTGCATACAAAACCCTTCTGACACGAGCGTAGGTCTGTCTACACGACTTGTTTGGTATTTTCAATTAGGAGTTATATCAATGATGTGCGAAAATGATATTTTATCGCCTCAATAAAAAAAAATCAAAACATCAAAATTAACGTCTCATATCACACATTAATTTTTATCAAGAGCAATTCTTCGATTTTGTTTTGTAAATTCATTCATCACATCAGCTGCACTAATATTTTTCACTACAGAATTTTCTATGTTTATTATGGCTAAATTTGAAAATTATACTTACCTATGCGCTAAGCAATGAATGTATATCGCCTCTGGGTACGTTTTTTAATAATTGCTTGGACGCCACGGTTGTGACCAGACATAACGCTTGCCCCGTCATATGATTGCGCTACCACGGGTAAATCATTTAGATCACATTTTTTTAATGCTTCTAAAATAAACGTTGCCAAACCCTGCGCATTTCGTGCCGTAGAGCAATCGATAAAAGTTAGAAAACGCTCCTCAACATCTAGATTATTTGCGTATCTAATTGCAATCGACAACTGCTTCTTTTTGAACGATCGTGCTTCATCAGCCATCAAAGAAAAAAATCCACAACTCCTTACTTCCGTTGCTATCTTACGCAGCGAAATTTTGGCAACAGTAGTAATAATCTCATTTTGAACTTGAGGGGAACAGTAATTCGTATTTTTTTCGAAGTGTTTTCTAAATGTGGCTTCATTTTTGGCAAATATGTCACACAGTTCCAAAAAATTTCCTCTATTATGGGAAAGCACATCTTCCCTATGTCCCATTAGTGCAAGTCCTTGACGAGACAAATACATAATTATCTCAATTATTTTAGTCAAATATTCCCTTCTTTGAGCTATTTAAGCATTATGTTGTGTATTTATTTTATCTTGTACGCTTCCCGAAATTAGTGATTGTTTAAAAGCGATATGAAATTCAGTCGATTGTTTATGAACAAATGAATCGCAATGTTTTTGCACCGCTTCCCCTAGCTTTTTCCAATCATCGAAACCACTAGAAATAAATTTTTCGTGTTGAGTGCGTAAAATCTTTGTACGAAAGTTTCTGCAGACAAAACAGTAAACTTTATTTTTTTTAATGCTGTACTCAATCCAGGGATATTCATCATAATATCTCGACGAAAAACATCTGAATCGGTCACCGATTTTTCTTCTAGGGAAATCTATGACTGGCCTTGATGGTTCAGTTTCTCGACATCCAAGGTCATTTTCAGTACTTTTAGTAGATGCTGTAGATGTAGAAGGTGCATCGAAACAACGATTTTCTTCCTTAGAACTAATACCAGAAGCGATTTCCTGACCCTCGGCGCTCTCATCTGATTGCGGCTGAATTGTATTAGTTTTGAAAAAACATCGTATGTCCTTGAATTTCTTCATTATATTGATTTATTATAACTACATATAGCGGAAAAAGAAAAACCATTCACATTTCATTTGTTTATTATTATTAAATCTTAATAAGCTAGATACACCTTATCAAACTACTTTTCCGATAAACAACAGCACCTCAGATCAGATTGTCAACACTGTACCACATAAACTCACAACACGATAAAAAATTCAACTGATTACCTTATGCAATGCACAAAAAATATTGGAATGACTGATTCCGATGCGCAGCCAGCGCCACGGCTGCACAATCCATGCACCTAGTCAATAATGGTATGTGTGTTGCATTCCATTGGGCGGCAAAATAATTTGAGTACTGTTCATAGCAAAACTGATCGACGTGACTTTTTGAAAAATTTTAACAACTTCCTATGTTGATGTAGATTATCGTAAACTAATTTTCTCATTGTGCATTAACAGCTAATATTCTAGGGTGGGCCAGGAAGATTCTAAGGTGGGCCAGGCTCAACTGCCCCCCCCCCTTTGCTACGCCAATGGCTATAACAACAACGGTAGTAATAACAGTAATGGGAACTATCGAAGCAAAAAGCGGAAGAATTATAGGTATAATAATAGAGGTGATAACCCAAGAAACATAAATATGGTTCAAGAACAGGAAACTGGACAAGAACAGGGAACCGGAGAGTCCTACGGAGAGGATTAAATCATGAAAATATAGAAAAACTTCCCGGAGTAGAGCATGCAGTAAAAGAATCAAACTCCGGATTACAGGACAATAATAATGTATTGTCGCGTGTTTTTGGTTCGCGGCCTATAATTTTAATGTTCCGGGAAAGTGAAAACGCAATATCTTTTAATTTAAGTCTAAAAGAGTTTATTTGATCACAAATATGCACAATAATCAGTTTAACACTTGCACTAATTTTAATTTTCACTATTAAAAAAAATCTAACACTTGTCCATAAATTTCTTATCGCAATTGTCTTCTAAATCACTTCATTATTACGAAAATCACTTCCCACACACTATCGCAGTTCTTATCGCGGTCGAATGAATGATCCCCCCATTCATTCAGCTCGCCTTTATATAGGGTCTCTACCTATTCACCCATTTCTCGTACATTGTTGAATGTTCTACCGAGAGGTACCTGGTAGATTCGAGCAAATTAATGAATGGAGTGATGTCACTTGCAGATGTTGATCATGCTTGTTGGGTTCTCGTGGGTTCGAGTAAATTCATTTGTTGACGGTTTTAATGATTGTGAAAACAATTGCGACAGTAGCTCGCAGAATTATTTGTACATGTAATTATTTGTACATGTAACACTGCCCCCACCTCAGTTCTTTTCGCCCGAAAAGATGTGTCGGCATTTATTAGTCAATTCTTCCTGGGTGTAATATGGGGCAAGATGGTCCAGATGCACGATTTTCATTTTAGCTCTCGGCTTACGATGTTCCTGTATTCGGTATACGACGACGTTGATTCGCTTTGTAACTCGGTATGGTCCCTCCCAATTATGTTGCAACTTTGGAGACCTACCCTTTCGCCGTTGCGGGTTATAAAGCCACACCAAGTCATCTTGCTGGAAGCCAGTAGAATTAGCCTTTAGATCATACCTGGTCTTCATGCGGTCAGTAGCCGATTCGAGGTGTTTTCGCACTGTCCGATGTATCTGGTTCAACCGTTGTCTTAGATCACTTGCGTACTCCGAGACCGTTTGGGGTTTCTCAGGGGGTGTTCCGAACTTTATATCGGCTGGCAAACGAATAGTCTTTCCAAAAATGACTTTGGCTGGGGCTTGGCCCGTCGATGCATGTTCAGCGGCTCCATACGCCATTAAAAATAGTGGGATATGTCGGTCCCAGTCCCTTTGGTTCTCGTCAACCATTTTGGCCAGGTGTTTATTGAGAGTGCCGTTGAAACGTTCGACCATTCCATCGGATTGGGGATGCAGCGATGTTGTCCTCGTTTTCCGTATACCCAGCAGCTCGCGTATTTCGCCAAAAACTAGTGACTCAAAGTTTCGGCCTTGATCCGAATGTAGTTCGCCAGGTACGCCGTACCTACTGACCCAATTTAACACTAGCTGTTCCGCTACAGTAGTTGCTTCCTGGTTGGGAATGGAGTAGACCTCGGGCCACTTGCTGAAATAATCGGCTACAACCAGCGTGTATCGATTTCCCCATTCAGATTCAGGAAAGGGTCCTGCGATGTCAACAGCAATTCTTTCAAACGGTACCCCCACGTTATAGGTTTGCATTTGTCCTCTCAGTGGTCGCTTTGGGCCTTTGACGGAAGCGCAAACTGTGCATCTCCGACACCAGTCCTCTACGTCTTCTCGAGCGTGGAGCCAGTAGAACCTTTCCCGCAATTTCGCTAAGGTCTTGTTAACACCAAGGTGGCCTCCCGAGGATCCTTCATGCATTTCCTTAACCACATCGTGGATTCGGCTTTTGGGTAGTATAGTTTGCATCCTATAGGAGCTGCCATCCGCCGTTTCCCATTTCCGCTTTAGTACGCCACCCTCCACCTGAAGGAAGTTCCATTGTGCCCAATAGCTTTTCAGGGTTGCGCCATGCGTTGAAACATCCTTCCACTCAGGTCGCCCAGTCTTCTCCTTCCATACGAGCAATGGTCCGATGTCTTCATCGGCTAGCTGGGCATTTCGAATCTCCTCCGATGACCAACCTTCATCGAGTTCGGCCGTTATCAGTCGCAGATCAACGGGCGGTTCCTTCTCCTCAATCCGTCAGCAATGCATGGGCGACGAGATAGGGCGTCAGTATTTCCATGAACTCCGCCCTTTCGATGAACGATTTCTGCAATCTTTCGATCCAGCTCGTAACTTGTCCCTCGGGGTTTTTGAAGTTAAGTAGCCATCTCAGCGATGCATGGTCCGTTCGAAGAACAAATTTCTTGCCATACTGGTACTTGTGGAACTGCTTGGTGGCCTCTATTATAGCCAATAGCTCCTTCCTGGTCACACAGTAGTTCCTCTCACTTTTTGAAAGAACTCGACTGTAATACGAGAGGACTCTTTCTTCGCCATTGATCTGCTGGGAGAGTACAGCTCCAATACCGCCGTTGCTTGCATCGGTGTCAACTACAAACATTTTTCCGGGTTTTGGATACGCTTTTCCTTCAAGGTCTCAAAGGCTGTCTGGCATTGTTCATTCCAGACATACGGACGATTTTCCTCGGTTAGCTGATGGAGACACTTAGCTATTTTGGCAAAGTCTTTGACGAATCTTCGATAGTAGGTTGCCAGACCCAGGAAACTTCGTAGTTGGCGCTTGTTGTTTGGTGTTGGCCAGCTTTTCACGGCTTCAATTTTCTCAGGGTCTGTTTTGACCCCTTCTGCTGATACGACATGTCCCAGGTATTTTACTTCAGCTGCGAAAAGGGTACACTTGTTGGGACTACATTTCAAATTTGCCAATCGCAGTCGGGAGAAAACCTCTTCTAAGTTCCGCACATGCTCTTCGAACGTTCTCCCGATGACGATGATGTCATCTAGGTACACCAAGCAGGTTTTCCAGGTTAGGCCACGTAGCACGTATTCCATCAAGCGTTCGAAAGTGGCAAAGCCCAAACGGCATCACCACAAATTGCTACAATCCGGTCCCAACTGAAAATGCGGTCTTCTCTCGGTCCTTCTTGTCAATTTCTATCTGCCAGTAGCTACTCTTGATATCGAGTGTAGAAAACCATTTTGCGTCGGCTAAAGTGTCCATGATGTCATCGATGCGTGGGAGCGGGTAACTATCTTTCTTAGTGACGACGTTAAGCTGCCTATAGTCGACACAAAAGCGAGTGCTACCATCCTTTTTCTTTACTAGAACTAAAGGCGCGGCCCAAAGACTTACAGAAGGTTCAATAATGCCTTGTTTTTCCATGTCCGAGATCAGCGCGCTCACTTCTCCTTGTTTGGCTATAGGGAGACGTCTTGGTGCTTGTCGAATTGGCTTGGCTCCCTGTGTATCTATGACGTGAGTTACCAAACTCGTTCGGCCTTGGTCATCCGGGCTTGTTGAGAAGATGTCACTGTACTTGGTGACCAGATCAGAGGCTCGGTTGAATAGCTGCACCGGCAATTTGACTTGCTTCATAATTGCAGACGTGGATTCCCGGGCTTTGTCTGTGTCTTGCCTCCTTTTCCAATGATGGTTGTGAGTAGCTTCCAAAGAGGTGATGGTAAAAACAGGCTGGCAGCTGCCGATGACTTCTCCCGCTTTGATGCTCGTGGTTGAGTCTGCGGTGTTAAGGACTCTAACTGGCACATATCCGTTCCTTAAAGATCTTACAAGGCTTCGTCCTACAATCAAACTGCGCAATGCGGATGTCTTCGTTGGCTCTATCAGATAAGATCGGTGGTCTCCAGAATCACCATCAAGCTTGGCCCATACAATGCTTTCGGAAGAATTCGCTACATCAGTGTCAGTACATACCACTACATTCATCTTGTGGACTTGGACGCTAGGATCCTCCATCAGTACTTCGACATTCTGCCATTTCAATACACGTTTGCCCAAGTCCAACGTGATTCCATGTGGTCGCAGAAAATCCGTTCCGAGAATGCAGTCATCCATAATGTTCGCGACCAGAAAATTATGTCGGAACACAAGGTCTCCCAACTGTATCTGGAGGTTGACCCTTGTGAAGTTGTTGCTGTCTAACTAGGTCTGGTCGGATAATCGATCGGGTTGCACCAGTGTCGATTGTTATGGTGCAGTGTTCTCCGTCAATTTGACCCGGAAGGCATAAGTCCACTTCTCCACGATGTAGTCTTGACACGGTGATGGTGGTGCTGGGGACGTCGATCCTCCTAGCCAACCTCTGCCCCACGAAGTTGGCTCTTACATGTTTCCCGACCCCTCTGTTTGAAGGGCTTCCATTCTGGGCTCCTGACTCGGTCTGGATCTCCTCCTAGCTGCACACCCTGGACAATAGCTCGGTTTTCTTCGCTTCTTGCAGTCTCTTTGCAGGTGCCCCTTCTCTCCGCAGTTCCAGCATCTAGGCGCACCATTTACATGCGGGTCTCGCTCAATTTCCACGCGTTCACACCTGCACTCGTCTGTCACTACCTCACGAACCCGAGCAGTGGTACGAGTCACATTTTTCGCTACCTCAAAGTTCAGACTGTAAGCCAATGCGTCCTTAACCGTTTGCTTTTGAGCTAAACGCACGGCTTGTTGCAATTCCGGGTCCTTTAGTGCGCTGATGAATGCTTCTGTTGCTGCATCATCTCGATGTTCTGGGTCGTAGGCTGGGTAAGCCAAAAGTGCTAGTCGTTCAATGTCTTGAGCTAGCTGCTGTAGGGTTTCACCAGACTTCCGCACCCGTTGCCTTAGCTGTGACCGGTAAATCTGCTTTAGATGATCGTCTCCATAACGCATGTCGAGCGCATTCATTATAGCATTCGAGTTTGATTGCGATTCAACGGGGATCGTCTGCAACAGCTCGGCCTCTTAGAGCAAGAATCAGTGCAGTTGCTCGGTCCTGTTCATTCCAGTGATTTGCCCTTGCGGCAGCTTCAAACTGGGTCTTGTAAATACTCCAGACCGTTTGCCCATCGAATATTGGTGCTTGCACATTTCTGGATGTGCTTTGCGCTGCGATTAGAAGCGGCGCTGGTGAAAAGGTTACTACTGCCTTCGCTGCTTCCAATTCTTTTTTCACTTTTTCCATCTCGTGGTTCATTCTCTCTTCGACCTGGCTGACCTTTCCCTCGACCTGGCTGACCTTTTCCTCGACCTGGTAAACCTTCTCCTCGACCTGGTCAACCTTTTCCTCGACTTCTTTAATTTGTTTGTTCAGATGACCGAGCTCCGCTTTTATTTCGGTTGACTGTTTCTCCAGCTTCTGTGTGATATCTGCCTTGATTTTGAACGCTTGTTGGTCTAGCTTCGCTGATTGTTCATTAAGCTTCACAGCTAAACTGGATGTCTGTTCATTTAGCTGCGCTGATTGTTCATTTAGCTTCACAGCTAAACTGGATGTTTGTTCATTTAGCTGCGCTGATTGTTCATCTAGCTTCGTAGTTAAATTGGACGACTGTTCATTGAGCTTCGCAGTTAAATTAGATGACTGTTGTCGCAGCTCTTGCTGCATCAGCATCAGCATTTGCATCAGCGCATTTTCTGGTTCCTTTGGTTTTGATATTTCTGCTTCACCACCTTCTGCGCCTTTTTCTGAATCTGAGGGCTCACCCGAATCCAGATACGCGCCTTTCGATTCAATTGCGTCACGCAAGCGTGCAATCAGTGTGGCCTTTGTACCTTGCGTAGCCAGGTTTCACTGTTCCAACTCTTCCTTAAGCTCCGACATGGTCAATTCATTAATTTTTAAGTTTAAGCTTCGTGGCATTTTTAATGTTTCTTTAAATTTTCCTATTGTGCACTATAAAAATGTTCAAATATTCACTTTCAAAATTATTCTTTCCCACTTCTTACACCACTGTCGCGTGTTTTTGGTTCGCGGCCTATAATTTTAATGTTCCGGGGAAGTGAAAACGCAATATCTTTTAATTTAAGTCTAAAAGAGTTTATTTGATCACAAATATGCACAATAATCAGTTTAACACTTGCACTTATTTTAATTTTCACTATTAAAAAAAATCTAACACTTGTCCATAAATTTCTTATCGCAATTGTCTTCTAAATCACTTCACTATTACGAAAATCACTTCCCACACACTATCGCAGTTCTTATCGCGGTCGAATGAATGATCCCCCCATTCATTCAGCTCACCTTTATATAGGGTCTCTACCTATTCACCCATTTCTCGTACATTGGCGAATGTTCTACCGAGAGGTACCTGGTAGATTCGAGCAAATTAATGAATGGAGTGACGTCACTTGCAGATGTTGATCATGCTTGTTGGGTTCTCGTGGGTTCGAGTAAATTCATTTGTTGACGGTTTTAATGATTGTGAAAACAATTGCGACAGTAGCTCGCAGAATTATTTGTGCATGTAATTATTTGTACATGTAAATATCAAAATTAACGTCTCATATCACACATTAATTTTTATCAAGAGCAATTCTTCGATTTTGTTTTGTAAATTCATTCATCACATCAGCTGCACTAATATTTTTCACTACAGAATTTTCTATGTTTATTATGGCCAAATTTGAAAATTATACTTACCTATGCGCTAAGCAATGAATGTATATCGCCTCTGGGTACGTTTTTTAATAATTGCTTGGACGCCACGGTTGTGACCAGACATAACGCTTGCCCCGTCATATGATTGCGCTACCACGGGTAAATCATTTGGATCACATTTTTTTAATGCTTCTAAAATAAACGTTGCCAAACCCTGCGCATTTCGTGCCGTAGAGCACTCGATAAAAGTTAGAAAACGCTCCTCAACATCTAGATTATTTGCGTATCTAATTGCAATCGACAACTGCTTCTTTTTGAACGATCGTGCTCCATCAGCCATCAAAGAAAAAAAATCCCCGTTGGCAGCACCAGCCGGAAAGGTAAATTTCTCGTATGTAGCATAAAGCTTTGAAAAAAAATTTGGCTTGCCTACTACTCAACTTCTTTCTGCAATTTTCGTAGTACCACATGGGTATTTATTAACATAAAAAAATCTGGCCACGTTCGTTCTTAGAGACCTTTTATCGGGGCGCAAATATTTTGCTAATTAAATTGAGTTGTATACGTATGGATTACATATTGAAAAGCGGCGGATCATAAATTGTTTAAACATATAAATACCGGTTTCGCCCTTCTCACATTTGCTGTTTACACAGTTCACAGTGGTAACCACACAAAGGCTTAAATAGCTCGAATAGTTAATTTCAAAAGATTTCCATGAAAGTTTAATCAGCACTTGCGTTGCCATTAATATATACATTTTCAATTTTTTTCTGAACTATGAGGGCCGTCATTTCAATTTTTATTGAAATCGGCTGCTAAAAATATTAAGCTGTAAATTTTCGACTTTTTCATTTGTCATTCGATTTGCATAATTAAATTAAATTAACTTGCGTTAATAACTTATAATTTCAAGTTTCAACGGAATCTGTTGAGAATCTTGGCTGCTACAGAAATAAAAAAAATTGTATGCCACCCCCCTGTATGGGGAGACCCCCCTTAAAATACCTTAAAATATTTTCTTGCACTGCAAATTTCAAGAGGCACCACTTTTGACCAACGTAGAAAATTTCCTCATTCTAGCTCATGTGGTTTGCGAGAAAACTTGTTTTGACGCACGAACAAACGGACGGACAGACAGACAAGTCGCGATTTTATAATTTTTTTAAGGGGATTGTTAAAAAGATTTTACAATATCTTAAAATGGTCTGGTTTATAAATTCTATCAAGTAAAGTCATTTAAAACGTTATCATGAAAAATATTCATTATTTCAGTTGGCACTAAAATAGCGAATTGCGCTTGCCTTCTGACCTTTGGGGGCCGCCATTTTGAATGCATGCATTTCATTTTGGATTATTTGAAATCTTTGTATGCTAGGAACTCATCAATCAATGTACTATCTCGTTCAAATAGAAGTTTCACTCTAGACAGGGCAAAATAATTCAATTTTTAAAGAAAATGGCAGCTAAAAATATTAGGCTTTAAATTTTCGACTTTTTTATTTTTCATTCAATTTCAATAATTTCCTGCAAAATACAAGAACATAGTACAGAGATCCATAATCTCAAGTTTCATCAAAATCCGCTCCAAAATGTGACCACTAGAGGGCCACAAAAACCTGAAAAAAACGCATATTTAAACGGCCGCCATTTTGAAATTTGCACATGCATGATCACCAAAATATCAAAGACTGTAGGCCTAAATAATGTCTATCTTGAAACCGAATTTCGTATATGTCGGGTTCAAAGTGCGACTTTAAAAAGCCTTTGAAATTTCGCCCTTTAACTGGCCGCCATTTTGTTTTTTGCAACCTGACCTCCAATTTTTTTACGTAATTCTTTAGATACTTATGATTTCTATCAAGTTATCAAATTTCATGAAAATCTGTTGAAAGCTTTGACCACTATTACAACAACAAAATTTTGCACGTTTTTCGACCTTTGAGCGGCCGCCATTTTGTTTCTGCCGTACCGACTTTGGATTTTTTATTGTGAGATTCATCACATACAGCAATGAACCTTTGTACCAAATTTCATCCAAATCGGAGCTACACTTTGGTCAGAACAGAAATCACGATTTTTCGTCTAAAATTTCGTCTAAAATATCGCCATTTTGTTTTTGCCGGGCCGATATAGCTGGATGATGAAATAATCATCCCTATAACTATTAAGTATAAAGAATTGATGAGCTATAAATATTAGCACTTTCCGAAGCAGACTGATAGCAATAACTTTTATATTTTAAAATAAGATTTATATTGTAAATCTATGTGTGTGGGAATATGACTTACTTTCGCTTCAAGTGTTTCGCACCAATTAAAATTTGTACGCAACACTCCTTGCCCTATGGATGTAATGATATTACATCTAATTACTTTGAAATTAAAAACATCTGAATAATTCCAATAAGAATTATTCAGTTTAATCCATCCACATAGGAACTCACAAGTATTCCAAGAGGAATCATATTTCTTCCTACATAGTCCATTGCCTTAAGCAGATGGCAAGATATGGACACACGACAATCATAAATAATCATGGTCAATGTCGTGTATCACATTTCCATTGCAATAGTTCATATGCTCTACAATCAATTAACACATCATAATGTGTAGAACATTTGGTTCATGAAATAATGAATGAATGGGTTTGAGCGCATCGGATTACACAGACAAGTGCATGCAATGACTTGGATGTAAAATACGATGGAATATTGAAGGGTGAGATATGACGAAGATATGGAATGTGATATCGAATGTAGGTCAGTATTTGGTGAGTAAGAAATGTAGGATATTTATTAGTAATAAATATTAGGATTTTATTTCGTTTGACATACTGACCACTTGAATGGGCCAGACATATTCCCATGCAACAATGCATGAATAGTCTTAGTATGTTAAGAAATAGTATTTAAGGAAAAGAAATTGAAAAATAAATTCAGACTTGATTTGAAGTTACAACTGCCATCATTGGCGTTTCTTTTATTTCAAGTTCAACTTAAAAATATAGGCATCTACGGGCTGCCAACGGCTTTAGCGTTATACGCTGAAAAATAGGTGAAATACTTATATTATCCTCAACAAGAATAATAACATAATCTTACGATATATATATATACGAGGTGTGCTCAAAAAATATCGCGAATTTTGTTTTTTTTTTCAAAAATTTTTTATTTATTCATGAATATCTATTTTTTCCCCTTCAAAGTAATCCCCATGAGATATTATACACTTGTGCCAACGGTTTTTCCAATCTTCGAAGCACTTCAAAAGATCATTTTTTTTATCTTGTTCAGCTCCTCCTTCGATGCCGTCTTTATCTCGTCAAGCGCAGCGTAACGTCGTCCTTTCATGGGCCTCTTCAGTTTAGGAAACAAGAAAAAGTCACAGGGGGCCAGATTTGGGGAATACGGTGGCTGCGGTGTCATTAGTGTTTGTTTTTGGCCAAAAAGTCGCGCACAAGCAACGATGTGTGAGCAGGGGCGTTATCGTGGTGCAAAAGCCATTTTTTGTTCTCCCACAAATCCGGGCGTTTCTGGCGGATTGCTTGGCGCAAATTGCGCATAACTTGCAGGTAATATTCCTTATTGACCGTTCTTCCCTGTGGCAAGAACTCATGATGCACCACGCCCCTGCAATCGAAGAAAACTGTCAGCAAAACTTTCACATTCGACCGGACTTGGCGCGCTTTTTTCGGTCTTGGTTCATGCGTCAGCTTCCATTGAGATAATTGAGCTTTGGTTTCCACGTCATAACCATAAAACCACGATTTGTCACCAGTTATGACCCTCTGGAGCAAATTTGGTTCGTCGCGGACAGAGTTTAACATCTCATTAGCAATGTTCATGCGTTGCTGTTTTTGGTCGCAATTGAGCAATTTTGGTACGAATTTCACGGCGACCCGTTTCATATGTTTAGGTCCTCAGCAACTTCTCTAACGGTGATTCGACGATTGGCCAATACCATTTTCTCCACTTCATTAATTTTTTCGTCTGTTGTTGAAGTGCTCGGGTGTCCGGCACGCTCTTCGTCGTTCACATCTTCTCGGCCTTCTAAAAACATTTTGTATCACCGATAAACGTTGCTTCGGTCCAAGGTAGCTTCTCCGTATGCCACAGTCAACATTTGGAATGCATCCGCGCACTTAATTTCGTTTTTCACACAAAATTTGATACACGTTCTTTGATCCATTTTTTTGAATAAGTAAAAATCGAAGACGATTGAAAACACGTGCAAGTAAAGCAGCTATCACCAATTAAGTAAACATTCAAAACGGCCGAGCTTGTCGGCATAAGTGACAGACATGAGTACCAACATAACGCCACAAAAAAATCGAAATTCGAATATACGTAACCCGCGAAAATTCAAAATTCGCGATACTTTTTGAACTCACCTCGTATATATATATATTTATATTTATATATATATATATATATATATATATATATATATATATATATATATATATATATATATATATATATATATATATATATATATATATATATAGTGGCTCACAGCTTATTTGATGCACTTCAATAAATATTAAACAAACTGTTGTCCTTATGCAGATAAATAAAAATTTACAAATATTTTGATGCAGATTTTACAGTTAGTATAACTGAACTTCGAAGCACAAAAGAAAGTAAGAAAAAATGTTTCAAATGTCCCGTTAGCAGTAATGAAGCAAAATCATTTGCATAGGATAGCTCACAGCTTATTTGATGCAGTTAGTTCTTTGTATCCTGGCATTAAAAGTGCACGATTTTCACCGGATTTTTTTTGGATATATTGTACTCAGTGCGTTTCTTATTTTATTTTTAAAAAAGTTATTTGACCTTGATAGTTTAAAAGTGGATAAATTGTGTAATATTTAAAATGGGCCGTGGGACAACACTTGAACAGCGGGAATTAGTCATTCATCATTTTAGAAATGGTGAATCTCATCGCAAAATCAGCGAAGTTGTCAATTTAAGTTCATCAACAGTTCAGCATATAATTGAAAGGTTTACCATTGAAAAAAGGTTGGAAAACAAGGGTAGAAATGCACCAAATAAAATTTTGAATGAGTCTGATGAACGGTGGATCGTCCGGAAAATAATGCAAAACCCTAAGTTATCAGCTCCTTAATTGGCGAACGAAGTGTTTACTGGAATTGGTAAAGAATGCAGTGCTGAAACCATACGTCGTGTGCTAAGAAAGCATAATTTTAATGGCCGAGTTGCACGAAAGAAGCCGTTCATCAGTATCAAAAATCGACAAAGCCGCCTGAACTTTGCTACGGAGCATATTTCAAAGGATTTGGACTTTTGGAAAACCGTGATTTTCACTGACGAGTCCAAATTCAACATATTTGGCTCAGATGGAATGGCGTACGTTTGGAGAAAGCCAAATACAGAGCTCAAAAAAGCAAATTTACATGACACTGTTAAGCACGGCGGTGGCAGCGTAATGGTTTGGGCCTGTATGTCAGCAGCCGGAGTTGGGAAGCTAGCCTTTATTGAAGGAAACATGGACAAGATCATGTACAGTAATATCCTAAAGGAAAATCTCCTGCAAAGTGCTGACGAACTCGGAATCCGGCGTGAATTCAGATTCTACCAAGATAATGACCCTAAACATAAGTCAGAAATCGTGCAATCTTGGCTTATTTGGAATTGTCCTCATTTGATGGCTCCCCTGGCACAGTCACCCGACTTAAATGTAATTGAGAATTTATGGGCTTTTCTGGAGAAAAAAATTCGTAACCACGCAATTTACTACAAAATTGATTTAAAGAAAGCTCTTTTAGAAGAATGGAGTAAAATAACGCCAGAAATGACAGGAAAGCTGGTTGAATCTGTTCCAAATAGACTCAAAGCTGTCTTGAGCCAAAAAGGAAACCATACAAAATATTAGTGTTGAACTGGAAATCCTCTACATGGATAAATTTAAGGAAAACGTGGACTGCATCAATTAAGCTGTGACATAAAATTTTGCCTTTAATTTTGTTTTTGTTATTTAGTTATTTAAGAATCAATTGTTGAAATAAATTAAATTGTTATTTTTAAAAAAGGGCTTTTATTTAATTTATTGCAGTTTAAATATTTTCAATACCTTTTCTAATACAGAAGTTATAGTGCTTTTAGCTTTGAAAATGTTACTGCATCAAATAAGCTGTGAGCCACTGTATATATATATATATATATATATATATATATATATATATATATATATATATATATATATATGTATATATATATATATATATATATATTTATATATATGTATATTCTTCTTAGCACTACAGCCCCTCTCGGGCCTTCGCTTCCTGCAAACATCGCCTCCAACTGTCTCGGTCCGTTGACCGTGTCATCCAATTCTGAAATCCGAGCAGCGATGAACTGTCTTCGTCAACCGAATGAGGGCAGCGTTTCCTAGGTAACCCCACTGGCCGCCGGCCTTCAGTTCTCCCTACAAATACCTTCTTGGGTATCCGTTGTTCGTCCATACGATTCATGTGTCCAGCCCATTGCAGCTTCTGCAGTCTTACAATCATTGAGACTTCCGGTTCGTCAAAAATTTCATACAGCTCATGGTTGTATCGAATTCGCCATTGGTCCCCGTCTAGCTTCCTCCGATTATTCGCCTCAGGACCCGTCGCTCAAAGGCGTTCAATATGTTTGCGGATGCTTGGGTAAGGGTCCATGTTTCACACACATAGCATTACACAGGTCTTATCACAGATTTGTATACTTGGAGCTTTGTTTTTCTGTGTATGCAGCTGGTCTTCAAGATCGTCAATACTGAATAAAATATTTTATTTGCGAGCTGTATTCTTCAGCGTATTTCGTCTCTTTCATTGCCGGTTTTCGTTATTATGGCACGTAAATACACAAATCCGCCCACATTTTCGATACTGTATTCGCCAATTGTGATATTTTGTGTATTTGGGGCATTTTTTCTCGACCGCGTCATGAGCTTTGTTTTATTTTCGTTGATTTGTAGACCTACTAGTTTTACTTCGCTGTCGAGTTTCAGGGAGAGTTCTTTGGCAGTTGTTAGTGACCGTGACTGAATGTTGATGTCATCCGTATAGGACCACTACCTGGCTCGACTTGTATAGTAATGTACCTTGCGTATCGACAGGTAGCTTCCGTCTGTCGTACTCCAGAGCCAAATTGAATCGCAATGGGGCCAGCCCATCTCCCTGCTTCAGTCCGGTATTTGTGGCAAAGGCATCGGTGAGTTGGTTATTGATGCGGACTTTGCAGGTCATCGACGTCATTTTCATTTTGGTAAGACGAACTAATTTGGCTGGGATGCCAAAACCAAGCATTATTTGGTACACTAAGTTACGATCAATACTATCGTATGCTTGCTTGAAGTCAACGAAAATTTGGTGTACGTCTACCTGCTTGACCGTGAACAATTGGTCTGTTGTTGATCTATCTGCCCTAAAACCACCTTGATACTCCCCAATATTACAGTTGGCGTATGATCCGATTTTATTTTCTAAGATTTTAGAAAATATTTTGTACGCCGTACAAAGTAGTGATATACCTCTATAATTTTCGCACTGTAGCTTGTCACCTTTTTTGTGGATAGGGAATATAATTGATTGGCTCCACTCTTTCGGCATATGTTCTAGTTGCCAAATGTACTGGATGACTTTGTGAATAGCTTGATGAACACTACTGCCACCATATTTGATGAGCTCCACTGGAATCTCATCAATGCCCGGCACATATTCTTTTGGGCTTTGATGATGGAACAAACTTCATCCTGAGTTGGTGGGGCCAATGAAAGCTCTTTGCAGACATCTATAGGCTCCCATGTTCTGGAGCCGTGCGGAGGATTAAGGAGGTGCTTGAAATATGTTGCCCATCTTTCCTGAATCTTGATTTCATCAGCGATTATATTGCCGCTGTCATCACGACAGAGCGTGATTTTGAGCTGATAACCACGTTTCAGGCTTTTCACTACTTTGTATGCTCTTCTTCTGTTATTGCTCACTAAACTTACATCTATACTTCTCAATTGGTCGTCATAGTATTTTCTTTTCTAAATTCTAATTCGCTACTCTTTTGGGATTTTCATAGTGTTCTCTCTTCGTCCTGGTTTTCCTACCTACGTATTCTTTGTACGCCTGATTCTTTTCATCTAACGCATTCTGGCACTCATCATCGCACCAATCATTCTTCTTGCGCCGGGCTTGATTTCCGATCGTCTGTTCTATATATATATATATATATATATATATATATATATATATATATATATATATATATATATATATATATATATATATATATGTGTGTGTGCGTGTAAAAAAAAAAATATATATATATATATATATATATATATATATATATATATATATATATATATATATATATATATATATATATATATATATATATATAATGGGCTTGAACTCTTATATATCACCAATTTTAGGTCCATATATTGACAGATTATGACAGCTTGGTCTTTCACAATTCTAACCATGGCGTCATACACATCAGTCAAATGTTTTATTATTGTTAAAACTTTTTACAAAAATAAATAATCGCCAGTGCAAACATTTCGCGCTCTACGTGAAATCGAATAATTTCACGAAATGGACCCATAAATTGGCCGGCGAGACCGTGTGATTTGACTCCTTGTGACTTCTTCCTTTGGGGATTCCTAAAAGATCGTGTTTATGCTGATGCTCTCCAGACTACTGAAGCATTGAAAAACAATATTCGAGCCAACATACGCCTCATAACGTAGGAAATGTGCGGAAATGTCATCGAAAATTACAACATCGTTTGATAGTCTGTAAAGCAGCACGAGGTGCACATATGGCCAAAGTAATGTTACGTATTCAATTGTAAGGGACCAAATTTTCATAAAAAATAAACATGACAGCTCAATCTTTACAAAAACTATGTTTTTTAGTTCGACAAAATGTGTACATTTGTTATGAATCACCCTATATATATATATATATATATATATATATATATATATATATATATATATATATATATATATATATATATATATATATATATAGGGTGATTCATAACAAATGTACACATTTTGTCGAACTAAAAAACATAGTTTTTGTAAAGATTGAGCTGTCATGTTTATTTTTTATGAAAATTTGGTCCCTTACAATTGAATACGTAACATTACTTTGGCCATATGTGCACCTCGTGCTGCTTTACAGACTATCAAACGATGTTGTAATTTTCGATGACATTTCCGCACATTTCCTACGTTATGAGGCGTATGTTGGCTCGAATATTGTTTTTCAATGCTTCAGTAGTCTGGAGAGCATCAGCATAAACACGATCTTTTAGGAATCCCCAAAGGAAGAAGTCACAAGGAGTCAAATCACACGGTCTCGCCGGCCAATTTATGGGTCCATTTCGTGAAATTATTCGATTTCACGTAGAGCGCGAAATGTTTGCACTGGCGATTATTTATTTTTGTAAAAAGTTTTAACAATAATAAAACATTTGACTGATGTGTATGACGCCATGGTTAGAATTGTGAAAGACCAAGCTGTCATAATCTGTCAATATATGGACCTAAAATTGGTGATATATAAGAGTTCAAGCCCATTATATATATATATATATATATATATATATATATATATATATATATATATATATATATATATATATATATATTTTTTTTTACACGCACACACACATATATATATATATATATATATATATATATATATATATATATATATATATATATATATATATATATATATATAGAACAGACGATCGGAAATCAAGCCCGGCGCAAGAAGAATGATTGGTGCGATGATGAGTGCCAGAATGCGTTAGATGAAAAGAATCAGGCGTACAAAGAATACGTAGGTAGGAAAACCAGGACGAAGAGAGAACACTATGAAAATCCCAAAAGAGTAGCGAATTAGAATTTAGAAAAGAAAATACTATGACGACCAATTGAGAAGTATAGATGTAAGTTTAGTGAGCAATAACAGAAGAAGAGCATACAAAGTAGTGAAAAGCCTGAAACGTGGTTATCAGCTCAAAATCACGCTCTGTCGTGATGACAGCGGCAATATAATCGCTGATGAAATCAAGATTCAGGAAAGATGGGCAACATATTTCAAGCACCTCCTTAATCCTCCGCACGGCTCCAGAACATGGGAGCCTATAGATGTCTGCAAAGAGCTTTCATTGGCCCCACCAACTCAGGATGAAGTTTGTTCCATCATCAAAGCCCAAAAGAATATGTGCCGGGCATTGATGAGATTCCAGTGGAGCTCATCAAATATGGTGGCAGTAGTGTTCATCAAGCTATTCACAAAGTCATCCAGTACATTTGGCAACTAGAACATATGCCGAAAGAGTGGAGCCAATCAATTATATTCCCTATCCACAAAAAAGGTGACAAGCTACAGTGCGAAAATTATAGAGGTATATCACTACTTTGTACGGCGTACAAAATATTTTCTAAAATCTTAGAAAATAAAATCGGATCATACGCCAACTGTAATATTGGGGAGTATCAAGGTGGTTTTAGGGCAGATAGATCAACAACAGACCAATTGTTCACGGTCAAGCAGGTAGACGTACACCAAATTTTCGTTGACTTCAAGCAAGCATACGATAGTATTGATCGTAACTTAGTGTACCAAATAATGCTTGGTTTTGGCATCCCAGCCAAATTAGTTCGTCTTACCAAAATGAAAATGACGTCGATGACCTGCAAAGTCCGCATCAATAACCAACTCACCGATGCCTTTGCCACAAATACCGGACTGAAGCAGGGAGATGGGCTGGCCCCATTGCGATTCAATTTGGCTCTGGAGTACGACAGACGGAAGCTACCTGTCGATACGCAAGGTACATTACTATACAAGTCGAGCCAGGTAGTGGTCCTATACGGATGACATCAACATTCAGTCACGGTCACTAACAACTGCCAAAGAACTCTCCCTGAAACTCGACAGCGAAGTAAAACTAGTAGGTCTACAAATCAACGAAAATAAAACAAAGCTCATGACGCGGTCGAGAAAAAATGCCCCAAATACACAAAATATCACAATTGGCGAATACAGTATCGAAAATGTGGGCGGATTTGTGTATTTACGTGCCATAATAACGAAAACCGGCAATGAAAGAGACGAAATACGCTGAAGAATACAGCTCGCAAATAAAATATTTTATTCAGTATTGACGATCTTGAAGACCAGCTGCATACACAGAAAAACAAAGCTCCAAGTATACAAATCTGTGATAAGACCTGTGTAATGCTATGTGTGTGAAACATGGACCCTTACCCAAGCATCCGCAAACATATTGAACGCCTTTGAGCGACGGGTCCTGAGGCGAATAATCGGAGGAAGCTAGACGGGGACCAATGGCGAATTCGATACAACCATGAGCTGTATGAAATTTTTGACGAACCGGAAGTCTCAATGATTGTAAGACTGCAGAAGCTGCAATGGGCTGGACACATGAATCGTATGGACGAACAACGGATACCCAAGAAGGTATTTGTAGGGAGAACTGAAGGCCGGCGGCCAGTGGGGTTACCTAGGAAACGCTGCCCTCATTCGGTTGACGAAGACAGTTCATCGCTGCTCGGATTTCAGAATTGGATGACACGGTCAACGGACCGAGACAGTTGGAGGCGATGTTTGCAGGAAGCGAAGGCCCGAGAGGGGCTGTAGTGCTAAGAAGAATAAACATATATATAAATATATATATATATATATATATACATATATATATATATATATATATATATATATATATATATATATATATATATATATATATATATATATATATATATATATATATATATATATATATATACAGTGGCTCACAGCTTATTTGATGCAGTAACATTTTCAAAGCTAAAAGCACTATAACTTCTGTATTAGAAAAGGTATTGAAAATATTTAAACTGCAATAAATTAAATAAAAGCCCTTTTTTAAAAATAACAATTTAATTTATTTCAACAATTGATTCTTAAATAACTAAATAACAAAAACAAAATTAAAGGCAAAATTTT
Source organism: Odontomyia ornata (assembly GCA_963969285.1). Lineage (NCBI taxonomy): Eukaryota > Metazoa > Arthropoda > Insecta > Diptera > Stratiomyidae > Odontomyia > Odontomyia ornata. Next base: position 238,081,425 of record OZ017739.1, read on the forward strand.
ATGTCACAGCTTAATTGATGCAGTCCACGTTTTCCTTAAATTTATCCATGTAGAGGATTTCCAGTTCAACACTAATATTTTGTATGGTTTCCTTTTTGGCTCAAGACAGCTTTGAGTCTATTTGGAACAGATTCAACCAGCTTTCCTGTCATTTCTGGCGTTATTTTACTCCATTCTTCTAAAAGAGCTTTCTTTAAATCAATTTTGTAGTAAATTGCGTGGTTACGAATTTTTTTCTCCAGAAAAGCCCATAAATTCTCAATTACATTTAAGTCGGGTGACTGTGCCAGGGGAGCCATCAAATGAGGACAATTCCAAATAAGCCAAGATTGCACGATTTCTGACTTATGTTTAGGGTCATTATCTTGGTAGAATCTGAATTCACGCCGGATTCCGAGTTCGTCAGCACTTTGCAGGAGATTTTCCTTTAGGATATTACTGTACATGATCTTGTCCATGTTTCCTTCAATAAAGGCTAGCTTCCCAACTCCGGCTGCTGACATACAGGCCCAAACCATTACGCTGCCACCGCCGTGCTTAACAGTGTCATGTAAATTTGCTTTTTTGAGCTCTGTATTTGGCTTTCTCCAAACGTACGCCATTCCATCTGAGCCAAATATGTTGAATTTGGACTCGTCAGTGAAAATCACGGTTTTCCAAAAGTCCAAATCCTTTGAAATATGCTCCGTAGCAAAGTTCAGGCGGCTTTGTCGATTTTTGATACTGATGAACGGCTTCTTTCGTGCAACTCGGCCATTAAAATTATGCTTTCTTAGCACACGACGTATGGTTTCAGCACTGCATTCTTTACCAATTCCAGTAAACACTTCGTTCGCCAATTAAGGAGCTGATAACTTAGGGTTTTGCATTATTTTCCGGACGATCCACCGTTTATCAGACTCATTCAAAATTTTATTTGGTGCATTTCTACCCTTGTTTTCCAACCTTTTTTCAATGGTAAACCTTTCAATTATATGCTGAACTGTTGATGAACTTAAATTGACAACTTCGCTGATTTTGCGATGAGATTCACCATTTCTAAAATGATGAATGACTAATTCCCGCTGTTCAAGTGTTGTCCCACGGCCCATTTTAAATATTACACAATTTATCCACTTTTAAACTATCAAGGTCAAATAACTTTTTTAAAAATAAAATAAGAAACGCACTGAGTACAATATATCCAAAAAAAATCCGGTGAAAATCGTGCACTTTTAATGCCAGGATACAAAGAACTAACTGCATCAAATAAGCTGTGAGCTATCCTATGCAAATGATTTTGCTTCATTACTGCTAACGGGACATTTGAAACATTTTTTCTTACTTTCTTTTGTGCTTCGAAGTTCAGTTATACTAACTGTAAAATCTGCATCAAAATATTTGTAAATTTTTATTTATCTGCATAAGGACAACAGTTTGTTTAATATTTATTGAAGTGCATCAAATAAGCTGTGAGCCACTATATATATATATATATATATATATATATATATATATATATATATATATATATATATATATATATATATATATATATATATATATATATAAATATAAATATATATATATACGAGGTGAGTTCAAAAAGTATCGCGAATTTTGAATTTTCGCGGGTTACGTATATTCGAATTTCGATTTTTTTGTGGCGTTATGTTGGTACTCATGTCTGTCACTTATGCCGACAAGCTCGGCCGTTTTGAATGTTTACTTAATTGGTGATAGCTGCTTTACTTGCACGTGTTTTCAATCGTCTTCGATTTTTACTTATTCAAAAAAATGGATCAAAGAACGTGTATCAAATTTTGTGTGAAAAACGAAATTAAGTGCGCGGATGCATTCCAAATGTTGACTGTGGCATACGGAGAAGCTACCTTGGACCGAAGCAACGTTTATCGGTGATACAAAATGTTTTTAGAAGGCCGAGAAGATGTGAACGACGAAGAGCGTGCCGGACACCCGAGCACTTCAACAACAGACGAAAAAATTAATGAAGTGGAGAAAATGGTATTGGCCAATCGTCGAATCACCGTTAGAGAAGTTGCTGAGGACCTAAACATATGAGACGGGTCGCCGTGAAATTCGTACCAAAATTGCTCAATTGCGACCAAAAACAGCAACGCATGAACATTGCTAATGAGATGTTAAACTCTGTCCGCGACGAACCGAATTTGCTCCAGAGGGTCATAACTGGTGACAAATCGTGGTTTTATGGTTATGACGTGGAAACCAAAGCTCAATTATCTCAATGGAAGCTGACGCATGAACCAAGACCGAAAAAAGCGCGCCAAGTCCGGTCGAATGTGAAAGTTTTGCTGACAGTTTTCTTCGATTGCAGGGGCGTGGTGCATCATGAGTTCTTGCCACAGGGAAGAACGGTCAATAAGGAATATTACCTGCAAGTTATGCGCAATTTGCGCCAAGCAATCCGCCAGAAACGCCCGGATTTGTGGGAGAACAAAAAATGGCTTTTGCACCACGATAACGCCCCTGCTCACACATCGTTGCTTGTGCGCGACTTTTTGGCCAAAAACAAACACTAATGACACCGCAGCCACCGTATTCCCCAAATCTGGCCCCCTGTGACTTTTTCTTGTTTCCTAAACTGAAGAGGCCCATGAAAGGACGACGTTACGCTGCGCTTGACGAGATAAAGACGGCATCGAAGGAGGAGCTGAACAAGATAAAAAAAATGATCTTTTGAAGTGCTTCGAAGATTGGAAAAACCGTTGGCACAAGTGTATAATATCTCATGGGGATTACTTTGAAGGGGAAAAAATAGATATTCATGAATAAATAAAAAATTTTTGAAAAAAAAAACAAAATTCGCGATATTTTTTGAGCACACCTCGTATATATATATATCGTAAGATTATGTTATTATTCTTGTTGAGGATAATATAAGTATTTCACCTATTTTTCAGCGTATAACGCTAAAGCCGTTGGCAGCCCGTAGATGCCTATATTTTTAAGTTGAACTTGAAATAAAAGAAACGCCAATGATGGCAGTTGTAACTTCAAATCAAGTCTGAATTTATTTTTCAATTTCTTTTCCTTAAATACTATTTCTTAACATACTAAGACTATTCATGCATTGTTGCATGGGAATATGTCTGGCCCATTCAAGTGGTCAGTATGTCAAACGAAATAAAATCCTAATATTTATTACTAATAAATATCCTACATTTCTTACTCACCAAATACTGACCTACATTCGATATCACATTCCATATCTTCGTCATATCTCACCCTTCAATATTCCATCGTATTTTACATCCAAGTCATTGCATGCACTTGTCTGTGTAATCCGATGCGCTCAAACCCATTCATTCATTATTTCATGAACCAAATGTTCTACACATTATGATGTGTTAATTGATTGTAGAGCATATGAACTATTGCAATGGAAATGTGATACACGACATTGACCATGATTATTTATGATTGTCGTGTGTCCATATCTTGCCATCTGCTTAAGGCAATGGACTATGTAGGAAGAAATATGATTCCTCTTGGAATACTTGTGAGTTCCTATGTGGATGGATTAAACTGAATAATTCTTATTGGAATTATTCAGATGTTTTTAATTTCAAAGTAATTAGATGTAATATCATTACATCCATAGGGCAAGGAGTGTTGCGTACAAATTTTAATTGGTGCGAAACACTTGAAGCGAAAGTAAGTCATATTCCCACACACATAGATTTACAATATAAATCTTATTTTAAAATATAAAAGTTATTGCTATCAGTCTGCTTCGGAAAGTGCTAATATTTATAGCTCATCAATTCTTTATACTTAATAGTTATAGGGATGATTATTTCATCATCCAGCTATATCGGCCCGGCAAAAACAAAATGGCGATATTTTAGACGAAATTTTAGACGAAAAATCGTGATTTCTGTTCTGACCAAAGTGTAGCTCCGATTTGGATGAAATTTGGTACAAAGGTTCATTGCTGTATGTGATGAATCTCACAATAAAAAATCCAAAGTCGGTACGGCAGAAACAAAATGGCGGCCGCTCAAAGGTCGAAAAACGTGCAAAATTTTGTTGTTGTAATAGTGGTCAAAGCTTTCAACAGATTTTCATGAAATTTGATAACTTGATAGAAATCATAAGTATCTAAAGAATTACGTAAAAAAATTGGAGGTCAGGTTGCAAAAAACAAAATGGCGGCCAGTTAAAGGGCGAAATTTCAAAGGCTTTTTAAAGTCGCACTTTGAACCCGACATATACGAAATTCGGTTTCAAGATAGACATTATTTAGGCCTACAGTCTTTGATATTTTGGTGATCATGCATGTGCAAATTTCAAAATGGCGGCCGTTTAAATATGCGTTTTTTTCAGGTTTTTGTGGCCCTCTAGTGGTCACATTTTGGAGCGGATTTTGATGAAACTTGAGATTATGGATCTCTGTACTATGTTCTTGTATTTTGCAGGAAATTATTGAAATTGAATGAAAAATAAAAAAGTCGAAAATTTAAAGCCTAATATTTTTAGCTGCCATTTTCTTTAAAAATTGAATTATTTTGCCCTGTCTAGAGTGAAACTATGTTTTTTAGTTCGACAAAATGTGTACATTTGTTATGAATCACCCTATATATATATATATATATATATATATATATATATATATATATATATATATATATATATATATATATATATATATCATATATATATATATATATATATATATATATATGTCAAACGAAATTTATTTGGGGTTTTTTTTTCTTGGGAAGATTCGAAAACTTGATTTGGATAAATCTTCAATCTATTTTACGTTTAATTTCCGTAGAGAATTCAAATGCAGCACTATTCTTATGCTTCCAATATTCACCAGCAGCTTATACATAACATTTATAGCCCACAAAATCTTTGAAGTACTGCGTTCATCATTGTTTCCGAACCTAACAAAATTGCTTGAGACCACCTTGTCATTATCGATTTTCTATTTTACTTACATGCATCATTAAATGATAAGATGTTCCTCCTGCTTGTGCCGAGGTCGTAATCTTCACCAGTATTAGTCATCGGACTTTTCAAACCATAGATCATTGCTTGATCTGGTTGCCACACATAAATAATTTGAGGAGACAACTAGCAACATTGATACAAATGCATATAAAGAAACTGTATTAGATGCATTTGTACTAACAAAGTACATTATGTTGTGGATATTTGGAGCCAATCGTCAAAGCCAAACCTTAATATTATATCCAGGATGCTAACTAAAACTTACAAAAATATTCTAAATCTTTCAATACTCACTCCAACAAGACTAGTGCATCAAAGGACCAATTCATTCACCTTCAGTCAAATCATCAGTAAGGAGAAAGCTACGTCTATATTCAAATGTCTTGAATTCAGTCAATCGGAAAAAAACACCTTTATAAAAGTATCAAATCTAATACCATATTATTCAAGAAATTCGAGCAATCCTGTAATATCTTCTGCCAGAACTAATTGACTAAAGAACGATGCAACAAATGATGATTTGTATATATGTATATATTTATATATATATATATATATATATATATATATATATATATATATATATATATATATATATATATATATATATATATATATATATTCTAGAGGCAGTGAAAAAATAACTGACTATTAGTTTTTACGGAAAGGCTTCAGAAGCACCTAAAGAATTCAAATAAATCCTGAGGATTGAAAACGCAGTATCTAAGTACATTTGGACCATATTTTCGAGA